>CM042812.1:9939016-10365687 GCA_009982885.2 Hyles vespertilio | reverse complement strand
CTTTTTTAGGTCAAGTATAGTATGTTAAGAATATCGACGCGGAATGTACATTTATGTATCTGTCTCATTTACACAAAGCTGACTTGTCCCTTAATGAAAGAGACAAATAATAATTCCTTTGTTTCGAATATGGCAATATTTTGTTCACTACCACACTGGGACCGCCCATAGACCAAAAGACGCATTTTAGTTATGCTTTCGAAAACACAGACTATTAACCAAAACTGCATGAAATGTCAAACTGTGGCGTTATCTGTCACGGGAGTAAACAAATCTGCACAGTCAAAGAATTTCGGATTATTCATTGGTTAATCTCGTTTGTTAAGTTTGTTTAGTTGGCTTATTAGTTTAGTTGTTAAGTTTTTTAAAAATGCCTCAGTGTTGTGTTAAAGGATTCGTCGAGTTCAAGATAAAAAGGACCCTAACATTTCTTTTCATAGGTTAGTAACTGTTTTTACGAAATACGAACCAACTATGTGCTAACTTTACATTTTGGGTTTATTTTATCATTATAAATGTATTGGATCTTGTTGATTAAGTTTAGACTCTTCTAGGCCGTTATTTATACAAGTAGTGCAAATACAACCTCATTGTTTGTTTACACACAAGTTTAGAGATGAGTGGATTCGATACGAAATATTCATATCGATATTATCATTTTTAAATATTTTGATTGTTTCAAAAAAGAAAAAAATAGTTTATATTTAAATATATATTCAGACCGACAAACAAAGTGAAATTAAAAATATTTTTTAGATTCCCTATTAAACATATAAACCCAGGACAAAATGGATACAAAAAATTGGAAGCTATTGGAACCCTGCAATAAATACATTTATTTGTTCATTACATTTGAAAAAGAAAACAGCTTTCCAACAATATTCCCGGTAAGTGAAAATTGTAGTAATTATGATATTTTACCTAATAATCCTATTAATAATACAACTGTTAATCATAACAAAGATGACATGCAAGATAATTTGGACAATTGGTAGTCTATTGTCTAATGTTCTGGAGAACCTTTTAATGAACAGAAATAGTTTTTATATTTTATTATTAATTATTATAATTGTTTATCTTAACCACAACTTTCATATCATTGATTGAATTCTAAGTGAGACATAATGATTTTCCCTCAGTCAAATAATAGCAATAAAAATCTACCTATGTTATTTTATTTTATTTGGTATGTATAAATATCCTGATAGATATTTTTGATTTTAGCAAAGAATGGTGCAACGTAATAATGAACGAAATGTATTAGATGCAACTGGGTGTTTGTCTCGACAGGTATAACCTTGTACGGTTGTAACATGTAAATTAGTATTAGTTGGTCATATGTTTACATTAGGCGACTAAAAAGTAACGATAATTGTAAAGTATAAGTATATTTTTAGGAATATCAAGAAATAATTACCTCCAACCGTCACATACATAGTCTGACCCCACACTAAGATCAAAATGTTTAGTACATCATATTACTATTGTTTATGTAGCAGTTGCATTTTTATTAGTTTTGTTATTTATCATAATATTAATATTTATACATACATAAACTCACGCCTTTTTCCCAGAATGGGTAGGCAGAGGTGCAACCAGGACACCCACATTTCAGCCTCCGTGGCGCAGGCGGTAAGACGCCGTTTGTGAATCGAGAGGCCGCGGGTTCGATCCCCGCACCGATAGAAATGTTTGTGCGGCCCACAAATATTTCTCTCGGGTCTGTGTGTTTGTGAGACCGAAAAGTCTCTCGTAGTTCCTGATACCCACGACACAAGACTCGATCTTAATGTGGGGTCAGGACTATGTATGTGACTGTTGGGTGTTATTTATTTATTTATTTATTTCGCCTTGTATGTTCCGTCCTACGATGTTGTGGGTGGCGAGCCTATCGCAATATTGGGCACAAATTCCTGCCTGTGCTGATAATGAATAGAAAATCCGATATCACTTTGCGCGACCCGGGATTCGAACTCGAGACCTCAGCTTTGTAACCGTACCATAATACAACTACGCCACTGAGGCAGTCAATATTTATACATAAATTAAATCTATAGTCCACATTATTCACCGCTTGTATGTTTATGTATGTATGTACCTTATGTTTTTTTTTTGTTTGATTGAATTATTCGAAAAATATTTTTATTCTAGTGCTGATTTCCTGCCTTCGTTCGCGATGTCCGCTACAATTCCTTTATTCAAATTCAAAATCAAAATATTCTTTATAGTTTAAGTTCATTTCATTTGGCGATCTAGTGTTGTTACATAGTTTATTAAGTCTTTTAATTATTTTTATTTTTTCGAGTTCATATTTTTTTATATAAAGCAGCTGTTAATAAATAATTGTCGAAAGAGACTGACTTCTGTTATACAGGGCTTCCTAGTTCAGGAGTCAGGGTGTTATTATGTTGTAAACATGTTGTAATGAAATAAAGATTAATTATTATTATTATTATTTATTCAAATAGTCTTTCAAAAGATCTTTTGGATTGTTCATTTCTGCTACCACTGCTTCGGAACGTGTTGTAGCTGTGAAGAAGAAGTGGCGCAAGAAACTTCGTCAGCAACACGAACTGTCTTCTTTTTTTCTTTTTTTATATCGCCATTTAAAATTACAATAGTTCATGTCACAGAACACAATAATGTCAGTTTATTTAGTTAATTGTGTTTATTTAGTTAATTGTTTAATTTCTATTTTACATTTTAATTGTTAATTTTGTGTAGATATTTTATTTCTATTTATATATTTAAGTTGTTAGTTTAGTGTACATATTTTCATTGTTGTTTGCTAAATGTCTGTTTTTTTTTAGATTTTAGTTATAA
Organism: Hyles vespertilio; assembly: GCA_009982885.2. Taxonomy (NCBI): domain Eukaryota; kingdom Metazoa; phylum Arthropoda; class Insecta; order Lepidoptera; family Sphingidae; genus Hyles; species Hyles vespertilio. The sequence goes on along the minus strand of CM042812.1, from coordinate 10,362,864 downwards.
TTTGGCAAAAGAAATATTGACATGGTGAAAATTGGTGCTTAAGGAAAAAAGTGTGGTATATTCGAAGTCGCAACCGAATTCTAGCTATTAATAAAGTTGTATTTTATCTCACGTGTGTATTATTTGACAAATCCAATCCAATCATCAGGTAAAACTTACCCATCAAATAAATCATAGCATGAAAAAAATATCAAAACATTGACCTATTATTATCAGATTTAATTTTTAAAGACTTGACTGTCAAGTCCTAAAATCCCCTGTTTATACTCAATTGACATGTAAAGCAAAAATTAAAAATGTTATATTAATGTTAGTCGTATGCCACTGTTGATGATCGATATCGATAAAAAAATTTGGTACTAGCGTATCACTATTTTTAGGGGCGGAGCCGCCGCCATGTTTGTGAATCAAAGTGGTACGCGTCACGTGACCTTATGTTTCATCCCCTCTATTCTTTAATCATTGCATGTAGCTTACTCGATGCATCATTCAATGGCGACCTGCCACGCTGGCTAATTTGTCAGTGTAGTGGTTAGTGTTACCATAATAAGGACAAAAAGAGACAAACATATGCTGTAATTTGAATCATGAGCAGGATAGACTATGTTGTTATTATTATCAATGTGTGCTAATAAAATGTGTTTAGTCTGCTTTTTTATTATATGTCTGTGGATCACGCACACAAGTAGCTATATATGTCAAGTTATAGTTATGTTAAGAATATCAACGCGGAATGTACATTTATGTATCTGTCTCATTTACACAAAGCTGACTTGTCCCTTAATGAAAGAGACAAATAATAATTCCTTTGTTTCGAATATGGAAATATTTTGTTCACTAACCACACTGAGACCGCCCATAGACCAAAATGACGCCATTTTAGTTATGCTTTCGAAACCACAGACTATTAAACCAAAAACTGCATGAAATGTCAAACTGTGGCGTTATCTGTCAATCGGAGTAAACAAATCTGCACAATCAAAGAATTTCGGATTATTCATTGGTTAATCTCGTTTGTTAAGTTTGTTTAGTTTGCTTATTAGTTTAGTTGTTAAGTTTTTAAAATGCCTCAGTGTTGTGTTAAAGGATTCGAGTCGAGTTCAAGCAAAAAGGACCCTAACATTTCTTTTCATAGGTTAGTAACTGTTTTTACGAAATACGAACAAATATGTGCTAAATTTACATTTTGGGTTTATTTTTATCATTTATAAATGTATTTAGATCTTGTTGATTAAGTTTTAGACTCTTCTAGGCGTTATTTATACAAGTAGTGTAAATAACAACCTCATTGTTTGTTTACACACAAGTTTAGAGATGAGTGGATTCGATACGAAATGATTCATATCGATATTATCATTTTAAATATTTTTCAAAAAAAGAAAAAAATTGTTTATATTTAAATATATATTCAGACCGACAAACAAAGTGAAATTAAAATATTTTTCAGATTCCCTATAAACATACAAACCAGGACAAAATGGATACAAAAAATTGGAAGCTATTGGAACCCTGCAATAAATACATTTATTTGTTCATTACATTTTGAAAAAGAGAACAGCTTTCCAACAATATTCCCGGTAAGTGAAATTGTAGTAATTATGATATTTTACCTAATAATCCTATTAATAATACAACTGTTAATCAATAACAAAGATGACATGCAAGATAATTTCGACAATTGGTAGTCTATTTTCTAATGTTCTGGAGAACCTTTTAATGGACAGAAATAGTTTTATATTTTATTATTAATTATTATAATTGTTTATCTTAACCAACACTTTCATATTCATTGATTGAATTCTAAGTGAGACATAATGATTTTCCTCAGTCAAATAATAGCAATAAAATCTACCTATGTTATTTTATTTTATTTGGTATGTATTAAATATCCTGATAGGTATTTTTGATTTTAGCAAAGAATGGTGCAACGTAATAATGAACGAAATGTATTAGATGCAACTGGGTGTTTGTTTCGACAGGTATAACCTTGTAACGGTTGTAACATGTAAAGTAGTATTAGTTGGTCATATGTTTACATTATGGCGACTAAAAAAGTAACGATAATTGTAAAGTATAAGTATATTTTTAGGAATATCAAGAAATAATTACCTCCAACCGTCACATACATAGTCTGACCCCACACTAAGATCAAAATGTTTAATACATCATATTACTATTGTTTATGTAGCAGTTGCATATTTATTAGTTTTGTTACAAATAAATTTATCATAATATTAATATTTATACATACATAAACTCACGCCTCTTTCCCAGAATGGGTAGGCAGAGGTGCAACCAGGACACCCACATTTCAGCCTCCGTGGCGCAGGCGGTAAGACGCCGTTTGTGAATCGAGAGGCCGCGGGTTCGATCCCCGCACCGAGAGAAATGTTTGTGCGGCCCACAAATATTTCTCTCGGGTCTGTGTGTTTGTGAGACCGAAAAGTCTCTCGTAGTTCCTGATACCCACGACACAAGACTCGATCTTAATGTGGGGTCAGGACTATGTATGTGACTGTTGGGTGTTATTTATTTATTTATTTATTATTTCGCCTTGTATTTTCCGTCCTACGATGTTGTGGGTGGCGAGCCTATCGCAATATCGGGCACAAATTCCTGACTGTGCTGATAATGAATAGAAAAATCCGATATCACTTTGCGCGACCCGGTATTCGAACTTGAGACCTCAGCTTTGTAACCGTACCATAATACAACTACGCCACTGAGGCAGTCAATATTTATACATAAATTAAAATCTATAGTCCACATTATTCACCGCTTGTATGTTTATGTATGTATGTACCTTATTTTTTTTTGTTTGATTGAATTATTCGAAAAATATTTTTATTCTAGTGCTGATTTCCTGCCTTCGTTCGCGATGTTCGCTACAATTCCTTTATTCAAAATCAAAATATTCTTTATAATTTAAGTTCATTTCATTTGGCGATCTAGTGTTGTTACATAGTTTATTAAGTCTTTTAATTATTATTTTTTTTCGAGTTTCTTATTTTTTTTATATAAAGCAGCTGTTAAATAAATAATTGTCGAAAGAGACTGACTTCTGTTATACAGGGCTTCCTAGTTCAGGAGTCAGGGTGTTATTATGTTGTAAACATGTTGTAATGAAATAAAGATTAATTATTATTTCTCTTTATTTCCATAATATTCTTTTTTACATTTTTACACATCATATATATGTATATATATAAAAAAAAACAATATGTCGTATAAAAATATAAAAAAGTAATGACCCTTCGGTGGCGGGGCTCAAGACCCAAGCCACCGGCGGTTAGGGATCCAAAGTGAGGAACCTCCTCACTATGCGTGCCGTGTCCAACAACACCGCCTTTTGGATCTGACTCTTCACCCAACGACCAATTGAGAGCCTCTGAAGATGTTGGTCGAAGCTCTTTGGCATCAGTCCATGTGCAGAAACAACAATCGGGACAATAACTGTTGAGTCCACATCCCACATAGAGTCTGACAAGCGAGTCTTGGCACAAGAAATTGGCGGCAAATTTAAAAATCTTTCAGCTGTTAACCCCGACTATAGTCGGAAAAATGATTTCGATACTTTTATTATTATTTATTATAATTTTTTTTATTATAATTTATTTTTACGATGTTCTGACCGGAACGAAAAATCTATATTGATGAACATTTCACATTGCACTTTCTAGACTAAAATATACTAAACAAAGTATAGTTGCATTCTTCAAGAATACTTTTATCGCAAAATAATGATGTATATATACAAAAAGAGTAAAAAAATATGATTACACAAATTATTTTGTCTACAGTGGGAATAAAACTCGTATAAATATTTGTATTTATATGAAAAATAAAAATAAGTTTTAAGAAATTTTATTTATTCTGATCCATAATCAAAATCTGATTCAAGAAATTCGAAGCCTGATAATGATTCATCACTCTCACTCTCATCATCACGGGTATTGATGAGAAATGGTTCAAGTTCTTCTTCTGTTATTCTGTCCTTTTTTTTATATTCATTTTCTATATTGATCACATGATCTGTACATTTTTTTCAGTCTGCTGCAGTCACACTGGCGAAACATTCCCTTATTAATTTGTCTACATCAGCACCTGAAATACTTAAATTTTTACTTGCTACTTTTCTTTTCACCAAGCTCCAAATCAATTCTATTGCGTTCAGGTCACAATGGTATGGAGGCAATTTAAGGACCTCATGTCTATGCTGTTTCAGAAGCTCCTCAGCTTCATATAGAGGTGCAGTTTTATTTTCTTTCACCAAATATAAAAGGAAGGCTCTTGTGAAGTTTTTGTCGTATGCTATGTCATTTTTGTTGAGCCAGAGTTGTATATCAGCCTTTAAATTATTAATTGTAGGTGGCTTGTTTATTTGAGTGACATGATAACTTGCATTGTCCATTATTATTACTGATGGTTCACTTAAATTAGGTATTAATTTTTCTTCTAACCATTTCATGAAGTTGTTACGATTCATGTCATCATGATAGTTTGCCATTTTGGATTTAGTGCTAAACAACAGCAATGCATTAGGTACAAACCCTTCTCAGATCCAGCATGAACTATAATATGCCTTTTCCCTGTAAACAAATACAAATATATATAAATAAAAGAGCAAACACACATACAAGTCCAAATAATATATAAAATTAAGTTAAAAATTACCTTTAGAAATTTTATCAATTACTCCACTTGTACTTGGTCCTTGCCATGATTTTTTTGGTTTATAGTTTTGGTGAACATATGTTTCATCAAGATAAATTATTAGCTTTCCTTCTTGGCGCTTTTGATTTATAGTTCGTAATTATCTGTGTCTCCAAGCAGATATTTCGAAATTTTCTATCAAAACAGACCGTTCATTTTTATTAGTCTTGAATTGAAAACCATTTTTCAATAATATTTTCCTCAATGTTTCACGAGATCCAGCAAATCTAATAGACTCTTGCAGTTCTGCTAATAAAGTTCTTATAGTTGGAACTTGCTTTTTAACGCAATAAAATTCATTTATTTTATTACGAATTGCTGATATGTCGAAATCATCTAAATTTGAAACACTGGGTAGCCGGGGACGTTTCTTTCCTGGTGTGTTCCATTGAACCTGGTTCAAAGAACCCTCTTTTTTTATTCACCACAATGTGTTGACACTAACGTCTGCAAAGTAAAATACAGTCAGATTAGATTAGGAGAGAGGAGGCCCGCAAGACAAATTTGGCCCGCCTGTGTCATCAACCATATAATAATAATAATAAAAATAATGAAATTCTACCTGTTATAGACGATAACTGGTTGAAATAACTTGATTCAGATGTAACCAAATCTTTATTTTCAACATCTTTTAGCTGTTTCACTAAGTTTTCTATTTCACGATTATTATTTTCGTCATGCGAAATACCTTGAAACGAAAAAGAACATGTTTTTATAACAATATATGGTAATCATGCAAAATTTATTAAAATAACAGGAAACAAAACTATATTTTTATTTAAGTCTTGAATTAATATCAAAGTATCAAAACCTTTGGTTGTACTTACTTGCCGCAGAAACAATTGCATCCAAAAGTCGATGTTTATCCTCGATTTGCCGACTTATATCAATTTTCTTCTGTTCGTATTTGTTTATCATAGTATATAATAAGCTCCGGACACAGCTTTTTATTGGTTTTGGCATTTTTAACACAAAAACAAGCGTACACAACCAAAGCACAACAACCAACAACAGTAAGAAGAGGTAATGATTGAAATTAGTTTGACAGTTGTTGGTGTTGCCATATGAAGAATTTAAAATAAGCCTTGTGCCAGCACTCGCTTGTCAGACTATATCGGTAACCTCGTGTGCCAAATCTAAATATTTAGACATTTTGTCTTTTTCAGCTTTGACAAGGTTATCGTCATGCGGGATGGTGACGTCAACAAGTATAGCCCGGCGCGCCAATCGATCTATTATCACAATATCAGGCTTATTGGCTAGAATAGTCCTGTCTGTGATAATAGACCGATCCCAGTATAGCGTTGCATGACCATTTTCAAGAACTGGTTGTGGAACGTACTGGTAATATGGCATTTCAAGAGTCACAAGCCCATATCGAAGAGCAATTTGCTGATGTATGATCTTGGCTACTAGGTTATGCCTATGCAAATACTCGCCGTTAGCAAGATACGAACAACCGGAGATAACATGCCTGATTGACTCGCCCGGACGGTGGCATGCCCGACAAATGTCGACCGTACCGTCCTTCAGGATGTATTTCCTATAGTTGTTCGTCTTAATAACTTCGTCCATAATTGCAAAGACAAAACCCTCAGTTTCCCCAAAGAGGTTACCGAAACGTAGCCAAGATACAGACGCAGGTCGGTCCACATCAGGTCCATGGAGGGCCCGATAGAACCGACCATGCAGCTCTTTGCTCTTCCATACTTCTTCGCGATCTTTCGTGCTTATCACCAGTGGTTTCCGCCAGTTCTCATTCGCCAAAGAGAGCGGGGTAAGTCCTTTATCTATCTTAACTACAACCCTATGCATATCCACGTCACTGCGAAGGAAATAATCCCTGAGATTGCACACCTCGCGATTATGCAAGTCCTTAGCATTAAGGATGCCTCGGCCCCCACATCTCCGCGGGATGTACAATCTCATCACTGACGAACGTGGATGATGCATACGATGTGCAGTCAGTAGAGTCCGGACTTTACGATCCAGGGCGTCCAATTCGGTCTGAGTCCATCTGAGTATGCCAAAAGAGTACATAAGCACAGGCATAATTATTATTATTATTATTTATTCAAATAGTCTTTCAAAAGATATTTTGGATTGTTCATTTCTGCTACCACCGCTTCGGAACGTGTTGTAGCTGTGAAGAAGAAGTGGCGCAAGAAACTTCGTCAGCAACACGAACTGTCTTCTTTTTTCTTTTTTTTATATCGCCATTTAAAATTACAATGGTTCATGTCACAGAACACAATAATGTCAGTTTATTTAGTTAATTGTGTTTATTTAGTTAATTGTTTAATTTCTATTTTTACATTTTAATTGTTAATTTTGTGTAGATATTTTATTTCTATTTATATATTTAAGTTGTTAGTTTAGTGTACATATTTTCATTGTTGTTTGCTAAATGTCTGTTTTTTTTTAGATTTTAGTTATAATTTGGCAAAAGAAATATTGACATGGTGAAAATTGGTGCTTAAGGAAAAAAGTGTGGTATATTCGAAGTCGCAACCGAATTCTAGCTATTAATAAAGTTGTATTTTATCTCACGTGTGTATTATTTGACAAATCCAATCCAATCATCAGGTAAAACTTACCCATCAAATAAATCATAGCATGAAAAAAATATCAAAACATTGACCTATTATTATCAGATTTAATTTTTAAAGACTTGACTGTCAAGTCCTAAAATCCCCTGTTTATACTCAATTGACATGTAAAGCAAAAATTAAAAATGTTATATTAATGTTAGTCGTATGCCACTGTTGATGATCGATATCGATAAAAAAATTTGGTATAGGTCTACCAGAATCTCATGGCAATTGGGGTAATTGAAAATTGTGCATAGCAATACCAGGGTAATTGGATCGAAATATTTTGATACTTTCTATACAACTTATCATTAATTCATATTAACGAAATACTTTTATTAGTTAAATGTCTTATTTGCAATTATATGTTATTAGAATGATATGTAAGAGTGAAACAACATATCTAAGTATTTTATTTGCAGTCTCTTTAATGTTTATCATGAACGAATTAATCAGGGCTTATTTATAAAGATCCTGGCAGTAGGTCATTAGACGAAGATGTTGGTGATAATTATTTTTAATAAAGATCTCTTCTGGGATTACATCTGTTCACTAGAAGTGCAAAATATATCATTGTTTGATGGATCCTTATCCAAAATCTCTGGAAACTCCTGTAAATAGGTATTTAATGCATTATTGTTTAGTTTCAAAAAATGATATCAAAGTATATACGATAAAACACATATACATATCTAACACTAACCAAAAAAACATGAAGTATCAAAATTATTCACTCCAACTTGTTTGTTAAAACAACGTCGATTTAAAAATCGGCGATTTTGTTTGAATTTGACCAAATCATTTACGGATCTGGCGATAAAACTTGTAAACAATGTGTCACACTTGTGATCGTAGAACTAATTTGTATATTTTCGCTAAGGAATTATAGAAATCGTAAAATATTCACATCGAATGACATAACTCAAGTTTTGAATCAGCTGTTGACCGATGGTATTGCCACATAAAAATCTATATGTTTGTTTTTAATTTTATGCCATGAGATTCTGGTAGACCTATACTAGCGTATCACTATTTTTAGGGGCGGAGCCGCCGCCATGTTTGTGAATCAAAGTGGTACGCGTCACGTGACCTTATGTTCCATCCCCTCTATTCTTTAATCATTGATTGAGACTAAAAAACGTAATTAAATTTTGATACAGTTGGGGAAAACATGTTAACCGGCAACCCTAATGCGACAATGCTACCAACATTACGACCAAGAAAATATCTACGTTTTTTAAAACACAAATGTATGACAGCGCTCCCTCTATATGTATATACTCTAAGTATGTATCCTTAATTATAATGAAAGTTAATCAAATGGATTTTTAAACAAATATTCCGAAATATAGAATTTGTTCCGAAAAATATAAACCACTATTAAACCATGTATATACAATTGTTTTAATTTTCCCGGTCCGGCAATGATTATATAATAAATCGGAAAGTCTGAAAACCACAGTAGACATTGAGATTATTTACTTTAAAATTATTTTAAACTCAACTAATTTGCTAATACAATTTAGTGATGCTAATGGATGGCAACATCTGCATATTTATGGCAACCCTAAGTGTGTTTTTTTTCTCTTTTCATTTCGTCAAGTCAAAATGAAGTACGTTTTTGATGTTTTTATAAATTATAAATTTGTTTTTATCTTAATAATCATAAATCCTTTATTTTTGAAACCCAAGAAAGTTATTAGTGCTGTGTTTTTATTCTCATGTGTGTGATTGATTTTCAGGATCGGTCTTTGCGCCTACAGTGGGTACAAGATCTACCCTGGCCATGGAAAGACCATGGTTAAGGTGGACGGCAAGGTAACATAAATTACTAAAATGCTTTTAAATATCCAATAATTTTATATATCTCTGTAAGCTTCTTGTGGGCCTACAAAATTGAACATATTGGAGAAAATAACAATGAAAACAATGTGTAAACTTCGACAATACATATCGATGTATTTTAAAATCATTTTACACTTACAGTAAATGGTCTCAATGTCCACGTTGGTTTTCAGACTTTCACATTCTTGAATTCAAAATGTGAAGCCGCTCATCTGATGAGGAGGAATCCTCGTAAAGTGACATGGACCGTCTTGTACAGGTTAGTACTTGTTTTATGGATATCCCCAATATCCTCCGTGATCTTAATTTGTCCATTGTATGTGTTGTTGCGGAAAATGCTATTCGTGATTCCATATTCTTAAATGTTTGTACTTATACTTTAGGTTATGCTGTGCATAATTTAAGTGTCGGATTTATTTTCTAAATTCATGTCGCTTGAATGATTAATTGATGATACTAATGTTGCAGCCTTAGCAATATTGCATATAATTCCGAATATTTTTTAAATGCTTGCAATATTCTATCCCCGTAACCTAACATAACCCGTCTAATAATTTTTCATAGTGTATATATTTTACTTATAATATACAAATGTAAAACTGAATCTCATACTTATTAATTAAATATTTCAGGCGTAAGTTCAAGAAAGGCCAAGAAGAAGAACAGGCCAAAAAACGCACAAGGAGGACCCAAAAATACCAGCGTGCTATTGTTGGTGCCTCACTCAGTGATATCATGGCCAAGCGTAATATGAAGCCTGAAGTACGGAAAGCCCAGAGGGAACAGGCAATCAAGTGAGTTTTTAATTTGTCAATTGTGTAGTAATAAAGGATGAAGATTTACAAGCATAAATTGTTGCAACTCACATTCACCAGTTTGTTAGGGATATCTCTAGAGGAGATTTCTGTTCAGCATTGGATTGAAAAATAGTACTGATTGTGTATTCAGAATTACCTGTGCAGAATTTAAAATATTGTATGTTGTAATATTACTTTATTCTTTACGAATTGCATAGAAGAAAAAGTGGTAACAAGGTGGTAGTCCATTTATTATACTATGTCTTTAACCAAAAGATTAACAAATTATTTTGAGAGAACAAAAAATGATTGGATACTGGTAAAGAAAAAGATGTTGAAGAAATAACTTGCTGGTTTTATAGAAACATATTAGGATATCTGGAATAAGTGGAAAAGTGAATTAATAAATGACACCCTAATATTTGCTTTGTGTCAATCAACATATTCACAGTTAAATAAAGTGTTTAGCTGTGGAATATATGTTTCAAATATATCCGGATATGCATTAAATTACAAAATAATATACACTATTACTTTATTTTATAGTATACAAAGGAATACAATTTTTGCCATCTTGAGAAGGCAAAAGATGTACACTTCAACATGTTGATGTGATAAACAATTAAATAACAATAAATTATATTTATAGGGCTGCAAAAGAACAAAAGAAATCCACCAAGGCGGCCAAGAAAGCAGCAACTCCTGCACCCAAGGCGAAGACACAGCCTAAGACCAAGGCAGCCAAAGTCAGTCAGAAATCTGCTCCAAGAGTAGGAGGAAAGCGATAAAACTTAAATAAAAAATAACTGACAATATGATTTTTATTTTCTTACACGTATTTTCCCACTATAGTTCTTGTCAGTCTTGTGTTATGGCTGTAGTAGGCTGGTATTACTATCATTCACAGGATGAAATAATCCAGTCAATCGGGATGCATAGCTTATTGTAAATTAATAATAATTCTATGGTAATAATTGTAACTACTTGATACCTTTACTATTAGAATTAGTACCTCAACACTTCTGGAGATACTACTAATAGGATAAATGCAAAACTTTGTGTGTTGGTTACCTCTTCACCACTCTTCACACTTAAGCCACTTTTTTATGTGGTATAGAGGTAACCGACACCCCGGATTAAAACAGGCTACTTTATATCCTGGCAAAATATCTTGTTGCTCTGACATTCCATAAAAAAATCACACGATTGTATAGCTGGCAGTTCGGCCATTACAGTGGTAAGCGAAAAATCTAAATTAGAATTTAATTTGTTTATCCTTAAATGAAATGACTATTTTGAGACAAATGTGTGTATAACTGGAGTTGTTAAGATTTATAACTAAGTATAGAGAAACAATCCCATACATATACAATGTCTTGTTCGAGTTTGGTACAAGTTAAAACTAAATCGCTGTAGCGTGAAACAAATAATTAGTTGTTTAACCGAACAGTATAACCATCAACCAAGTATCGCTAGACCGCTTTCAAGATGTAGTTTTCTCGTGACCAAAAGGTCGGACGGGCCGTGAAGTTCATAGTGCTTACGCGTTTTTGACTAATTCGTTTGCGGTGTATGCATTCTGGACTGAGTCAGCGTGTTGTGGCTGAAAGATTGCATCTAAGCCTGTCGTCGGTTCATACTCTACAAACGCTATCGGGAGAGGTTTGTTCACGCGCCGTCCGAGTACTTCTGAGCGATATATAAATTCGGTCTAGACCCACATAACTTAAAAAAGCAAGTTTTCTCTAAATTCAACTTTCATATTATGTAAATATGTTACATAATCATATTGTCGATAGAATATAATAGGTATCATAATCTTATTAAACTTCTTAGCTGCATATTTAATGGGGCTATTACACCCTCCGTGGCGTAGTTGTACTGAGGTACGGTTACAAAGCTGAGTCAGGAATTTATGCCCGATATAGGCTCGCCCCCTATCACATCGTGAGACGGAACATACAAGGCGAAATGTGGGTGTTCATGTTGCATCTCTGCCTATCTCTTCTGGGAATAAAGCGTAAGTTTATGTATGTATGTTATGGATGTATTACACCCAGTAGCAGATGTAGGATTAACGACGCCCTGGGTGAAACTTCTACGGTGCTCTATAAGTGCTATACAAAAATAAGCGAGACAGTAAATCATAGATACATTATAAAATACATTATAGGTAACATACAAATGCAAGAAGGTAGAATACATTAGTAACAGTACTTCCCGACATTCGGCGCCCTAGGGCCATCATCGGTCGCCCAACCGCGCCCTACCCTAACACCGGTTCTGAATACACCTGCAAAATCTTTAACTAATAAGTAAAACAACAGATTCTTTTTAACAAATATTTATTTGAATAGCAGAAATATCATGAATTATTGGATGTATACATGCTGTTTTACATCTAATTTTCTACACAATTCCTCATTTAAGGTGTTACTCATAATTTACTTTTTATACAACATAAATAACCAGTACCAAATTTTATTATTTTATTTAAGCATTCTTGGCTAGGGTTTCAGCCTTAGCCACAACTTCTTCGATGGGTCCAACCATGTAAAATGCTACCTCAGGAAGGTGATCATACTCGCCCTGGAGAATCTTAGAGAAGCCCTTGATGGTCTCTTCAAGTGGCACCAGTTTACCTGCATGTCCAGTAAACACCTCAGCTACTTGGAAAGGCTGAGAGAGGAACCTCTGAATTTTGCGTGCACGCGCGACAGTCAGCTTGTCTTCCTCAGACAACTCATCCATACCCAGGATTGCAATAATATCCTGGAGAGATTTATAATCTTGTAGAATTTTCTGAACGCCACGGGCGACATTGTAGTGCTCAGCACCAATAATATTTGGGTCCATGATACGGGAAGTAGAATCAAGAGGGTCTACAGCTGGGTAGATGCCCAACTCGGCAATAGCACGAGACAGCACAGTGGTAGCGTCCAAGTGGGCGAAAGTTGTGGCAGGAGCGGGGTCAGTCAAATCGTCAGCAGGTACATAAATGGCCTGCACTGAGGTGATGGATCCCTTCTTGGTTGTTGTGATTCTTTCCTGCATGGTACCCATGTCAGTGGCCAGAGTGGGCTGGTAACCCACAGCAGATGGAATACGACCCAGCAGAGCAGATACCTCCGAACCGGCTTGAGTGAAACGGAAAATGTTGTCAATGAACAGCAGCACATCCTGACCCTCCTCGTCACGGAAGTACTCGGCGACAGTCAGTCCAGTGAGGGCGACACGGGCACGCGCGCCGGGGGGTTCGTTCATCTGACCGTACACCAGGGCTACTTTGGATGTCTTGTCCTTGAGGGAGATGACTCCGGACTCAATCATTTCGTGGTACAAGTCATTGCCCTCACGGGTGCGCTCACCTACTCCTGCGAACACAGAGTAACCACCGTGCGCCTTGGCGACGTTGTTGATCAGCTCCATGATGAGTACAGTCTTGCCGACACCGGCGCCGCCGAAAAGACCGATCTTACCGCCCTTGGCGTAGGGAGCGAGCAAGTCCACGACCTTGATGCCAGTCACCAGAATCTCTTGCTCTACAGACATGTCCACGAATTCGGGAGCTTCGGCGTGGATAGCAGCTGTCTTGTCAGTCGGAATGGGTCCACGTTCGTCGATGGGCTCACCGATCACGTTTATGATGCGGCCGAGAGTCTCCACACCTACGGGGATGCGAATGGGTGAACCGGAGTCAAGGACGGGCTGACCGCGGACCAGACCTTCAGTACCGTCCATAGCGATGGTACGCACGGTGTTCTCACCCAAGTGCTGTGCCACTTCCAGGACGAGCCTGGGCGAACGGTTTTGGACTTCGAGGGCATTAAGAATGGGCGGCAGGTTGTCCTCGAATTGTACGTCAACGACAGCACCGATGACGGCGACCACCTTACCTTGGCCCTTGCCAGCGGCTTTAGCTGCATAATCGCGTTTGTTCACGATGACTCCGGAGACTAAAGGTGCTTTTTCGGAGGTGTTGTTTACTACCGTCTTTGCGGCCAGACGGCCAGCTCTACAGACGGTAGAGAACATTTTCGTATTTCAGATTCGATCGAAAATTACACAGTAGATGGGAGATGTGGTCAGGAAAAATCACGAATTCTTTACGTAACTATCCGGCACCGACAATGTGATGACCTCAAGGCAAGGGGCGAAGAGCAAGGGGCGAGGAGGGGAAATGGAACAGAGTATGTGAATTGACCATAGTATATATCCTACAGCACATAGATGATAGAATGCGTGACATTATCTTCTTTAAAATCGATACAATCATACGTCATATATAGGTGTAATATTTTTTGGGATATACAGGAATTTTAATCAAATTGGCTAATATAAAGTCGAATAAAGCATTTTGTTTTTGAGGTAACAAACGTGATATTGTCTAACCGTGTAAAAAAATATTTGACCAAACCAAAATATTGGACCATTAGGACCTAGCAAAAAAGTTCAAAATCATAGTTTTATACGTATACTTTTAATAGGTGAAATGAAAAATGAAAATAATAATAATAAATCTTTATTGACAGCAAAATTCAGTTAACAATGTTCTCGTCTGTTCACAAAGTGCGTATGTTGTGTGTTATCAGTGCCAGTCGTCGTCGGGGGTGGTAGCTGGGGTCAACCCAGAGATTCTTACCACCCTCTGCCCCGCCGTTACCGTGGCCGCTACCATAACCAGGAATAGCGGGGCTGCCGGGGACTGGAGTCCTGGTCCTGGTTTTAACAACTATTAGGCTTTTTGTTGTTTATGCCAATACTAACCACGCTTGGCAGGCGGGTTCGCGAGCGCAGGAGGGTTCGCGTTGATGATGCTGCTGTCCGTCTTCAACTGGGGAAAGGAAATAGAGTTTGCGGCTAGAAGATGTTATTGGAAAGGAAAGTATGGAATATAGAGATGGATACTACAGCCACGGAGGGGAAAGTTGGTAGTGACTGCAGTAGTTCGGGGCCGAGGTCGTATACTCGTAGCACCTATTTTAGGACAGGCCAGGACCACTAGCTAGGAGCATCGCTGACCTACTTAATACCAGATACACGTTATTATTCATACCTAATCTTGTAAAACCTAACGGCAACGTAGTTGTCCTACCATCTCATACCTAACAAATATCTTAATCGAATCATTAACAAAGTTCAAAATGGCGGCGATAACTATAATTCTGAATCTCAATTTAAAGGGGAGGTTTAAATTTCGAATTTCAGACCAATCGGATCAATAACAAAAGAGTTTCTTCCTTTCTGTCATATTATTAGTGATATTTACAAAAAAAAAATTTTTTTGATTTTATGTATAATATTTCATCCCTTATTTCGACCCCATAATACTATTTTTCTAATATTATTCACGCCATTATTTTTCATTTGGAATAAGGTTTCCATAACTGTAACGGCTTAAATTTTTATGTAACATTTCAACCCCTTTATGGTTAACTTTAAGAACATAAAATGTGCAGTTATTTTTGTTCATAAATGAGTAAAGTTTGACATCTGTAACTTCAACAGTTTAGATTTTTCCATACATACTGCCATCTCTTTGTTCAAGCGTTGTCTATATAATAAAAGGTAACCTTTTGCCCTTACCCAAGGTCTAATCTATCTCTGTATCATATTCTATCAAAATCGGTTCAGTGGCTTAGGCGTGAAAATGTAGCAGACAGTGGATAAGACGTTCGTGCCGAAATCTTACATCACTCAGTAAATAAAAACTATCGCAAGAAATAAATATTTTTTAATCATACTTAATTCATGATCAATTGTATTAGAAAAACTTTTATCGTGTTTATTTTCACTTAAAACATAGTAGGATGCAAATTAGCGTGTATAAATTAAACATTACTTTAACAATAAAATTGTAAAGAAAAACGAACTGCTTTTAATATTCAAGCAGATTAAAAGTTATTCAATAATTCATCTGAACTTTGAATTGTCGATCAGAAAAGTTCTAAGGCGGGTTTTATTATGGTCACCGTAGCGAATGTTTGTAAAAAATGGTAAATCTCATGAAACCATTCACCTTTGAATCGATATACAACAACCACTATGTTACTTATACAAATAATTTTACTATTCACTTATACAAATAATTTTGCAACACTTTTTAACCAATTTCCGTTAATAAATATCGAAAATAATTTTAAATTGTACACCTGTGACATTTCGTATAAGCCATGACATATTTTATTTTTATTATCAAGTGGCCAGAGTTATGTTGAAAACAAACTGTAGGTTTTTGTCTTACGCATAGAGTAAAGAAGCGACCATAAATACTAGAGCAACGCGTCTTACAGCGATCTGAACAATAGATTCTTTTGTTGTGTGCACACTGTCGGTCGAAATTCGAGGGCATGACCTTCAAAAACAAAAAACGTCTGAGACATACAGCGCAACTAACATAAATTGACAAGTGGTGAAATTAGGAACCAGAAATGAAAGTAAAAAATATCTACAACGCTTTCATTAAAATATTCTTTCATAATTTATACAATGTACATTTATACTAGTAGTCCACTAGTAGTAATGATAATAATGTCCAATGTAATGAAATTTGAAGAGAGAAAAAAATAACAATTTCTCCGTGCACCACAGCGCTTTTGAGCGATTTGCGATTGTGGACAAACTTGAGTTTACACAACAATCGGTTTTGTAAATATGGCTACCAGCTTTTTAAGCCAAACTAATATAACATTTCTTAAAACTTACAATTAAATTAGAATTTATAATACGTACAAGGTATAATTTTCTTTATTCAATCTGCATACAATTTAAAAATTTTGAATACAATTTAGACATTTCTAATTATTTACATGAGGTGTTGCTAGTAATCTAACTTGACTTAACAGAAATAAACACCGCAGTTCTTTAACCAGTTGTTTGTAAATACTAGACTGGACGTAATTGACAGCCTCCGTGGCGCAGTTGGTTAGACGCCGCCTGTGAAACGAGAGGCCACGGGTTCGAGCCCTGCACCGAGACAAATGTTTGTGAGACCCAGTAAGTATTGGTCTCGGGTCTGGATGTTTGAGAGACCGAAAAGTCTCTCGTAGTTCCCGATACCCACGACACAACACTTAATTGATCTTAATGTGGGGTCAGGACTATGTATGTGACTGTTAAGTGTATTTATTTATTTAATTATCAGTAATTAGCCAAAAGTTCGTCTATGCGTTCATTTAAAAAATGGAAGAAAAACGATCAGAGTATGTGCGTAGTAGAGAAATTATTTATAATGTTAAATGTAAAGAATACAAATATGCTCACTTAAAGTAAGAAGTATGGGAACAAATAGTCAGTACCTATTTGTACTAAAGATAATAAAGTATCATACTAAAGATAACGGAGTAATTTTTTATACAATCAAATATTAAGTTATTGATGTTAAAATTTCAAAATACACGCGCTGTTTTAGGAATTATAATAGGAAAAAGTTAACCTTGTTATTTGTCTTCAGGTAGTCTCTTTTTTGTTTTCTTTTAAAATGACACTGGTAGTAGAAATATATAAAAAAAAGACAACAAGAACAAGACGTGTGCTCGAAACACGATCTTGCCTACTTTGGAATTCACACATTTTATACATAAGTATTTCTAATATGTGTACACGGCATTGTTGCTTAACATTTTTCCACGGTAAATTTATTCTCAATGTGTAATCTATGTTTGCGTACAGAATTTAATCAATTATAGTATGATATAATTGTTTGATGTGTGACTTAATATTAATTAAATGATTGATTTTGACAATAAAACAGTTGCAAACTCGAATGTGATAGTACCACAGGTTATCACAGACTTAGGACTGTTTGTAATAAACGCCAACTAGGATTAATTTCATTTTAAAAAATATATTATTTATTTGTTTATATAGAGATGAGATAAAGAGTACATTAAAATCGACTCTTCTATCCCTAAAAGCTTAGTCATTGGCAGACGCGAAAACCGTCCTTTGTCAATGAAATTAAAAGAAATAAAAACGTACGCGGGCCCTCTGACGACCCGTACGAACCATATCAGTCGCGCTCTTTACTATAGTTTTGTACTTTACTCTATGCGTAAGACAAAAACCTACAATGTGTTTTCAGCTTTATGCTGAAAACAAACTGTAGGTTTTTGTCTTACGCATAGAGTAAAGAAGCGGCCATAAATACTAGAGCAACGCGTCTTACAGCGATCTGAACAATAGATTCTTTTGTTGTGTGCACACTGTCGGTCGAAATTCGAGGGCATGACCTTCAAAAACAAAAAACGTCTGAGACATACAGCGCAACTAACATAAATTGATAAGTGGTGAAATTAGGAACTAGAAATGAAAGTAAAAAATATCTACAACGCTTTCATTAAAATATTCTTTCATAATTTATACAATGTACATTTATACTAGTAGTCCAATAGTAGTAATGATAATAATGTCCAATGTAATGAAATTTGAAGAGAGAAAAAAATAACAATTTCTCCGTGCACCACAGCGCTTTTGAGCGATTTGCGATTGTGGATAAGCTTGAGTTTACACAAAAATAGGTTTTGTAAATATGGCTACCAGCTTTTTAAGCCAAACTAATATGACATTTCTTAAAACTTACAATTAAATTAGAATTTATAATACATACAAGGCATAATTTGCTTCATTCAATCTGCATACAATTTAAAAATTTTGAATACAATTTGGACATTTCTAATTATTTACATGAGGTGTTGCTGGTAATCTAACTTGACTTAACAGAAATAAACACCGCAGTTCTTTGACCAGTTGTTTGTAAATACTAGACTGGACGTAATTGACAGCCTCCGTGGCGCAGTTGGTTAGACGCCGCCTGTGAAACGAGAGGCCACGGGTTCGAGCCCCGCACCGAGACAAATGTTTGTGAGACCCAGTAAGTATTGGTCTCGGGTCTGGATGTTTGAGAGACCGAAAAGTCTCTCGCAGTTCCCGATACCCACGACACAACACTTAATTGATCTTAATGTGGGGTCAGGACTATGTATGTGACTGTTACGTGTATTTATTTATTTAATTATCAGTAATTAGCCAAAAGTTCGTCTGTGCGTTCATTTAAAAAATGGAAGAAAAACGATCAGAGTATGTGCGTAATAGAGAAATTATTTATAATGTTAAATGTAAAGAATACAAATATGCTCACTTAAAGTAAGAAGTATGGGAACAAATAGTC
The DNA here is from genome assembly GCA_009982885.2 of Hyles vespertilio. NCBI lineage: Eukaryota > Metazoa > Arthropoda > Insecta > Lepidoptera > Sphingidae > Hyles > Hyles vespertilio. Next base: position 10,343,749 of record CM042812.1, on the reverse strand, counting down.
AGTACCTATTTGTACTAAAGATAATTAAGTATCATACTAAAGATAACGGAGTAACTTTTTATACAATCAAATATTAAGTTATTGATGTTAAAATTTCAAAATACACGCGCTGTTTTAGGAATTATAATAGGAAAAAGTTAACCTTGTTATTTGTCTTCAGGTAGTCTCTTTTTTGTTTTCTTTTAAAATGACACTGGTAGTAGAAATATATAAAAAAAATACAAGAACAAGACGTGTGCTCGAAACATGATCTTGCCTACTTTGGAATTCACACATTTTATACATAAGTATTTCTAATATGTGTACACGGCATTGTTGCTTAACATTTTCCCACAGTAAATTTATTCTCAATATGTAATCTATGTTTGTGTACAGAATTTAATCAATCACAGTATCATACTGGGTATCTCAAGACTGCTACCGAAAACGAAGCTGGGTGGTCGTTTTAGTGACTACAAACATAATGCAACTAAAAATTTCGCTAAGAAACGCGACAATTATTTTTTATGATTTTTTAAATATCGTCATTTTTGGGTGGTAAATCCATAGTTTTTGCTAAAATAATAATTTAAACTTTTTTATACCTTAGAGTATTTATAAATAAAAGGGTATATACTATTAATTTAGGAAAAAATGTATTTGCCACACAAATATGGTAATAGGAAAAAAATAACAAAAAAAAATTGTCGCTATTTTTTGCAACTTTTTCTGTTGCATGGTGTCTGAAGTCACATAAACTACCACCCGGCTTCGTTTTCGGTAGCAGTCTTGATATACCCTGTATATAAGATTGATGTGTGATTTAATGTTAATTGAGTCATTGTTTTTGACAATAAAACAGTTGCAAACTCGAATGTGATAGTACGACAGGTTATCACAGATAAGAACTGTTTATAATAAGCGCCAACTAGGATTGATTTCATTTAATAAAATATATTATTTATTTGTTTATATAGAGATGAGATAAAGAGTACATAAAAATCGACTCTTCCATCCCTAAAAGCTTAGTCATTGGCAGACGAGAAAACCGTCCTTTGTCAATGAAATTAAAAAATAAAAACGTACGTGGGCCCTCTGACGACCCGTACGAACCATGTAAGATGTGCTCTTTACCCACTCACAAGTCCACGTCAGTCACTTATTTTGACAGAAATCTTCCGATTCCCGCGTTTTCAATATTCATAAACATAAAGCATTATATCCTAGTACCTATTCTAGCTACAGGGAAATAAAAAATACCTTTAAGTATCTAAAACTATGCAGAATTATTAGATGTGACAATTATTTTACAAATATAATTCAAATGTGTTGTAAACAAATAATAAAAATTCTATACAGATCGAATTTCAATGGTTTTTCATTTTCAAATCATGTTTTCACCCATTAAATCATATTACATACCAATTAAATCCATTTGTAAATAAAGTATATGCTATAAGCTTTCTTTTGATATCCATATTTTAGTACTTAAAGTTATTCTTATCTTATAAAAAACCAAAAAAATATACCCATAATCACATAACCAATTTTTGTTACGTTTGCGTTTTGCCATTATTGCTTAGTGACTCCCGAGTTCCGGGTTACGATTTAATGTTGCCAAGTAAGAATAAAAATGTAAGAAAATAACTGCCGGATGATCGATGAACTTTGATCGGTATTTTTTGTTTGTTTAATTATGTGTTTTAGAAATCATATTTAAATACAAATTACATACTGGTGAAATGATGAAATATAATTTTATAGACTATGTAAGGGGCGTGCGCTCCTTGTAGGCAGAAATGCAGTGCTTTACTTGCCATACACAGATATTTTAATAAAACATTCGTACGTTTTAGATAACTTTAATTAATAGTAAATAAAAGAATAAATAGCACGTATTTGCAAGCACACTAACTTTATGTTTGCCAGGAATTTAATGACAACGGCGCGGCGCTGCAAAATAATGTATCCACAGACCAAGTAGTACTACAGACGGCCGACGCGCTTAACCCCTAGACTAGGGATGAGATATACTTGCAAAATCAAGTACCAGGGCTTCTAAGTACGAGTACGTAAAAATACTAGGGTTCAAAACCAGGGTCTAAAATATTGTAAAAGTATTTTGTAAGTATGAGTCGGCAACCAAACCAATAAAAAAAATACTTTGTAAGTATTTTCTATTCACGAATACGATTGTGATTCTTATTTATACTAAGTTAAGGATAGTTTTTCTATGGAAGTATTTTTATGTATAGTGTTCCAAGTTCCTCGCGCACCGACATATAGCGGCGCCTAAATTTGAAAATACTTGCATAGGAATTCAACCCGTATTTGAAGGCACATAAAGTAAGTAAGCAAAATAGTATGAATAAAAAAATACTTTGAAGTTTAAAGTATGTGTTATTGACAGATACGATTGTGGTTCTTATTAATATTCTATTATGAATCGTTTTCCTATGCAAGTATTTTCATGTGTAGTTTCCAGATCTCTCCGCGCATCGACGTACTTACATACTTATAAGTATTTTCTGCTCGTACCAGGGCGCCGTTATTCGAAGTGAATACCTGGTTTTAAAACCTGGTATCGTAAATACGTCTCATCTTTACCCTAGACTGTCGTTTGTCATGACTGTAGACGGTTAGACAGTCGGAAACGCCAGGCGCGGCTTCAAGCAAAAAGTAACCTACTGTCATTGAAATAGGGTTCATTTTAGTGTGATATAAAAAAAATTAGCAAAATAATGCAATTGATGTAACTTTTTTCAAATTCAGATATAAGTATTTGTGTAGATTAGAAATAAAACCCTTCAAATGATATAAACAACTATTTATTTCATTTAATTTATACATTCAAAAGTATTCGTCTAAATATACAAATGTGTTTATTACAAATATGACATTTTAAGTTGAAGTAAAGTACACTTTTGCCTTACGTAGCTACAATTTTACCAAAGTTCCCAACTGGGCGTACCTGAATGGGAGGTACCAAAGATACGAAAAAATGTAAAGCCTCTTATATTGGATTATATTTACATAAGCATGTGTACTATGTTATAAGTAATAGAAATCTTTCATCATAAATAAAATTAGATATTATTAAAATTCTGACATTTGGTACATTGACTTTACACATTATTCATTTAAATATTTATATGAAACTAATATGAAGGGGTAGTAAATAAACACAAAAAACGAAATCGTACAAACATGAATTTAGATAATAATAAACATTTTCAATTGAATTAATTAGGATGCAACAACAATACATGTATTTATAAAATTACGAAGTGTCTACTGTTTGTGATTGTTACATTCATATAAATCAAACAAATATTTGGAGAGAATATTTACATTTTTGATTATTGAATTGATGAGTAATGATTTCTTATAATTTACGAGCATTATTTTCCAAATATTCAATTGTTTCCTTGACGTCACTTACACTGCACGTTTAATACACGTATTCACTGCACATTAATCACTGCACAAAGCAATCCTTTCTGGTCATTACATTTGCAAATTCACTAAAAGAAAATACAAGTCTATCGACGCATTTGTTGTAAACATGTGGCGATCCTCCACATTACACGCATACACCAACACATCTATATATTGGCAAAGTAACGGCACACCAGCTGACCGCCGGCGCTCAGGTAGCTGTGTCGTCACCGGACCCGCGCCGGCGCAGCCATTTGCTGTGCCGCAGCGCCAGTCGGCTTTTGCTCGATGCGCGCTTCACACGGTCCTTATCGCTTTTGCTTCTGCATTGCATAACGTGCGCCTTTGCATATTATCGTACTTTATTTGCTGTGTATAAACTGTCGCTTTCCTCTCCTTCTTAGTTTTTAGTGGATTGATTTAGTGTGTAGTGTTAAGACTCCTTTTAGTATTAGTGTAGTGTGTAAGACTTTAAGATAGTGACTTTGTACTGTTCATTTCGTGTGACTTTTGTGTACCACATTAAACCTTGTGTACGCATTGTGTGGGACGTTTTATTTTCGCCACGTTCCTGCATAGGCTCTGCCTACCTCACACGCCGGCATCGACACGTAGTGGTGTCGATCACACACTACCCGCGTATCCGATACACCGCGATACGCTCACCTACCCCGCATCACATTCTACCACAAACAACATGGCGGCCCGGGGCGCAGACAGGCGCTGTTACACAATTAACGCTGGGTACTTCTATATTTATCGGTAGATGGCGCTGTTACACAATTAATGCTGGGCATGCACAGAATGGCTTAACACATCATTATTCGCCAATAGATGTCAAGAAGTCATATTTTCAGTTTGTATTTCAGTTTTTTTTGCAACATTTTTTAAACATGAATCCTAATTATTAATATTCCTATTTCCTAATTAATATCCTAATTAATATATTAACTTAATATTGTTCGGGTTCGATTCCCGCACCGAAACAAATATCTGTGTGAAGTAGAGGTATTTGTTTCGGGTCTGGCTATTAGTGAGACCGAAAAGTCTGTTGTAGTTCCTGATACCCACGACACAAGACTAGTTCTTTGTGTGGGGTCGAGACTATAAATGTGACTGTTGGGTGTATTTATTTATTTATTTTATTACATTTTTGGATATTTAGGAGACTGTCCCGCCCTCACACCCGGCACTGCAACTCCTGTAAGCCAGGATCAACAGTGGCACGCAATGTAATGACATCAAGCATTGAAGCTCGGCGAGTCTCCGGGAATGTCTAACTTGTCTTTAACCCGCAACGAAATGAATCAGAAAGTTAAATTAATAGGAGGAGTTGGAAATAAATAATGTCCACTTCCCTCCGTGCAAAGCGGGTGACAAAACATTGAACTAAAGAGGTAAATGACCTCCCAAAAAGACTTTTACAGCCGGAGAAGCCAGCTGTAAAGCACCACGGAATTCATTATTACATTTAAATGGGACCTATTGTGTGAGCTGTTATACTTGATTCCAGTAATAGGTATGGCAAAAACGCCGGAAAGCACGGAAATTCGTCCTAGTCTATTTTTGGATATTTGATTACAATATATGACATCATATTTTCAATAAACAATGATGTGTCGGATTTGATAATGGCAGCTTTTCAATAATTTTCGCCAGCCCCCAAACAATTTAAAATCCACTAAAAGCAATGTTTCCCAACCAGGACCAAACTACCAGATTTTGTGGAAAATCCACTAAGTTGACAACACTGGTGAAAAAAAGCTTGAAAGATGGCCGCCCATGTAAGTTCTTGTCCAGACGATATTTGATACAGATGTTAACCGGTTTAAAACAGCGCGGGGGCCAATAAATAAGTTACTATCTACGTGTAATAACATGAATGGAATATAAATGACTTAGTCCTATCAAATGTTAACATTGTTATACCTAGTTTTTTAATGTATTTATTGATTTTGCATTAATGAAATTTTAGCGATCGAGACATGCAAAGCTGTTATCCTTTTTTATAGTGTTTGGTTTAGAAACCAAATTATAGCTTATGGTAGATTTTTAAGAAAATATCCTTAATTACGACGAGATTTGTATAGGTAAAGGTACTGGTAGGTATAGCGTAATCCATTACAATCAAAAATTGTAATAGTATTTAAAAATTACGAATAAGGGTAGGTAAGTGGTGGTTGAAAATTAAAACAAAATAAAAATAAACAATTATTATTATTTCAATCAATGAATAACTATTTAGGAATAAATACTGACAATTTCAAATCTATAAACTAATAATTAAAGATTTGTACGATTTATTTAGTTTTTTTTTTATTTGGCCCGGCATAGAAGCCCGGCACAGTGCCTCTGCCTCTGCCTCGTCTTCTGCCTCTGCCTCTGCCCGGGCCTCGGCCTCCCCCATTTCCGCACTGCCCGCTCAATGTAAAGTTCAAGTTAACTCTTAGCACTAGTGATGGTTTTTTATTTGTTTAATTGACACAAACTATGCATGCACTCTATCACTGAAATAAAAAAATAAAACACTCACGAGCATTCTTGCTTTTCCATTGATGACCTAAAATTTAAAATGTATTTTATTAGTTTTTCTTTTTTATTTCAATAAATTTGTCCAATTGTAATACTAGTTTTGTATCAGAATAACTACGTTAGTAAAGCCGGGTACAATTTATAAGATGCGGCTGATGGACGCAGCTGAAGATATTTAGATAATTGAAGATTCTGCCGCGCCGCGTCCAAGAGACCCTGAATATTGTACCACTCTTCAGCCGCGTCCGGCAGTCTTATAATTTGTTTTTGGCTTAATAGTAGATCATTTTAATGTTCGGATTATTCCATCTTTACTTTATCGTAATGTACGTAACGGTTTGCGGTCCCCGATGGCGGCTTCCATTCCGTATATATATATTTTTTTAATAGCCTAGATTGTGTCCCACTGCTGGGCAAAGGCTTCCCCTTTATCATTCCATTTGACCCTGTCCTCGGCGAGCTCTTGTGATTTTGGCTCGAATGTATCCAACTCGTCTTTCCACGGTTTGGATGCATATTTGGAGAGGAAATATTAAAATATTTAAACTGAATTAATAAATTAATTCTTTGATATTGAAAATTTAAATCACCATATAATTGGCTTCATCATACTTAATTTATAACAATCACATCCAACATCAAACATACCACACATTGTAGTTTGAACAAAAACTTTGGAACGCAAACTCTGATCTTACAAAAAATGGCGCGCGACTTTCTACGGAATACTGGAAATCAATTAAAATATTGAATTGTTTTGATATATTTTCAATTATCAAATGGCACCTATTTATTCTTTATGATATGTTTTCTCTCTCTAACACTTTATTTATCATTTTTTCATAGAATTAACACAGAAATATTTAATGAAAACCGACAAACAACGACCGTGATTTACTTTCGTGTCTAAAAAACTTCGAATCACGCGTCGAATATGGCTTATTTTTAGATAATTGGTAATTATTAATATAAAGGTATCTTTTAATAAACTATATAACAACAATAAGAGAGTTAAAAATCAATATTTACATTTTTAAAAAATCCTGCGCACCACTCGTCGTTGTTCTTAAACAACACACGAGTTTGCCTGTTTTTTTTTAAATATGCCTATTGCTAATGTCTTTTTGGCCAATGTTACATTAAAGGTACTTTATTCAAGCATTATATATATTTTTTTCATAACGGTTTTTATAATATATTTTGAATTTAGGACGCTTTTTCATTACTAGTGTATTTTCCTATAAAAATGACAGCTTACGTCAAAATTGGAGGTCGGGACGTTTGAGTGGTTACCATAGTTTTGTACTCTTTACTCTATGCGTAAGACAAAAACCTACAATGTGTTTTCAGCTTAAGGAACGACGGAAGGTATTCGGTACTGAGCTTGGTTTTAACCGGTTAATTATCGCTCGATATCGGTTATCGAACCTAAATTCGTGAAAACCGGTTTTCCATGGTAACCGGTATTATGTTAACCTATAACCGAAATTGAGTTTTATTGAGGGTCAATGTCCGAAACCGGTTTGGAAATTTAACCGGTTTCCGAGCCTTGGTATGAACTACTCACGTACAGGAAATGAATGGGATTGATAACGGTATAGATGCAAATTAAATATTAAAAATACCTTTAAAACGCATTATTTGTCATTTATACCCGTGATTCCCTTGAATTAATAAATTATCATGTCCAATGTAATAAAATGTGAAGAAAGAAAAATAATTATAATTTTTTTGACAAAAACTGATTCGGACGATTGATTGATTGATTGATCTATGGTTGATTTGAGAATGAGTGACATACAGCCTGACGCAACTTAGAAGAAAAACTATTTTGTATGGAGTCGGCATGGCAAATAATGGTGGATTATTGTCATAAATAAGTGTATTATCTATGGGTTATTGCTATTGCATTCATTCGGCGCGCTTCTCTTTCTGATTGCAGATGTCAACACTTGTCAGTTGTCACTCTTTGTTGTCAGTAATTTTGTTTGTAATATTTATTTTTGTACGAGTTTGTGTTTATTCCATAAAATAATTATAAAAGAAGTGTGAAGTGCTTAATACAGTTCTTTGATAGATTTTCTTAAAATATCACTGAAAAAACGGTTTATAACTTGTGAAATTTGTGGAGATTGTACTAGTAGTAAAAAAACAAGAAAATAGGAAGTTTTTGCCCACATTTCCTTTGAATGAGGCTTGGTAAGCTAACTACATGATAATATTGTGACAGCCTCCGTGGCGCAGGCGGTTAGACGCCGCCTGTGAAACAAGAGGCCGCGGGTTCGATCCCCGCACCGAGAGAAATGTTTGTGCGGCCCACAAATATTTCTTTCGGGTCTGGGTGTTCGTGAGACCGAAAAGTCTCTCGTAGTTCCTGATACCCACGACACAAGACTCGATCTTAGTGTGGGGTTAGGACTATGTGTGTGACTGTTGGGTGTTATTTATTTATTTACTATTAAGTAGGGACACCAGGCTGTATTAAACCAAAATTTTAAAATTGTATGTTGTTTACTATAAACTAGGGATGTTACATACTGTTATTATAGATAACTTTAAAAACATAATTAATTTAAATAAATCCCATATATTTAAGTTAATTCCTTACCAACTCATTTCTGCACAGGTTTTTGCATAATATGTCGAAATTATAAATCATTTATGAACTGCTCTGAATTAAACCAAGCTGCGACTCTTCTATAATCACTGTATTATCGAACTCGGTCGTTATTGTTCTTTGTTTTACAAATGCAAGCAGTGGGTTAAATTTGTGTTAAAAGAACAAGAAGAAGAAGTGTTTATTGAAAATACTTTACTTCATAATTCATACTTTGAAATATGTATGTTGAGACTACTTTGAGAGGATATCTTTTAATTGAAAGCAAAATCGCCTTATGAAATCTGCAGTACCATTACAATACTTAAAAGCTGATCCACTTCCTTTGTTCATTCATTCCACTTCTCTAAGAAATAGCTTTGTTTCAATTACTGACACAAAACTATTATTTACGGATATCGCAGATTCGGACTTCAGACCTCGGACTCCGTCCGCCCGAAACTTCGTTGGATTTAGTATTAATATTTTAAATGTGTTGATAGTTACTATTGTTATGTTTGTTTCCCAAATACTAATAAAAAAATATTAAATAAAAATAAACATTTCATAAAGGTCGTTTTTATTTTGTTTCGGGTACTATTAAGCATAATATTGTATTATTACTCTCCAATGTACAAATTTGTGGTTATAATGTGGAATTTAGTAATTCATAAAAAATGTTTAAAAATAGGCTTCATTAGACTCCTTAAATTTTATCAATATCGATCAAATCAGGCGCATTGCACGCACGAGCAGACCAGGCACTATGTGCTCCGTTAGTTTGGCACTTTTGACGCAATGACAGACGTTGCTGGCCTAATGTTTGTAACATAATGCCATGTAAATGGAAAAAATATGTATGGAGTCCCGTCTCTTAACGTAGTGTTTTAAACTTAGAGTAATTACCTCTAGAGAGAGCCGAAATGTACTGTACACCGCAAAAACGAGACACACCGATACGAATTTCTTTATGTCAGAATGAGATGCAAAATAATGTTCTATTTCATGTGACGTGCCGCGTTTAGTTGTTGGGCGAAAAAAGAATTTCGCCAAACAAAGCGACGTCGTTCAAGCAATAAAGCAACCTAATGTCATTGAAATAGGGTCTATTTTAAATCAAGGCAACAATATGGCGCTTATTTTCTTGTGTTGCTAGATATAGCTATTGATGTCTCATGTGCGGTTACAGCGTGAATATCTCTAGAGGTAATTACTCTAAGGTTTTAAATTCTCTTTGACATATGCGAACGAATCTGTGGAGCGGAGCGTTTTGACAGTGTAATTATTCAGTGTATTTTGTAAATTTATTTTTAATTGATATAGATATAGTAATTAAAAATAACCTTTATTTGTAAGGTCTATAGACCCCACTTCATAATGTGGTATAGTTTCCAGAAACTAGTCAAATAGCCTATTACAAATTCTCCTATCATGCATTTAACCTTCCATTGTAATGCCATGAATTCGTTTATGGACCCATAAATAAAGTTAAATAATAATATTTTTCTATATGTTACTATAGATATTCTGTGTTTATTTTTTTATCGAACTAATTACCTTTTCGCGAATGTAAAATAATCTACTAGATAAAATATTTTTTTTGGTCTGGCTTGCAAATGAAAAGGGATAAAACCCCCTCATACTGTCCCATATTTTAAACTACTCCCTTACCAGTGGAACTTTCCCTACAGCTTGGAAAGAGGCCCACATTATTCCTTTACCCAAAAAAGTAATCCTTCCATTTTTTCTGAATTCCGTCCTATTTCTATCCTACCTTTCCTTTCAAAAGTTCTTGAGCGCCTAATCCATTCCCAGCTCGCTGATTTCCTTTACAAAAACCATCTCCTGAACCCTCTCCAATCTGGTTTCCGCCCTGGCCATAGTACCACTACAACCTTGGTGCATATTACGGAAGATATCAGATCGGCCATGGAAGAAGGCAAGCTGACAGTCTTAGCGCTACTTGACTTCAGTAATGCTTTTAATACGGTCGATTTTGATGTGCTACTTAGCGTACTGGGCTCTCTTAACATATCTCCAACAGCGCTTGTTTGGTTTCGTAGTTACCTGTTTGGACGCCGGCAGCGGATCTATGTCGATGACAACGTATCATCGTGGTGCTCGACTTCTGCTGGTGTGCCACAGGGCGGCGTGCTATCTCCCCTACTTTTCGCAATTTTTATCAACTCTATTAGTAATAAACTCCGTTCTTCTTACCACCTTTATGCAGATGATCTCCAGATTTATTCCCAGGCTCATTGGCTCCAGTTAAATGACGCGATCTCGGTAATCAATGAAGACATCAAGCAAATAAGTGATTGGAGTAACGATAAAGGACTAATGATAAACCCAACCAAAACTCAAGCAATTGTTGTCGGCAGCCCCAGGATGATCTCTAAACTTAACTGGTCACTAATACCACCTGTCGTTTGCAATGGGATCAACATTCCTTACAGTGACAGTGTAAAAAATCTAGGTATTTACTTTGACAAATGTTTCACCTGGGGCCCGCAGCTCCGAGAGTTGAGTAGGAAACTATTCGCCTCGGCTGGGTCCTTACGGAGATTACGTAATTTTTTACCCATTGCCACGAGAATTTCGCTTGCACAATCCCTTCTTCTCCCCATCCTTGATTATGCGGATGCCAGTTATCTTGATATTACTGAGGAGCAACTTAATAAACTTGAGCGCCTTCAAAATTTCTGTATTAGATTTATATTTGGATTACGCAAATATGATCATGTTTCAGAGTTTCGCAGAAAGCTCAAGTGGCTACCCATACGGCTTCGTCGGAATACACACATTCTCTCTCTTCTTTTTAAAATACTCTTTAATCCACTCTCACCCCCATATCTTAGAAATAGGTTTGAATTCCTACATGACTCACATTCGAAGTTTCTTAGGTCATCGGAGAACTTAAGACTGAAAATCCCCGTGCATTCCACTTCCTTTGTAGATAAATCTTTCACAGTACAAGCTGCACGGCTGTGGAATGCTTTACCGGTAACAATAAGAAGGGCCAAATCTCTACCCATCTTTAAAAGGATGGTTTAAAGAACACTACTCCCTGGCTGAATGAGGACATTACTAATTGTATACTTTTTCCTATGTGTATTTATGCCTAATTATATGACCTTTATGTTGTATAGATAGGTATATATATGTATGTATTGTGTGTATGTATATGTGTATATTGTATGTATGTTTATGTATATATGTTGAATATAGACACTACTATAATATTCTACAGGTATTATTCGTACACCTGATGCTGCCCCAACTTTCGTCCTTTTCTCTTATATCCATCAAATGGTTGTCTGTCAGAGATTGCCTTGTGCGATAAGACCGCCAATTGTACTTTTTTTTTTTTTCTCTAGTTTGAATTGTTTCCTTTTGTTTTATTTATGGTGTACAATAAAGCTTATATAAATAAATAAATTGGAGAGTAATAATACAATATTATGCTTAATAGTACCCGAAACAAAATAAAAACGACCTTTATGAAATGTTTATTTTTATTTAATATTTTTTTTTATTAGTATTTGGGAAACAAACATAACAATAGTAACTATCAACACGTTTAAAATATTAATACTAAATCCAACGAAGTTTCGGGCGGACGGAGTCCGAGGTCTGAAGTCCGAATCCGCGATATCCGTAAATAATAGTTTTGTTTCAGTAATTGAAACAAAGCTATTTCTTAGAGAAGTGGAATGAATGAACAAAGGAAGTGGATCAGCTTTTAAGTATTGTAATGGTACTGCAGATTTCTTAAGGCGATTTTGCTTCCAATTAAAATATATCCTCTCAAAGTAGTCTCAACATACATATTTCAAAGTATGAATTATGAAGTAAAGTATTTTCAATAAACACTTCTTCTAGTCCCAGAGATGACGACCAAAACCATGTATCATAGCAATACGGTCGAAACTGTATAAAATCGTTAGATTATGTAATTCTAATCCCGACTAGGTAGGTAGTAACGGTCAAAAGTGTAGCAATTGCATGTGAGGCTATTTCTGCTGTGTCCAAAAAAAAAGGCAGTCGGTATCATAGCAATACGTCTAATATTGGAAATGTACATAGATTTTATAATTTTATGACGAATAAGTTGGTTTTCAGACATTTTGCGCGTAGTATATAGCTGAAGCGAATTTTTGAAAATGTTAACAAATTTAGCCGACCTGTATCATAGCAATCCGAATGAATTGTTTTTCTACCGTTCGTAAATAAGGCAAGATTGCAAAAAAAATGTTTTCAGACATTTTAGATGTCGCATGTACTCCCAAAAGAGAAAATAACGTTTTGGAGTCGCTTGGCCGATGCCTGAGCGCTTCTTACGTTTCTGCTGCGGTGGGAATGGTTTTTCGCATATTATACTCCTGCCACTCTCTTACTATACATAGTCACTCACCAGCTGTCCTAACCGTTGAAATAACGCTCACTTAAAGTGACAACAAACTATAAGTAGCTCAGGTGGACGTGGGTGTGTCGCTGGTTGTCCGAGGGCTCGCGGACGTTTTTTTTTCTTCTATTTCCAATGATAAGGCATAGTTTGCTCATCTCCCATTGACGAATTTTTCGGGGATGGAAGAGTAGTATTTTAAGAATTCAAAATTATCAATTATAATAGACGTTTTTATAGCATAGATACGTTGTCCACGCTCTATTTTGGCAAGACAAAAGCAAGGTGATTGCCCAACTTGCAATCAGTCACGCTTCAATACGGTCGATATCGAAAAGTTGTCTGATAAGGGAGGTGCTACACTGAATTCTTCTGATATTTTTTTTTTACATCTGGTTAATTCATTTCATCAATTTCAACAATTTTCAGACAGATTGGTATGTATGATACCAATCGGTAAAATTCCTTAACATACCGGTATCTCAAGACTGCTACCGAAAACGAAGCCCGGTGGTAGTTTTATTGACTACAAACACAATGCGACTAAAAATTTTGCAAAGAAACGCGACAGTTATTTTTTATGATTTTTTAAATATCGTCATTTTTGGGTGGTAAATCCATAGTTTTTGCTAAAATAATATTTTAAACATTTTTCTACCTTAGATTATTTATAAATAAAAGGGTATACACTATTATTTTAGGAAAAAAATGTATTTACCACCCAAATATGGTCAAAGGAAAAAAATAACAAAAAAAGACAAAGACGGAGACACAAGCATGCGCCGATTCAATGCGCCTAATTCTCTAGTGCTGCGCGCGCGGCAGACCGATCATAGTTGAGTGGGAGAGAGACGCAAGGCATTCGGCGGGCCTCTCTCTCGTTCGGTGACTCATCGTAACGTTACCGGGCGTTACACTTTTTCATAAGTGACTCCCAGCCGCAACCTAATTTAAGACGTTGTCACGTCAATAAATTTTTTGGAGGTAAAATATTTTTTTTTGGGGGGGTAATTTTTTGCGTAATTTGGGATTTCTGGCGGGGTCAATTTGTAGCCCTCACCAAGACGGTTCCGAGGATACCAAACTCGGTGGGTCTACGATCTATATTGGCCGAGATAGGATTGGGGGGGTGAGGTAAATTTTCGGGGTGGGGGTAAGGGAGGGGGGGGGGGAGGAAGGTTTCGTGGGGAGGCTAACTTAAATTAATTGTTTTGGAGGTAAAATATTTTTTTTTGGGGGGTAATTTTTTGCGTAATTTGGGATTTCTGGCGTGGTCAATTTGTAGCCCTCACCAAGACGGTTCCGAGGATACCAAACTCGGTGGGTCTACGACCTATGTTGGCCGAGATAGGATTGGGGGGGGGTGAGGTAAATTTTCGGGGTGGGGTAAGGGAGGGGGGGGGGGGAGGAAGGTTTCGTGGGGAGGCTAACTTAAATTAATTGTTTTGGAGGTAAAATATTTTTTTTTGGGGGGTAATTTTTTGCGTAATTTGGGATTTCTGGCGTGGTCAATTTGTAGCCCTCACCAAGACGGTTCCGAGGATACCAAACTCGGTGGGTCTACGACCTATGTTGGCCGAGATAGGATTGGGGGGGGGTGAGGTAAATTTTCGGGGTGGGGGTAGGGGAGGGGGGGGGGTAGGTTTCGTGGGTAGGCTAATAGGCACTATTTCGGAATAAGGGTGGGGGAAGGCAGGGGGGGGGCTATGGGACAATTTTGGAAAAAGTGGGTGAAACTGAAAAATAATTCTCTAGTGCTGCGCGCGCACCGTTACGTTACCGGGCGTTACACTTTTTCATAAGTGACTCCCAGCCGCAACCTAATTTAAGACGTTGTCACGTCAATAAGAAAAATCGTATTTTGCCTGCTCTCGATTGTCGAGCTCGTCAAGACGATTCCTCTGACTCCAAACACGGGGGGTTTACTTTAAGAAATGACGGAGTTATGCCTGGACAAATATTTTAGGCAACCTAATTTAAGACGTTGTCACGTCAAAAATTGTCGCTTTTTTTCTGCAACTTTTTCTGTTGCATTGTGTCTGAAGTCGCTTAAACTACCACCCGGCTTCGTTTTCGGTAGCAGTCTTGATATACCCTGTATTTAGAATGGTCTCAAAATTTGTTGCATCTGAATTTTCTTCTGAAAATATTTTTTTTCGTATTAACTAATCCTAATTTACCCGTAAAGAATATTTTCAGACGGATTGCTATCATCATATTTTTTTGTCTCATTTTTATTTTTTCTAAATTATTTTTTGGGTTCGCGCTACACTATAATAATACTAATATGTTTTCGGTATCTTATGGCTATTACATAACTACAGTCAGAAAATCAGACAGATTGCTATGATACAGTCCGGTAAAATTTGTTGTCATTTTTGCAAATTCAGTGCGGTCAAACGCTACGCGAAAAATGTCTGAAATTGGTATTTTCGAGTTCGAAATAATCAAATCTATCAATTTGATGCGGTTGTGGCCGTATTGCTATGAGACAAAAATTTTGGTTGTCATCTCTCGTACTATTCTTCTTGTTCTTTTAACACAAATTTAACCCACTGCTTGCATCTGTAAAACAAAGAACAATAACGACCGAGTTCGATAATACAGTGATTATACAAGAGTCGCAGCTTGGTTTAATTCAGAGCAGTTCATAAATGATTTATAATTTCGACATATTATGCAAAAACCTGTGCAGAAATGAGTTGGTAAGGAATTAACTTAAATATATGGGATTTATTTAAATTAATTATGTTTTTAAAGTTATCTATAATAACAGTATGTAACATCCCTAGTTTATAGTAAACAACATACAATTTTAAAATTTTGGTTTAATACAGCCTGGTGTCCCTACTTAACAGTAAATAAATAAATAACACCCAACAGTCACACACATAGTCCTAACCCCACACTAAGATCGAGTCTTGTGTCGTGGGTATCAGGAACTACGAGAGACTTTTCGGTCTCACGAACACCCAGACCCGAAAGAAATATTTGTGGGCCGCACAAACATTTCTCTCGGTGCGGGGATCGAACCCGCGGCCTCTTGTTTCACAGGCGGCGTCTAACCGCCTGCGCCACGGAGGCTGTCACAATATTATCATGTAGTTAGCTTACCAAGCCTCATTCAAAGGAAATGTGGGCAAGAACTTCCTATTTTCTTGTTTTTTTACTACTAGTACGATCTCCACAAATTTCACAAGTTATAAACCGTTTTTTCAGTGATATTTTAAGAAAATCTATCAAAGAACTGTATTAAGCACTTCACACTTCTTTTATAATTATTTTTTTTTTTTTTTTTTTTTTTTATTGCATTGAATGGCGAGACGAGCATGCCGTTCGCCTGATGGTAAGCGATGCGACCGCTCATGAACAGAAGCAGAACCAAACAACACCTTGAATTACAAAGCAATGCTTGGCATTCCACTGCGCTCGCCATCCTGAGACATAAGATGTCAAGTCTCAATATGTCCAGTAGTTACTCTGGCTACAATGTCCTTCAATCCGAAACACAACAGTGCATTTAAACTGCTGTTTGACGAGAGAAATAGACATTGCGGTGGTACCCACCCAGGCAGCCTCTCACATATGAGAGACCTACCACCAGTAAATATTTTATGGAATAAACACAAACTCGTACAAAAATAAATATTACAAACAAAATTACTGACAACAAAGAGTGACAACTGACAAGTGTTGACATCTGCAATCAGAAAGAGAAGCGCGCCGAATGAATGCAATAGCAATAACCCATAGATAATACACTTATTTATGACAATAATCCACCATTATTTGCCATGCCGACTCCATACAAAATGGTTTTTCTTCTAAGTTGCGTCAGGCTGTATGTCACTCATTCTCAAATCAACCATAGATCAATCAATCAATCAATCGTCCGAATCAGTTTTTGTCAAAAAAATTATAATTATTTTTCTTTCTTCACATTTTATTACATTGGACATGATAATTTATTAATTCAAGGGAATCACGGGTATAAATGACAAATAATGCGTTTTAAAGGTATTTTTAATATTTAATTTGCATCTATACCGTTATCAATCCCATTCATTTCCTGTACGTGAGTAGTTCATACCAAGGCTCGGAAACCGGTTAAATTTCCAAACCGGTTTCGGACATTGACCCTCAATAAAACTCAATTTCGGTTATAGGTTAACATAATACCGGTTACCATGGAAAACCGGTTTTCACGAATTTAGGTTCGATAACCGATATCGAGCGATAATTAACCGGTTAAAACCAAGCTCAGTACCGAATACCTTCCGTCGTTCCTTAAGCTGAAAACACATTGTAGGTTTTTGTCTTACGCATAGAGTAAAGCTGAAAACACATTGTAGGTTTTTGTCTTACGCATAGAGTAAAGAGTACAAAACTATGGTAAAGAGCACATCTTACATGGTTCGTACGGGTCGTCAGAGGGCCCACGTACGTTTTTATTTTTTTAATTTCATTGACAAAGGACGGTTTTCTCGTCTGCCAATGACTAAGCTTTTAGGGATGGAAGAGTCGATTTTTATGTACTCTTTATCTCATCTCTATATAAACAAATAAATAATATATTGACGTGACAACGTCTTAAATTAGGTTGCGGCTGGGAGTCACTTATGAAAAAGTGTAACGCCCGGTAACGTAACGGTGCGCGCGCAGCACTAGAGAATTATTTTTCAGTTTCACCCACTTTTTCCAAAATTGTCCCATAGCCCCCCCCCCTGCCTTCCCCCACCCTTATTCCGAAATAGTGCCTATTAGCCTCCCCACGAAACCTACCCCCCCCCTCCCCTACCCCCACCCCGAAAATTTACCTCACCCCCCAATCCTATCTCGGCCAACATAGGTCGTAGACCCACCGAGTTTGGTATCCTCGGAACCGTCTTGGTGAGGGCTACAAATTGACCCCGCCAGAAATCCCAAATTACGCAAAAAATTACCCCCCCAAAAAAAATTATTTTACCTCCAAAAAATTAATTTAAGTTAGCCTCCCCACGAAACCTTCCTCCCCCCCCCCTCCCTTACCCCCACCCCGAAAATTTACCTCACCCCCCCCCCCCAATCCTATCTCGGCCAATATAGATCGTAGACCCACCGAGTTTGGTATCTTTGGAACCGGCTCGGTGAGCTCTACAGATTGGCTCCAACCAAATCCCCAAATTCCTCCCTCTCTCCCCTAAAATATTTGTCCAGGCATAACTCCGTCATTTCTTAAAGTAAACGCCCCGTGTTTGGAGTCAGAGGAATCGTCTTGACGAGCTCGACAATCGAGAGCAGGCAAAATACGATTTTTCTTATTGACGTGACAACGTCTTAAATTAGGTTGCGGCTGGGAGTCACTTATGAAAAAGTGTAACGCCCGGTAACGTAACGGTGCGCGCGCAGCACTAGAGAATTAGGCGCATTGAATCGGCGCATGCTTGTGTCTCTGTCTTTGTCTTTCTCGAACGTTCTTGGCGTTGGAAAAACAAGAAAGCGTCACAATACAAGTTCACACGTGTGGTTAAAGTATCGTCAGCTGTGTCTGTAGTGAAAATATGGAGTGCTTAGATTCGTCATTACATGTACAATGTTTTAGTAAACAAAATATATTTCTATAGTTAAAATTTGTGCAATTCTTATTTTCATTCAATTCCTTGTTCCTATTGTGCAATTTAATTATATTCATATCAATAAATATTCTACCGAGAAAAAGACGTTGTCACGTAAAATCTTCGCCCGTAAAACCGACTTTACAGGCAACCATTTTTTTTATTAAATGAAATCAATCCTAGTTGGCGCTTATTATAAACAGTTCTTATCTGTGATAACCTGTGGTACTATCACATTCGAGTTTGCAACTGTTTTATTGTCAAAAACAATGACTCAATTAACATTAAATCACACATCAATCTTATATACAGGGTATATCAAGACTGCTACCGAAAACGAAGCCGGGTGGTAGTTTATGTGACTTCAGACACCATGCAACAGAAAAAGTTGCAAAAAATAGCGACAATTTTTTTTTGTAATTTTTTTCCTATTACCATATTTGTGTGGCAAATACATTTTTTCCTAAATTAATAGTATATACCCTTTTATTTATAAATACTCTAAGGTATAAAAAAGTTTAAATTATTATTTTAGCAAAAACTATGGATTTACCACCCAAAAATGACGATATTTAAAAAATCATAAAAAATAATTGTCGCGTTTCTTAGCGAAATTTTTAGTTGCATTATGTTTGTAGTCACTAAAACGACCACCCAGCTTCGTTTTCGGTAGCAGTCTTGAGATACCCAGTATGATACTGTGATTGATTAAATTCTGTACACAAACATAGATTACATATTGAGAATAAATTTACTGTGGGAAAATGTTAAGCAACAATGCCGTGTACACATATTAGAAATACTTATGTATAAAATGTGTGAATTCCAAAGTAGGCAAGATCATGTTTCGAGCACACGTCTTGTTCTTGTATTTTTTTTATATATTTCTACTACCAGTGTCATTTTAAAAGAAAACAAAAAAGAGACTACCTGAAGACAAATAACAAGGTTAACTTTTTCCTATTATAATTCCTAAAACAGCGCGTGTATTTTGAAATTTTAACATCAATAACTTAATATTTGATTGTATAAAAAGTTACTCCGTTATCTTTAGTATGATACTTAATTATCTTTAGTATATGGACCCATAAATAAAGTTAAATAATAATATTTTTCTATATGTTACTATAGATATTCTGTGTTTATTTTTTTATCGAACTAATTACCTTTTCGCGAATGTAAAATAATCTACTAGATAAAATATATTTTTTGGTCTGGCTTGCAAATGAAAAGGGATAAAACCCCCTCATACTGTCTCACTCGGTTTCGGCCTTCCTCCATGTCATTTACCATAGTAAATTAAACCTTATGCTACATGCACATGTCTTATTTCAGGATGACACCATTTTCTTCGTGCGCAATCCTGTTTATATACTACATCCATGGGTGTACCCCATGGGTGTACCAGAATCTCATGGCATAAAATTAAAAACAAACATAACCACTCACACGTCCACGTCACTGTCACTTATTTTGACAGAAATCTTCCGATTCCCGCGTTTTAAATATTCATAAACATAAAGCATTATATCCTAGTACCTATTCTAGCTACAAGGAAATAAAAAATACCTTTAAGTATCTAAAACTATGCAGAATTATTAGATGTGACAATTATTTTACAAATATAATTCAAATGTGTTGTAAATAAATAATAAAAATTCTATACAGATCGAATTTCAATGGTTTTTCATTTTCAAATCATGTTGAATCATGTTTTCACCCATTAAATCATATTACATACCAATTAAATCCATTTGTAAATAAAGTATATACTATAAGCTTTCTTTTGATATCCATATTTTAGTACTTAAAGTTATTCTTATCTTATTAAAAACTAAAAAAATATACTCATAATCAACCAATTTTTGTTACGTTTGCGTTTTGCCATTATTGCTGTAGTCTGTGCATTTGAATAAATACATTGCAACAAAACCATAGACGTAGTATCAATAGACTTGACATGCATTTGACATATATAGTCCATCTCACTTAGACTTATGCATAAACCTTAAAAAATGAAAGTGACAAAACATAATTTGCGGTCCTTGTCATAGTTTCACATAATTTTGTAGGGCAACACTGCGTGTACCCAAACAAATAAGACGTGCGGTTTGTTATAAACTTGAATTACTGAGTATTTTACGAATATTTGCGGTCAAAAATGTATGTAAAAGAGTGTTGAAACTGATTATAAGACAAAAGGTATGGTGTGCTGCTTTATTATTGGCTGTGATAGCCGATCTAAACGATAATATGAAAATATAGCCTCTCACTGGTAAGTGCATTTTATTTAGTATATTGGTAAAAATAAATGTAGACGTTCATTATTACTAACATCTGCAATTAGTATTTCATAGAATACATTGAAAATAGGATTATATTTGCATAAAAAATAAAAATGCTTTTTTTTTACTTTATGTCTGTCCCTTACGGTGGAACTCGAATGTATATACTAGATACTACGTCCATGAACAAAACGCTCAATATCTATAACATAAAATATATCATCTTCATAACTCTCTCATTATTATTCTCAACATTATAGTTAACAATCTTGTATGTCTCATTATTAATCATCGCTTTGGTTGAATTCATACATATTTAATTTATCATCTTTATAATATTTATCTAATCATCTTATAATATATTTATATATTTATTAACCTCATTTAGTTTTCTCTATTTAATTATCTTACTTGTGTATTTAATATAATTCTTTACAACACCATTTACTCCTATTTAGTAAGGGGAATTATTGCTATTTTAAATTAACATCACCGCCTTGTTATTTTTGAATCCTTAGCATGCTCTATATTTTTGCTATTGCTAAACGGCCTCCACAGAATTTGTAAACAATAAAACTGACCACATATTATGACCATTTATCACATTTAAAATTACACACACAAAATTAAATGTTCAGTTTCTTGTTTAAATGGGTTCTAAAAAATCACTCCTTTATAGATTACACGGGATCTTATAAATATATTAGCCGATCTACTTTGTCTTTGTTTGTTTGGAATCACAATCGCAAATCGCAAAATTTAGTTTATTTATACAACTTGTGATATGTTATTATCGACTTCACTTGCTATTTGTGATTGCTCTCCTGCTGCTCCTATTGTTACTACCATAGATGTAGTATAGAACATAGATCGGCAATGTGTCATTTTGAGCGCGACCAAAACTGATTTACGATTGTGTGCGTGAAGTTTACATGTGTGCTTGACATAAAGTGGTGTACCATGCACTTTCGATACTATCATATCGATATCGATATAACTGTCGGCCTGTAGTTGTGAAATAAAATGTTATGGATATATGCGACATTTTATTATATATTAACAGAAACATATTGATGTGTTTATTTCAATACAGATTGATAAACACACAAATAAATAAAGATAAATTGTCATATTATTTGAAAACATTTTGTTTGAGATGTTTTGTATGGGCCTTTATGTTCACCTGAACAAAATTATTTTTTCATTGTGATGTATACATAGTACATACACCTAATTAAACTGAGAACAAAAAACACTTTTATAAAGTAAAACTATAATTTACAAAGTTTTAGCGTTTTTGGTTTATTTTTTTTCATTTTTAATTTCCTGTCGCGAAGTATCGATTACTTTACCGCTTTCGTAGTCACAGGGTGGACTCAGTCTGCAACAAAATCCGTGATTATTAGTTTTTTTCAATGAGTAACATTCGCGTAAATCTAAGAAACTAAGAAAACATTTTTACTATATGTATACTAGAGTTAAAAAAATATGCTTATTTAAGTCAATTTAATTTAACACATTAGGAAGTGTTGGACGCCTGCTAGGCCGCGTTGAAGGTGGACGGAGGACCTGGTTAAGCTTGTAGGAAGTCGTTGGATGCAGAGAACTGAGACTGAAGAAAGAGAAAGTTCAATAAACTATGAAGCTTTTCTCAATTACGTCACCTAAACTAATGTTTTTCCTATGAGAATTTTAAATTTTAAACCTATACCTAATGTTATAATAAATGAATAATTTTGCTTTAAGGTTTGGACAATTATATTGTGCATAGAAGTATCGCATATTTTATAATAATATCTAATATGTTCTTGTTTTACTATTATAGATTGACAGCCTCTTGGCAGACATTGAAACAGGCTCTAAATTCAAAAATCACACACATGAAGTGTCATAATAATTATTCTACAAATATAAAAAATGAGAAAAAGTAAAGTAATAACTAATATTGTAGAATAAATACTATAATAAATATGGCCGGGATAACGCCAGGTAGAAGTAGAATGCACACTACCACAACATACTATTGTTCTATAAAAATGTAAGGAAACATGTGTTGTCATCGACTATTTTATCGACAACCTGTTATTGATCGAACCTGTCAGTCAATCCCTAGCAACTTTTGGTTGAAATTATTGTAAATTCACGTATTTGATATTATTTTTTATACGCAATGGATGCTTTCAGCACATTTATATAATGAAATACTATATTCTTTTCTATCGATATGTATACACGGATTTCCATTTAATTCTATAATATCGTCACAAAATAGTATTGTGCAAAAGTGACCGGTACCTGTAAAAACTGTGATTATTTCGGATTTTTACGCCTGCATGAACCACACCTTGGCACTGTACTATTCACTATAATAAACTACGTTTAATAAATATAACCAAGTACTGTAAAATTAAATAAATTATGAAAATAAGCGAATTTTGTTGCTCGCTTAGTTTGACATATTTTGACTCTGGGTCACTGCAGGCTACTCCTGTGTAAACGTATGGTCGCATCATGCATCTCGCTTTAACATATGAGTTAAATTATTCTATCTCTTTCACATTGCCGATCTATGTTTTATACTAAATCTATGGGTCAAACCGTGTTAGAGCATAGAGTTGCTATTGGACTGTATGTAACCTCATGTCAGTGTGTAAGACAGGCTGGAAGGTATTTTTGAATGTAGATTCAAAAATAAAATAAGCCTTCGAATGTGTGAAAAATATTTGGGACGTCAGTCGTTGTTCAAAGTTGTTATAGTAAACACACAAGTTTACATATGTCATAAACATCAAATATTTTTCACATATATATATTTTTGCTAAGTTCTTATTGTGTTGTGATTAAAGTTTATACCTAATGTATGTATAACATTAAACGCTTGCTATGGCTGAACTCTGCTGAGTATTCATTTCACTAAACATGTGAGAAAGAGTTCTCACAAGAAGGTCAAAGAAGAGACCACATATAAGTGACATAATAATAACAGCTATAAACCTCCATCAGGTTATGGCCCTACACAAAGCTCATAGCAGCGCGATTAATCACTCGGAAAACATGAATAGCAAAAGTGAAAATAACATGAGTTTGACATCATTTGAAAAACTAGATGGTGCAACCAACTATAACTCATGGAAGTTTATGATGGAACTGTATTTAACCCATGATGACTTATGGGAATATACATCGACTACCCCTGAAGATGCGATTAGTAAGAAAAGAGACCAAAAATCAAGAGCGAAGATTTGCTTGATGGTAAAACCCGAATGCCTAGTTCATGTACGTCAAGCGAAGACAGCTAAAGAGGCTTGGCATGCGTTACAGAAGGCATACGAAGACAAGGGTCTGAATAATCGCTGTAGATTGTTATCTATGCTGGTGAGTCTGAAACTAGAGCAGTTTCTGACTATAAGAGAATACATTGCAGCATTAATGACGACGGCGCAAATGATTTCTGATTTAGGAAAAGAAATAGATGATGAACTATTGGCCGCCTTGATGTTACAAGGTTTGACAGATAACTTTCAAGCCATGAGATTGGCAATTGAAAATTCGAATATCGAATTGACAACCGATTTTGTTAAAACAAAACTGTACCAAATGGAGGAAACATATACTGCTATGAATGTTGACAGTCAAGCACTTTTATCTTAGAAAAGAAATCCTAATCCTCAACGAAAACGACCAAAGCTGAAATGTTTTATCTGCAATGGACCACATAAGGCTAACGTTTGTCCAGAGAAAAGAAATAAGAAAACAAATGATGCATCTGTGGCTTTAGCGATGGTGACTTCGACTTCAGAAGATTTTTGGATAGTGGATTCTGGAGCTTCTAATCATATGACTTCAAGGCGTGAATGGTTGCATGATCTGAAGAAGTATGAAAGAGAAGTGACTGTAGCATGTGCAAATGGGGAACGTTTGCAAGGTCTTGGAAGTGGTACAGCGGTGAGTAAAAAACCGAATATTACAATTGATGCAATGTATGTGCCTAAATTAGCATCAAACCTTTTGAGCGTGAGTGCTATAACAAAGACGGGTATGAATGTTCTGTTTTATAAAGGAGGTTTTAACATATAACGAAGTGATGAGTGCAATTTATCCGGCGAACCCTTACTTTCAGGTGTAGAGGAAAATGGTGTGTACAAATTAAAACAAAGCTTAGAGCACACAGCACTGGCGACTGCATCTATTAGTGAGATGGAGTTGTGGCATCAAAGGATGGGTCATCTTGGTATACGTAACCTCAAATTATTACGTGATCGTATGGCAAAAGGGGTGAGTTTTTTGAACAATTTTCCAACACTAGAGTGTGTAGGTTGCTTGAAGAGAAAACAAACCAGGCAGCAATTTAAGAAAAGCAGCATAGCTACGAGAGCTAACGATATACTTGAACTGGTTCATACGGACGTGTGCGGGCCGATGAATGTAAAGTCAATCAGTGGATTCAATTACTTCTTGATATTTATAGATGATTTTACGCGAAAAACCTTCGTTTATTTTCTTAAATGTAAGAGTGAAGTATTTGACAAATTGGTAGAATTTAAGACTTTTGCTGAATTGCAGACTGGAAAACAATTGAAAGTGATTCGTTCTGATAATGCCAAAGAATATGTAAGCACAAAAATGAAAGATTTCTTTAAGAAATACGGCATTCATCATCAATTAACCGTTGAATACACGCCTGAGCAGAATGGTGTAGCGGAAAGGGCAAACAGATCAATTGTTGAAAGAGCCAGGACTATGATCCAAGATGCTGGATTAAGCAATGAACTTTGGGCGGAAGCGGTAAATACCGCTGTTTTTCTAAAAAACAGATCCCCAACCAAAGCAGTGAGAAACAAAACTCCAGAAGAAGCATGGACTGGGATCAAACAAAACTTGAAGTTCATAAGAGTTTTCGGATGCAAAGCGTTTATGCATATACCTAAAGAGAAACGTACAAAATGGGATTCGAAATGCAAAGAAATGCTTCACATTGGAGATTGCGAAAATTCAAAAGGCTACCGGTTATTTGATCCAAAAACAAAGATGGTCCACAAAGCTAGAGATGTTGTTTTCTTTGAAAACAAATTCGAATCAATCGAAAAAAGTGCTAACTCAGGAGAGAACGAGACACTCCTTTCTTTTGAAAATGAAGAATCATCAGAATCAATAAGAATTGATGAGAACGCACAAAAGGATATTGAAATCCAAGAAATAGCTCAGGATTCATGACCAAATTATAATGATGCAGAAAGCTGTGAAGAGTGGGAATCTGTGGATGGGAGAGATGAAGACGATGTTGAATTTCTACAGTCAGAACCAACCGAAGAAGTGGAAAATGTTATAGAATCAGAACACCATACTAATAGGAGATATCCACTCAGAGAAGGAAAACCAAAAGAATTTCCAGATCACGTCACTTATCAAGCTCTCGAAAGTGATTGTCCCTTAACAGTGAGTGAAGCTTTATCTAGAAATGATAAAGAAAAGTGGAGAAATGCGATTCAGGAGGAGATCAATGCTCTGAATAAAAATAATACTTGGAAATTAGTGAAGCCTCCGAGGTCGAGTAACATCGTTGATTCTAAATGGTTATTCAGAATCAAAGAAGAAGCGGGGGGAAAGACTCGTTATAAGGCTCGACTCGTTGCAAGAGGCTTCAGTCAACGGCGAGGCATTGATTATTTTGATACGTTTTCACCTGTTATCAGACATAGCTCGTTAAGGACACTGATAGCATTAGCTGCGAGAGAAGGGACTGAAAATTTATCAAATGGATGTGAAGACAGCTTTCTTAAATGGAAATATAAATGAAGTAGTTTACATGAAGCAGCCCGAGGGGTTTGAAGTAAAAGGAAAAGAAGATTATGTATGTCTTCTACAAAAATCTTTATATGGGCTGAAGCAGGCTCCACGAGCATGGAATGAAAAACTTCATTCAGTACTCACAAGATTAAAATTTAAAAGATCAGAAAATGAACCATGTGTTTACATGCGGACACAGAATGGAAACACAATTATTATTGCTGTGTATGTTGATGATATGTTACTGTTCTGGAACAACAAACAAGAACTGCTTAAGGTCAAAAGTGAATTGATGTCCAATTTTGAAACAAAAGATCTTGGCAAGGCTGAATTGATGCTAGGAATCCATATTGTGCAAGATGACAATGGAATTAAGTTACATCAAGAGAAGTATGTAGATAAAATTCTGAAGGCATACAACATGGAGGATTGTAAACCTGTGGTCACAACATTTGCACCAGGCCAAAGGCTAGAGAAGCCGTCACATAGCAAGAAATCAGACGAAAGGATTCCGTACCGAGCATTGATAGGGTCACTTATGTATCTTGCAGTATGTACACGACCAGATATAGCTCATGTAGTGAACTACCTTAGCCAGTTCAATGAATGTTATGAAGAGAAACACTGGATTGCTGCTAAACGCGTATTGCGGTATCTCAAAGGGACTAAGAGTCACGGTTTGAGATATGTGAAAGCGAAACAACAACTAACTATAGAAGCTTTTACTGATGCGGATCATGCAGGAGATAGTGATCGACGATCTTATACAGCAGGGTTTCCCAACCTTTTTCTAGTGCGGACCCCTAGCGCCACTTTATTATGATTAGCGGACCCCTATAAATAATACGAAAAAAAAATCTTTTATTTGCAAAAAAAAAAACCATGGATATATTACTTACATAACTTATTTTACATTTTTTTATTTTCTTTGACTGCCTCGGTGGCGTAGTTGTACTAGGGTACGGTTGCAAAGCTGAGGTCTCGGGTTAAAATCCCGGGTTGGGCAAAGTGATATTGGATTTTTCTATTCATTATCAGCCCAGAGTGTTGAGCCCGATATGGTGATAGGGTCGCCACCTATCACATCGTGGGACAGAGCATACAAGGTGAAATGTGGGTGTCCTGGCACCTCTGCCTACCCCCTCTAGGAAAAAGGCGTGAGTTTATGTATGTATGTAAATTATTGTAAAAATGCGATGGTTGATGTTGCCGTTTTGCGGCCAAAGTTGTAATATTTGGGTCATTGTTGCTCAGTTGGAGCCTTAAATTTGCTTCTAGTTGTAGTCTATTTTTGTATTTTAAAAACCCTTTTCGCTTAAATTTGTTGTGGGGAAAGGCGACAACTGCTTCTGCTTAATCATATTTAAAATTTTGCCAACAATTTGTTAAAGCATATTCTTTGAATGTTCTCTTTAGTGTCGAATCGTAACTCATTTCAATTAATTGATTTTCCTGAACCGTTGTAAGGCCTATGACGTCTACAACATTGACACGGAATGGGTCCATAAACCAGTTATCACCGCGGTCTGAATGTGGAAAATAATCTCGAAATGAAGACTTCAAAGCTCGCAGGTGCTCAACGATTACTTCCTGAGTCTCCTTTTGCAACATAGCCCCGCCAGTTGATAGCAAAAATGACGAGAGAGTAGGAAAATGATCAAAATTACCTTGAGAAGAGCGATTTGTTCATAAATTATTTTTTTTATTAAAGTTTTTTGTTGTTGTAATTTTTATGTTGTCTGCGGGCCCCCTGAGAACGGTGCGCGGACCCCCAGGGGTCCACGGACCCCAGGTTAGGAAACCCTGTTATACAGGATCAGTGTTCCTTATTCAAGGAGGAAGCTGTTTCGTGGCAAAGTACGAAACAACGGATGATTGCTCTTAGTACAGCGGAGGCAGAGTACGTAGCAATATCCGAAACTGCTAGAGAAGCAATATTTTTGCAAAGATTTTTTGCTGAAATATCGAATGGACAGTATAAGTCAAGTGAACCCATGACTGTTTACTCTGATAGTCAGTCTGCCATTGCTATCGCTAAGAACCCAGTACACCACCAACGGACCAAACATATAGATGTTAGGTACCACTTTGTACGTGAGGCAATTGTGAATAATAATGTGATACTGAAATATAAGGAGACAGCATGCATGATTGCAGATGCTTTAACGAAACCACTTTCAAGAGGGAAGTTTGAGTTTTGTGTGAGAGGTATGGGTATATGTGTTTAAGCAGTGTTAAGCCCTGGTCTGTCGAAGCTACGCACAGCGTTGCGTTGCGCGGAATGCGGTGTCAAACTCGGTTTTGTATGAAAAACATTGACATTGACATGACGTTCCGCCGCAGTATGCGTCATCCAGCGTCTGCGGTGAGGGGTCAACCGGGTGATGGGTAGACTGGTCTTTTGTGCTGTCACAGTATGCGTCGGTGTAGAGGGGCAAGTGTGGTGAAGCGCGAGGCGGATACACCGCACAACGTGCCGTCATTCTCATCATTTCGTCGCGGTAAGCGTATTTGCGCAATAGATTTATTTGAGGACAATATTTTTATCAATTTTTGTTTGGTTTAAACTTTTGTTTAGGCTGTGGCGCGTATATCGACTATGTGCTGCCGCACAGTACGTTTAATACAGTTCACGTACGTTCCCAATGACAATGGCGCAATATTACACCACGTAGGAATAAAACTTTAAAACCTTGCTTTGGTAAAAAAGATACAATTAAAATGTAAAAATAATTAATATTTAATAAGTACAAGATTATAAAATGGAGTCAATTACATTTATTTTATTGTTATAAAAATGACGAACGGAACTGTATGTTAATTGTTCTAAGTACCTAGTACCCCATGCTTTTTAACAAAATATAGCAACGGAATTAGTTTCCAACTGATCAGGGTACAATTGGAGACGATTTATTAGTAGGTATCTATATACATTCAGTCTTTATCCCTATTCGCAGGGCACTTTATCAGCCCATATACGTCCCACTGCAGAGCACGGGTCTCCTCTACAATCGAGAATACGATTGAGAATGGTTAGGCCATACTATAGTCCACTACGCTAGCTGGCCTTATCATATTTGCATAGCTACTTGCACGTCCACTGTCAATGTCAAATTTCAATTTTTTTATAATATACCCTATTTCTATTTACATTAGGCTGACAAATTGAATTTGACAAACGTCAACTGTCAAAATCGGCGGTCGGGACGTGCAAGTACATAGAAAGAAATACAATCAACAAACAACAAATTTTATATGAGCCCGAAAAAGTAGCTACAAAGAATCTTATGATGAGTTTTGTATCAGCCCATATACATACATTCGTTGTATAATGGTTGTATATTATCTTCGTAGTTATTTTCAAAATCCAACTGCAAGATATAATAAACTATCGCCGTTCGACACAATTAGCACCACTCTCCTAGCACCTGGAGTGCATCATGTGATGACATGGTGCAATTTTAAATATGTAGTTCCTCATAGTAGTATCAAGTTCTGTGTTTTCCGCTTTTTTCCATTCCCATTCCATTAAAACCCCCTCTATATATATTGTAATTTGTGCTACTTACACCTACGCATATATATTTTGAGCTCTGTGTTATGAATTCTGTTAAATACTAAAATATAATTATTTTTGTAAAAAGTGTCCATCAGTATTGTACCAGGTTTTGCTTGTGACAATTTTATAGGAAAATAATTTAATCGTTATGGAATATATAAAAAATTACGGTACGGTCGATAACGATAATTTAAGAAAGGATATCTACATATATCCAGTGAAATTTAATTTGATCTGACAATAAGTTGTTTAGGCGAAAAAAGATGTATTCAGCAGACGCGTATTTATCACGTATCAATATTATGAAAATGGTCTCGTAAACATATACCGGGTATCTCAAGACTGCTACCGAAAACGCAGCCGGGTGGTAGTTTTAGTGACTACAAACACAATGCAACTAAAAATTTCGCAAAGAAACGCGACAATGACTTTTTATGATTTTTTAAATATCGTCATTTTTGGGTGGTAAATCCATAGTTTTTGCTAAAATAATAATTTAAACTCTTTTATACCTTAGAGTATTTATAAATAAAAGGGTATACACTATTATTTTAGGAAAAAAATGTATTTACCACCCAAATATGGACATAGGAAAAAAAATAACAAAAAAAAATTGACGCTTTTTTTTGCAACTTTTTCTGTTGCATTGTGTCTGAAGTCGCTTAAACTACCACCCGGCTTCGTTTTCGGTAGCAGTCTTGATATACCCTGTATACCCAATTTATTTAAAATGACGCACAAACATTTTTTTAAGAAATTATATATATTTTCGAACATAAATGATTGTTATTTGTTGTCATGGAAATTCAAGAAAACTTCAATGCGAAATTGTCATAGTAACGTTGGTTGTCAATGAACGGTTCTCCCATTGGTCAATGGTTTTACGCACAGAGTAAAACCTATATGTGAACCACCTTTTATGTTGTTATGTGAACTACGTTGTATGACGTCATGATGTTGCCGATTACCGCAGTGCCGCGCGTATCCTTCCACATTGCATGGACACACATGGACATTAGGTTAAGGAGGAGTGTTAGAGCATAGAGTTGCTATTGGACTGTATGTAACCTCATGTCAGTGTGTAAGACAGGCTGGAAGGTATTATTGAATGTAGATTCAAAAATAAAATAAAATAAGCCTTCGAATGTGTGAAAAATATTTGGGACGTCAGTCGTTGTTCAAAGTTGTTATTGTAAACACACAAGTTTACATATGTCATAAACATCAAATATTTTTCACATATATATATTTTTGCTAAGTTCTTATTGTGTTGTGATTAAAGTTTATACCTAATGTATGTATAACATTAAACGCTTGCTATGGCTGAACTCTGCTGAGTATTCATTTCACTAAACATGTGAGAAAGAGTTCTCACAAGAAAGTCAAAGAAGAGACCAGATATTAGTGACATAATAATAACAGCTATAAACCTCCATCAAACCGTATTTTTTTCAAATCGGTTAAACCGAATCATAATTTTGCTCAAACCGAATTACAAACCGATTCAACCAAACCGAATCATCCAGTATTGTATGACATCATTCATTCGTTCGTGAACCCCGTTATAAGTTATAAACCGTATTACGATACGGTTTACGATTTTAATTCGGGTACTCCTACCCGAATGAAAATCGTAATAAATAATAGGGATGGGAAAAAATATCGATGACTGAAAAACAATGTATTAGGCGTTTATTTATTATTAATCATATGAGTATTTATAAGATATAAGAAAGAAACCAATATCTCTTAAGTACCTATTATATAGTAACAGAAATGTATCTAGAACAAAATCAGATGACTTTCCGTAAAACTGTAATCAAGTAGTTTATTCTGAAAATTATAAACATTCAACCAACGTATAAGAATTTTCTTACCTTTTTATGATTAAAACACTCACTTGTTACTTTTAGTAGTTCAAGTATTTATATACTTAATATAATAAAATAATAAAATTTAATACTTACTGAAAACACGATGTTAATTAAAATATAATTACGATAACAAACAAATGCCTAATATAAAACGGAATGAAAATTTGGCGCCACCATTTGACATGCAACTCGTCGCGTCGCGTCACCGGTCGGCGTCAGCAACTTCATTCGGGATAACTCGGTTCCGTTCGTTATTCATTCGGGCGGAGCGTTCAGCCCGCATCAGCTTATTCGCATTGCATCGCATTCGTACTCGCTCGAACTGCAGTGCGATTCACGTAACTTTCTGACGCGCCGATCAAGTTGCGGTGCGGTTACAATTAAGTTTACGCTTTGGTACAAAATGGTATTCTTGTAAGTGTTTAGCTGCGCGTGAACTGCGCGTCAACTGTACGTCAGATGTATGAAATTTGTTTGAGATTGACATATATACGCGCAGCAGTAGAATACGCTAAAACGTTTGCGTGACGCGAACTTCACGCGAGCGTATTTGACAGCGGTTGTCAAAATTACGAGAATACGAAAAGGGCTGTTTTGATCGAAACTTAACCGCAACTGCACTGCAGCTGAACTTATTAAAATACGTGAATCGCACTACTGGACACGAGTTGACGCGATTGCGGTTTCAAACTAGCAATGTGCAATTCGTTCAATTTTCAAGACCCGGATCAATATTGATCCAACTATGAAATGAACCGGTTCAAATGACTCGATCAATCGAACGATTGGTTCCGTTTGTCATTGATATAAATGAATAGGCCCTTAGTAGAAGTATAGGTAGGTAAACACGTTTTAAAGTTCATATTACCTATTATTTTACACAAAAATATCACTTTTACAACTGAAACACGTGAAAAACAATTTTACATCAAACGTAATAGGCAAAATATTAGGACAATGGGATACTAATTACGAAAAACGAACAAAAAGGAGTTATTACTTGATGACAATATTTTCAAACGCAATTCGCAAGTAATCATAAATTAAGACTTAACTAACTTCAACTCACTCAAAAAGACAAAACTATAAAATTGTAACGCAAAATAAACTTTAAAGCCTACTACTCAAAGCATAATATATTAATCTTGTCATTTACATTCTAACGATTTCGTGTGTATTCGTCTCTAAAACCGATGATATCCGAACGTTTGTTTGGCTTGATTCGGCTCGACTCGGGTCGGATCGCACTTCACAGGACGTTAACGGCTCGCGAACCGTTGTTCACGGGTTTTGGTTCTCGGCTCTCGGTTTTCGGTTCTCGGTTCGTTTGAACCACAGTTTGAACCGACGCGATTCTCCTATCGCGATCGATCGAATGAACGAGTTTTATTGTACATAAAGATCGAATCGATCGCGTGGTTCTTGCGAGCTGGTTTATTTGTCCCGTTCAATCGCGAACGACCCATATCTATTTCAAACTGAAACCGGGTTGGATAGACTGTAGCTCGGTTTTATGCGAGTTGCCCTCAACCCGAATTGATTCGGTTTGGCAAACCGGGTTGACACATCGCTACAACGAATTTGTATAATCGTGACGTCACGTACAAGCGCGCTAGAATCGCCGCGTTTAAGTCGCTCATAATTGATAGCGATTTTAATATTGAATTTTTTGCATAATAGTTTATATTTTGTACATGATATTTGTATGTTTGGTAATGTAATGACTATTAGAATCGAATAAAAAAAAACATGCATATTCTCCATTTTTATAACAACGGATTCGGACACCAAAAGATTGCAGACGACCTATACAGCGTTATGTATATCCATAGAGATTTCTACCTCGTTCAAAGAATAGACCACAAGTCCTCGTTAGTCTGTGGTTTACTTGTTAGTCTATGGCAAGTGGTCTATTTCTTGTCTATTTCCATCTAATCTTTCATTGTCGAAACCACAATAAAAAATGTTATTTTGATTTAAAATTGTAAAACCGTGCGATTGGTGCGACTTGTATTGCTATTTGCGAGTTGTGGTCTGTGATTGCTAGTCCCTAGATTTTGTACTTGTGTGTATAGTTCGGAATGTTGTATTTCCCTGATTACTGACATAGTAGATTGTGTTCCAAACTGAAATGTTCCGAAATCGTAGCGCTTTAAAAGTACGTATGTTTTAAGTAATATACGATGAAAAGTAATACTTTGTATATGATTATTTAATCATGTAGATTTTGTATATATATACATTTTCCAAGTATGCATTAAATTATTGTCTTGTGCACGAAATGGATTTTGATTTGATTGTGTTATTTCTTAGCTTTTACGGCTGCAGCGGGGCCACACTAGTGTGAATTATGCAAGACCATGCTTACATGCTATCCCCAAAACATATATAAGAGCCCAAAGCACCATCACAGTGGAAGATGGATATGTCAAGAAGTTTATGAAAGCAGTTGGATGGATGGATCAGTCTAGGACGGTTGGTAAATAATAACATCTTGAAAAATGACATAATTTGGCAAACACAAAGTTAAATTAACATATAGCTAACATTCACAGACATAATGCTTTGTAAAAAAGTAATATAGAAAAGCTACATGGAAGTAAAATGCATATCATTTGATAAAAAGAGTTACCCCAGACCACCCTACATTTTAAATCAATAGTGTAAAAAGTCCGAATGATGGATGTAGGCCGCTTCCAACAGGTCATTGTGGAGATCCTTGGGAGAGGCCTATGTTCAGCAGTGGACTTCCTGTGGCTGAGATGATAATTATAAAAGTCCGAATAATGACTGCTCTGCTTTTATCTCTGAACAGGAAGTAATTGGAGAATGTAATAAAGTAGTCTTTATTATATATTATTGATATTTATGACTTAAATAGGTTATTATCATTTTGACTAGTATAAATCACCATACCCTCCACCAACAGGGTTTGGCTGTGTTTTTGTGAAAATTAAATGCTGGATGGTTCATGGATGGTAGCCCAAAACACATTATGACATTGTAGATGCATTTATTTTGACTTTAGACTAGGTAGTACTAGCCACTGTTGGTTTAGCATGACAGTGGTTTTGTCATTTTACTTTGCACTTATTAATTTTAATCATCAACTACAGAAAACTTAATTTTGTAGCGTTTGAAGCTTACTGGATATTTTCTGTATGAGAGCATACCTGAGAAAATTGCTTATGAGGA
The DNA here is from genome assembly GCA_009982885.2 of Hyles vespertilio. Classification (NCBI taxonomy): domain Eukaryota; kingdom Metazoa; phylum Arthropoda; class Insecta; order Lepidoptera; family Sphingidae; genus Hyles; species Hyles vespertilio. The sequence goes on along the minus strand of CM042812.1, from coordinate 10,308,505 downwards.
ATGGTTTCAAACATTAGAATTACCGGACACATTTGCATCATGGTTCAACATTACTGAGTTACATGTGTGGTTGCTAATGGTGAGATATATGGCTGAAGATATAGTAACAGTCCCTACAACAGAAAAGAAGAAATATGTGAAAGGTGATGGCTACTTTGTTAGAAACTGTATAGTTGAAGCAATGTGGGCCGATGTGTCAAATAGAATTAAGCTACTAGAGGTGAGTGAAATTTCTTTTTAATCAATGTATAAACATTTTTTATGTATGTTTAAATTTAATGCCTAGACAACATACATCGCTTTAAAAATTCATATTTCACAACACAGAATATTGTGTGATATCTTTTATTATTGATGTTCATTGATATCCTCTGTGGTGCAGATTATAATTAGATGCCGGCAGTAAGCGAGAGGCTGCCGGTTCGATCCCCGCACCAAGAATTGTGCACCATGTTTGTGAAGCCCGCTAGTGTTAGTCTGGGTGTTTGTGACACCTAAAAATCTCTCGTAGTTCCTAATACCCACAACACAAGACTTCATTGATCTTAATGTTGGGTCAGGACTATGTTTGTAATAATTGGGTGTATTTAATTATTTTATTTATTATACAAGGTGTAAAGTTAAACAGGACTCATTACAAAAGGAAAATACATAAAGCATTTAAATAAAAAATACCAACATTGATCTATAATCTTTTTTTTATATTACATATGGATACACATAAAATCTGCAGCACAGGGCTTTATATGTGTAGGCAAGCACTGCATGCTATTGACAAAAGATAGAGAAAATTGGCATAGTAGGTGCATATAAGAGAGGCCTGTACCCAGATTACAGGCTGTGGATATTTATATTGGCTCAAATGAAAGGTGGAGGATTTGTACCAAAACTTGCAGCCGTTGTACAGAAACTTTACATATTATGCCACTAGTACATTCAGTGCCCTGAAGGTTTATACATCTTTATATTAACCCCACACCCTGTATAAAATTAGACTAAACAGTTAATAATTGATGCTTATATTTCACCATAGAAGGATTGCATATTTAATTTTAGTAACCACTTGATTTTAGGGCGCAAATCCATCAATTGCTAGAAAACAAGTGTCAGAATTGTCAGAACAGTTTCAAGCTGCACTGGTGGGCTATGATGAAGGACTTAGTGACGACAGAGTGCTGGCTGCTGCTATCTGGAGAAGGTTTTATTCGCTTTCAGAAGACACGAAAGCGGAGAATGTAGAAAGAATTGTTAAATTTATCAGGCATCAGGTAAGCTTTTTCGTAAAGTAGAAAGTAAGCCAAATTGTGTCTGAAAAAAAAAAACCCATTAAAATTAAAAGATTTTTGGAAAAAAAAAACATATTTAATAGAAATATTGAGTCAATACTTATTATTATCGAAAGGCGTTGATTTAAAAACTAAAGATAGACCCTTCAGTACATTTGGAGTCGCAAAATTATGACCTTGAAAATCGAGCTAAAATAAATATTAAATCAACTTAATTTTCTGTAATAATTTTCAAAATCTTTGTGAGTGATGGCTAATTTCAGTAACGCTCAACTAGAGATATACTTATGCGCATTCCGCCCTGTCCTTCAAAATCGTACCCAGTAAAAAAATTTAAAATTTCATTTAAAAATAACAAGTTAGAATAAGTTCAAAGGAGAATGCCCATTTTGCTATGAAACTTGGTATCGGTGCGAAGATTTTTGTGCCTCGATGAAATCTATTTTTTATGTACAGAAAAATATATATTTTCAATAAATATAAACATAATTGCGACCCAGCATTTAATGACAAACCAAAAAAACCTATAAAGAATTAGAAGCATTATCGTTTATGGGTTCAACGATACTTTCCCTATGAATGGGTAATAATCTCCTTTGGTGGCAGGAGGACCACAAAAGTCCACCAAGTCTCGTGCTGTGACGACATCTTCCATAAGGCGCGTGGTTGCGAATGAGAAAATGAGTGTATTACTAAAAGTATGAATACCTATAGGCTTTAATATACAGGGTATATCAAGACTGCTACCGAAAACGAAGCCGGGTGGTAGTTTAAGCGACTTCAGACACAATGCAACAGAAAAAGTTGCAAAAAAAAGCGACAATTTTTTTTTTTATTTTTTTTCCTATGTCCATATTTGGGTGGTAAATAATTTTTTTCCTAAAATAATAGTGTATGCCCTTTTATTTATAAATACTCTAAGGTATAAAAGAGTTTAAATTATTATTTTAGCAAAAACTATGGATTTACCACCCAAAAACGACGATATTTAAAAAATCATAAAAAATAATTGTCGCGTTTCTATGCGAAAATTTTAATTGCATTGTGTTTGTAGCCACAAAAACTACCACCCGGCTTCGTTTTCGGTAGCAGTCTTGATATACCCGGTAATGCCACTTGACATCTTATGTCTCAGGATGGAAAGTGCAGTGCGAAGTATAGCTTTGTAATTCATGGTGTTGTTTGCTTTGGCTACTGTCTATGAGCGGTCGTATCGCTTACCATCAGCCGAATGAGATGATCGTCTAGCCATTGATAGCAATGAAAAAAAAAAGTATATAGTAGTGAAAAACCTTTATTCAATTTACTTTGTTTCAGATGTCGTTATTAGACAAAGTCCCTACTGAAGATCTTAAAATGAATCCGAAAATTGTTTGGATAAGTATACTTTCTCAGTAGAAAGAAAATTAGGTATGTATATAGTATATGACAAAATATTTAATTTACGTGTAGTTGTGTTATAAATAAAAGTCATTTGTTACCTATGCAGCAGTTTTATTGTTTAGACTGAAATGACTGAATAATCACTCATTAAGTCAGCCAAATATTTACGACTGATTGTAAAGATTTCTCAGTTCTTCACACCTTTGTCTCTCCCACAGAACAGTGACCACAGTTTTACATAGGTTGTTAAGTTTACATTCGGTGTTGCAGGAAGGCCAACGAGAGTCGCTCAATTTGGAATAAAATGCCGCGTACATATCAAGTAGTTCCTTATTAGTTGTAACCATTCTGCGCACTAGATTATTCATGGACGAGGCGCTTAAGTCGGTTAGCCCAAATGAGTTTCTCATATCATAAAGTTGGAACCAATGCGGTCTTTGATTTGGAGTTAGGTTAGCTTCAGTAAGATTATATGCGTAGTTCACTATGTCGGTTGGTACCTAAAAAAACATTATTATTATAATATTGACAATATTATAAGAAATTTTGGATGCGAACTTATCACTGCCAGTAACTTTTACATTGCGAAATACGAGCTAAAATGTTAAAGTGTAATGTTCATAGGCTGTATTCATGCAGTTTAAAAAACTATGTTATGATTGGTGCCTTTCGAATCACTTTTGAATTCGATTGACCGAAGAACATAAAACATTTGATAACTAAAATAGATTTTAAAACTGTTTATGAATAATACTATCAATATTGCGCGTACATATTTGAGTTCACCACATAATTATAAATAGTCCATAGTTGATGTCACCAAAGTAAAGTGATTCGTCCTCATATATTTTCTCACAGGTCTAATTTTTAATTGATTATGAATTTTAGTTATAATATCTGTGGACCTAAACATATTCAGTAGCTACTATTATAAAATGCAGTTGCGACATCATTGGACAAAGCATAATAATCGATATACCGTTTAATCCGTCGTAACGCACACTTAATACTTTAATTACTTACGAAAGTGTGTGAATCAAATGTAGCTATTTTATAATTGAGATTGTAAAAAGTGTAGCTCGTGGCACTTCCTCCTCCCCACGCTACATTGATCGGAGTTCCTTGATCATTGTAGAAAATTTTAAACTCATCGGAATGAGTATGACCGTTAAATTCTGCCGCAATGGTTGACGAAAATCTAGAATAATAAAATATTTTTTGCTATATTAGTTACTAAACGATTTTGGAACTAAATCCATGGGAATTGCCTATTTCCCCGCCAAACAGCAGTTTAAATACATTGTTGTGTTTCGTATTGAAGGAAATTGTAGCCTGAGTAACTACTGGACATATTGGGGCAGTGGAATGCCAAGCAATGCATTTATAATTCAAGGTGTTGTTTGGTTTTGCCACTATTAATGAGCGGTCGTAACGCTTACCATCAGGCGAACGGCATGCTCGTCTCGCCATTCACAGCAATAAAAAAAAATCAGAATATTGAGCAAATGTTGCGCATAACATACAATATGTACGGTATTTTAGAGCAGTGGTCCTTAACCGTTGGTCCCTGGAAGCATCCCTAGTGGTCCGTGACGTCATCCTAAGGCCATCTTTACGATAATTTTATATTTTTAAAGATAATTATAGTTAATTTTATTAATTATGTATATATAAAAAACCTCAATTTATTACATTACGGTACTGTATTAACATACAACCAAACCAGTCAACCAACTGGATGGTCCATGGCTAGATAGAAAGTCAAATGGTCCCTCATGATTAATAGGTTAAAAACAAAAAAGAAAAAAAATCGGAAGAAATGGAATAGATTCCAAATATTTACAAGCTCAAATAAGGCTCAGGAAATGATTTTGCACATTTTGAATTTTTTAGGCAAAATATATAGCAAATTGAACGTAGTTATGCAAAATGGGTCCAACCACAAAAACTTACTTTTGAGAAAACAGGAGGTTTAGTAAAATTGATATAGCAAAATAACAAGACTGTAGTTTGTTTTCGAATGCATCTTAAATATTGGGTATTGTTATTTGCTTCCTATATAGTATTGTTTTAATAAGTTTTATGTTATTTAATATACTTTTTTTTAGTAAAATTGTCTTTGGATCTTTTTTACAATATTAAAAATGTGGGATGGATCTTTTTGAAATAAAACTATTATTTACGGATTTTATCGCGGATTTGGTTAAATTTTTACATTTTTTGAGTTGCCGACGTTTCGATTACTTTACAGCTTTCGTGGTCAAGGGGCGAACTCGAAACGTCGGGAACTCAAAAAATGTAAAAATTAAACCAAATCCGCGATGAAATCCGTAAACAATAGTTCTATTTCAATGTGTAACATTTGCGTAAATCTAAGAAACCATTATGGATCTTTTTATTTGAAGTTTACGCAATGTAGTTTGGATCTTTTTTCTATTCTTTTAAACAATTATCTAGGTCACCATGACACATGGTTCTATTTTAACTCTGCAATAATGCACAATATTCTGTTGGTATCATTAACATTTGTGTTTTTATTAGAAAAAAGATACTTTGCAGCTTGGATGTGTTTTGCATATACAAAGTTTGTTGTGTAGATGCCATTTATGACAGTAACTCAAAAAGTAGTTTTTGTGGGTTGGATCCATTTTGCATAACTACGTCCAATTATTTTCGTAATCTTTAAGCCATCGCTATCGATAATATATTTGAAAAAGGCATCAGCATTTTTATTGCGTCAACACTGATAAAATCATACTGACTATATTTATTTGAACATGTTTACTGCGGGTTTAATTATTAAACAATACAAACGTAAACATTTTTAGGTGTATACATACCTATTTACAATTTTGTTGTATTCCCTAGTCCAGGTGTGGGTAAAATCGTGGACACCCGGCGGAATATGAGCCAAGATGTGAACTTTCTCTCCGGCTTGTTCTGCTTTATAAAGTTCCTCTACCAGCCAGTCCAAATGCTTTTTAGCGTCTAATGGATCATAAACGAGCCACCTGAAATTTATAAATATTAAACATAAAAATATTTAGGCGTAAAAAAGGATTTTTTAAGCTTGCATGTTTTATTTACCAATTATTTCTGTACGCGACGTTGTTATTGAGGTTGATAACTCTTAATCCCGGCCTGACAAGGATGGAGTATTCACCACGTTCCTTCAATGTTGCTTTAGCACTATCGGTTAAATAGAAATCCCATTTATCAGCTAAGGCCTCGTACAACCACGTCGTATTAAAATAAGGTTCTTTCACAGTGTGTGGTGCGAATCTGTAACATATACATATTCATAAGTGTATTAAATAAGTGCGTAGTGGCCTTTTGGTAAACGGACTAGACGCGACTGCCAACATATTCTCGGTGGTCGCTGGTTCGAAACCCAGGGCACATCTCTGACTTTTCTGAGTCATGTGTGTATTGATAGTCAATCACCACGCACTATAACGATGAAGGAAAACATCGTGAAACCTGCATACCATAGCGATTTCTATGGTATGTAAGTCCGCCAACCCGTACTAGGCCAGAGCGTGGTGAACTGTAAATAGTCTAACCAATCTCAATCGTACTCTGGATTGAAGAGGAAGCCTGTACCCCGCTGTGGGACGTATGTATATGGCCTGATACAGAAAATATAATAAATATACCGGGTATATCAAGAGTGCTACCGAAAACGAAGCCGGGTGGTAGTTTTAGTGACTACAAACACAATGCAACTAAAAATTTCGCTAAGAAACGCGACATTTTTTTTTTAAATATTGTCGAGTTTAGGTGGTAAATCCATAGTTTTTGCTAAAATCATAATTTAAACTCTTGCACACCATAGCTTTTTAAAATTAAAAGGGTGTACACTATTATTTAAGAAAAAACGATGTATTTACCATCCTAATACGATGATACAAAAAAAATAACAAAAAAAAATAATCACAATATACCGGGTATCTCAAGACTGCTACCGAAAACGAAGCCGGGTGGTAGTTTAAGCGACTTCAAACACAATGCAACAGAAAAAGTTGCAAAACAAAGCGACAATTTTTTTTTGTAATTTTTTTCCTATTGCCATATTTTGGTGGTAAATACATTTTTTCCTAAAATAATAGTGTATACCCTTTAATTTATAAATACTCTAAGATATAAGAGAGTTTAAATTATTATTTTAGCAAAATCTATGGATTTACCACCCAAAAATGACGATATTTAAAAAATCATAAAAATAATTGTCGCGTTTCTAAGCGAAATTTTTAATTGCATTGTGTTTGTAGCCACTAAAACTACCACCCGGCTTCGTTTTCGGTAGCAGTCTTGATATACCCGGTATATATAGGTATATACATGTAGGCATGATTTAGTAAAATATTTTTTCAAGACTTTTTTACCGTCTTCACGTAAACCGTTGATAAGTTACTTTTTGAGTAACGTTAAGAGCGTATACACCTTGCGCGCAAAGTCAACTATAGGTATTTCTTCGTTAATTTCACGCACACATAAGCGACCACAGCTGTGTGCGTAGAGCTGCCGCGTCGGCTCGCTATACAATCGGCTCAAACAACTTTGATCCGTGCACTTCAAATATTCAATTGAAATATAACTGTAACATAATATCATAAAAATATTTTATTTGCATTATAAGTAGACAAATATTACTGTGCAAGCAAAGAATAATACAAAGGAGATGGGCCAGAAATGTATGGGCCTTGGGCCGTTTGTAGTACATTACACCAAATTTACTTAGTGAAATTGGCATTCGATTTCTGTATGAAATACTATTATACGTTACATATTAGCTTTATACAAAAATAAATACCAAGCCAAGAACAGCAACACTACAAGGGGACAATATGGCGTCTGAAACGGCATGTTTGACAACCGATGTCAAAACTTGACATTTATGAATGTGTTTATGAAATATGAAGTCGTAATTCGTTTTCCTATAAATAAAATATTATTTTTAGTCGTCTGTGCTATAAATTACTGTACTCTATATAACTCGTAAATGTTTTTACGTCAACGGAATTAGTATCATACTTTATTGATCATATTATATAATATAACATAATGTCTATACAATAAATTGCAACAAGTCTGTCAGAATCTCGTCATGTTTATAGTTATTTAATATTAAGAAAGTGTACCTATATCTGGCCGTAAGTGCGGTGCATAATACTTGCTAAACAACCTATTTAAATAATCCACAATAAAAATCTGCTAGGCATGAGATACAGCACGGCACAGACTGATCACTTGTCGCGACTGCTAGCATCTGTATCAGCCCATATACGTCCCACTGCAGGGCACGGGCCTACTCTACAATCAAGAATACGATTGAGAGTGATTAGGCCATATAGTCCACCACGCTGGCCTAGTGCGGGTTGACAGACTTACATACCATAGAAATTCTTATGAATCGCTATGCAGGTTTCCTCACGATGTTTTCCTTCACCGTTTTAGTGCGTGGTGATTGACTATCAATACACACATGATTCCGAAAAGTCAGAGGTGTTCCCTATGTGCATATGAATAAATAATCATTTTATTATTAGGCATATGCACTTAATAAGCTCTTAGATATTATAGTCCATACAAATGAATACGCTATAAAAATGGAATCGAATCTGATAGCAGCCATGTTTATTTCTATACCTTAATGTCTAGTAAAAGAACATACTAGCAATCATTTCTGTACAAGCTAACATTTCAAACATTATATTTAGTCTACCCCTAGAAGTCTAATATACTTTAGTATATATTAGACTTCTGCATACTTAAAAATAATATTATCCTAATGTTTAAGATATTATTTTTCAAATAATGTATTTGACATTAATTCTAACTGGTTATTTCTGAGCACACATAAGGAAAAAGTAGGATTAATTGATGAAAGAAAACTAAAATCAAACAAAACTTAAGGACAATAAAGTACAACCAGATCTTGCTTTATATTTTTATTTATATTCACCTAAAAATAATCTCCAGTCAAAACATCTAGGAACAATGCCGGTGCTCCTATATTGTACTATTGTTAGCCCAACCTAAAGGCTAAATACCACAGTATAATCATGGTATGAGTACAGCAACCGACTGTCCAGTATCCAGCCATGTTCCTTTCAACATGAAGCACTTGTGGGTGTTAAGTATGTCCAAAAGAATAATAATAATAATAATAAAATAAAGAGAATAAAATAATTATAATAATAATACCCGCGGCCTCTCGTTTCACAGGCGGCGTCTAACCAACTGCGCCACGGAGGCTGTCTAGAAAAATATAGAATGTAAAGAATCGAGATTGATACAATCTTTTTACAGCAGAGTTGGAATAAAATCTTGCTCATTGTCTACAGCTTGATTTATTTGCAGCCAGCAGTTTGTACAGATAATTGCTTGTCCTGATAACTAAAACAAAATAAAAAAGATTTAATATTGAAGATATCGAAGAATTATGATGAATAAATAACTCTTTGCAGTCACATGTGTATGATCCCAGGTCTTCTTCTTTAAACAATAGCGGACTATTGTTTAAAGAAGCATCTTAGCAGGCCGGCCGGATAATTGTATGAAATATCTTGGGACAGTCATCTGATGCACAATTAATCTTCTGATTAACATGAATACTTTTGTAATACTCCATACTTTGTATTGACCTTGATTAATTGGCATAAAACATACATTTCCCAAATTAATGAAGAAAATAGAATACTTACTTCTTGTTCTGCCATTTCAGCAATAAAACGTTTTGAAATACTCTACACGAGAGTGAATTGGCAGCCCATGTAGTTACTAAGATTCTGTTGAATGATAGATCCATTTCAATTTTTGATTGCAGAAGTGCAATTCAACCATTTCACAACAATTGCAGAAGTGCAATTCAAGCAAAGCGCCACTTTTGATGTGCTGAAAAGCAGAATTGTGGGTTAGAAGAGAAATATGAACATAGAAAAACATAACAGTATTACTTACATGTGGCATTCAAAATAATAAATAATATGTTTACTCACCAAAATACGAACTAGTAATTGCGTTTAAACGTCAAGATATATCATCTGCGAGAATCAGAATCCATAAAACAAAGCCAGGTATACAGAGAAGCAAATACACATTTGCGAAATATATGCGAATCATAAAAAATAATACGAATTACGGCCACAGACGTAGACAGATAACACAGAGTTTTGCAATTGCTGTCAAGTTAAACATTTTCGTTCTTAAACTAAAATCATGTAACATAAATAAAATAATAAAAGTGACTTCTTTAACAACATATATCGTCTTTTAAAAAGCGAAGAATATGGAAAAAGAAATATAGACAATAATTATAATTTGTAGGGGGGGTTTTAAAAATAAGACATATTCAAGTTAATGATAATGGGTTCGCGCATTTTTGAACGAAATGACAATTAGGCATCATGGAGGACAGATTATAGAAGAAAATATTGCTTCTGTACTAAAACAATCACATTTTTGTATAAAGCCCCCTGTTGTCCAAGAAATCTAAATGTATTTTATTTGAATTCCACATTTTTTTCTAGAATTTGTATTAGACGTACACAAAACGGCCCAAGATAGCACATCTCCTTTAGATACTAATCATATTTTCGTTCTTATTACATTGTTAAGTTGCATTCAGGGCCCCCGTAAGGGCTACTGGCGCCTGTGTGCGAAAAAAAATTTTGGCGCCCCTTAGGGATTTTGGATTATCTTTTTTTATGGTAGGTAGGTGCTTGAAATAAAGCAAAGAACTGAACTTTTAAAGTCATATGTATTTGAACACTATAATATCAAAATGAAATAATAATAATGAATTCTTGTTCACACTCATTTGAAAGCATTTACTTAACTAATGGAGTACAGACACGTTGTTCATAAATACAAGAAAATAACCCAAAACTAAAAATCACATTTTTTTAGGAACAAATAACAGAAATATTGCCTCATGTCTACATGTTACTCATGTCTACGTGTTATTGAGAAAGCGAAAAACCTAAAATTAGTTTGGTTGTTCATAATCGTGAGTAGAGTCGATTCCACTAATAAAAATAGGGGTTTAATATTCCATTAATAAAAATAATATTCGTAATTCTTTTATAATCAAAATAAGTTGGCGTGTCTGAGTTTTGCGCTTTTTCATTAACACTTTACGATACTTTAATAACAAATACCTTGGTAACTTCGTTATAAAATCAAAAAAGATATCTAGGTACAATAGAAAAGTTAAAAAATAGCTGCTGTAGTAGAGTCACTACTACAATACTCTTGCTACTGTAGCGATATTTTCTGAGACTATGCTGCTGCAAATTCGTTAATTACATCGCTGAAATTTATACCATTAAAAATTTCTTGTTCAATAGCTAATGTTGCTAGCCCAGACAATCTTTCTTGAAGCGTTGTTGACCTTAAATAATTTTTAACTTTGCAAATATCGCTCACCAGAAGCTACAGATACAGGCAATGTCAGAAGAATTCTTAGTGAAATGCATACATTTGGAAGGGTGGAAGTTAAATTGTTTTCAAATATATATTGTAAAATACTAAAAGGGTCAGGGTGAGTATCATCAGGTAATGAAAAAACTCTAAGGCTGCGGGCACGAAACTAGCGATGGCGGAGCGGTGGCGGGGCGATGCGGCGGCGGAGCGGGGCGATGAAGAGTAGTATTTCGCGTGGGCACGAAACATGACGGTCGAGCAGTCGCTTATATACCAAGAGCCCGTGGCTGCCAGACCTTTGTTATTTTATAAAAGCTGAAAGTTTGTCTGCGCATGCCTCTAACATATTAGGCATCACACGATCACCTATTATGAAGTTCCGATCGTGGTTGCTTTGGAAGTTATGAGCTTTAATGTTTCTGGCAAGATGAAAGAACCATCAAAAGTGTCTGAATACCAAGGAAATATTTGTTTGTAGTTGCCTTAATAACATATTTAAATTTTTGAAGTGAAAACTTCTTTAGCGGCGTTGAGCACTTTTTCTGTAATGGGTATAAAATCTTAAACTCGCGTCAGGACACGTGACCTGATCGAAAAAGCGTAAGACGGATGGAGAGTAGACAGCTGTCAGTTAGCTGTCAGTTTATAAAGCTTTGATGAATTGCCAATGATTTTGAGTGGAGATTTCAACATAAACTTCGCAGACGATAAAAATCAACTATTAATTGAATTTTTAAATAATGAATTTGGTTTAACTATGTCGAATGATCGCAATCTTAGCACAACGAAATACAAAACTACTATTGATGCGGTCTTTATTAGACATTTAAATAGGTTCGAATCAAAACTGTTCGTTTCTTACTTCAGCTACCATAAACCTATCGTATCAGTTTTAGAGATTGGCGATGATAGTTCTGGTAATGATGATGGTGAAAAAGTCGTTGAAATTATGGATGAAAGTTGATTTTTCGGAGAGATAAACTTTTTAATGTAAAATAATTGTAATAGTTTTAAAGTGTTAAATTTTTAATGTAATATAAATTGTCATGTTTGTGTACGATAGCGCAATAAATGAATATTGTATTCTACCACATAAATGATAGTACTTTTATACTGATAAAGCAATTGGTGCAAAATTATTCCCTAACCATTCCAAAATATCAAACATGCTCAACGTTAATAATCAAGTTTTCACTTCTGCCGGCACTCCCGTTTTTTTTATTGCAGTGAATGGCGAGACGAGCAAGCCGTTCGCCTGATGGTAAGCGATACGACCGCTCATAAACAGTAGAAACATTCCACAGCGCTCGCCATCCTGAGACATAAGATGTTAAGTCTCAATATGTCCAGTAGTTGCTCTGGCTACAATGTCCTTCAATCCGAAACACAACAGTGCATTTAAGCAGTGTTGTTTCACGGGAGAAATAGACATTGCGGTGGTACCTACCCTGATGGCCTCGCACATATGAGAGACCTACCACCAGTAAAAAAATCGGCTTTTATAATATAACTTCGGCAAAATTACATGTTATTAAATATTACGCTATTTTCAAACTTTAACATAATGCAATTTTGTCAGCGTCTGACCGTGTGATGCTTATGTCAGAGGCATGCGCCCACAAACTTTCAGCTTTTATAAAATAACGAAGGTCTGGCGGCCACGGGCTCTTGGTCTATTAGTTATTACAGGGAAATATAGATCAAGTCGGCATTGCTGCAGATACTACACATCATATATTTGTTACATTTCTACCTACTGTTTCAGAATAATGTAAAATAAAATATAAAAACAAAATATGATAATGTATGTTTAACAACTTATAAATTTTTAATTATTAAGGCTACAATATTAGATAGATTTTAAAAACAACAGTACCTATAATTGATGTATTCTACTAGAATATCTGCATCAATCCATATACGTCCCACTGCAGGGTACGGGCTGTTGGTCAGTACGATTGAGAGTGGTTAGTCTATAAGTATAATCCACCACGCTATTAGATTATACTTTTGTTTAAAAAATATGGTTAATTTAAACATATATTTACAATTCCCAATGTATGTAAATAAACGAAAACTTCGATTTTTACCTATTTGTCCGTAACATTAATCTTATTCGTCTCACCCGCGCCGCTGTCGCCCTCCTGCCGCCTGTGCAACGCTCGATCGCCCCGCCCCGCTGTCGCGTGTTTCGTGCGCGTCACCTATACTGTCCATGCTTTTGAATGCATCGCCGCCGCTCCGCCGCCGCATCGCCCCGCCACCGCTCCGCCATCGCTAGTTTCGTGCCCGCAGCCTTAGGGTTATTCTCATATATCTTCTATACACCGACATCGACCGGTTACGATTTTATTATATGAATTGATTATTTTTGTTTTTTTTTGTCCGAAGAATCGGGGAGGATACGATAACTCTGAAGTCTGGTAAACTGCTCTTCTACCGGGGGGACGACCAACAGTCCCGAGGAGGTGTCGGATTTCTTGTCCACAGGTCTCTCATCAACAACATCGTATCCATCCAAAGTGTATCGAGCAGGGTAGTATACCTTATACTCAGAATATCAAAAACATATTCGTGTAAGGTCATATAGATATACGCGCCGACCTCGACACACCCAGATGAAGAAGTAGATGTATGAGGACATAAGTCGGGCCATACATACTTCCAAAACCTACTTCAATGTTATTATGGGGTACTTCAACGCAAAGTTGGGCAAGATAAGCGATGCAGAGTTGAAAGTGGGGCAATTTGGACATGGGCAACGGAACCCCAGGGGTCAGAGGCTGGCCGACTTTCTGGAGAAAGAGGGATTCTTTTCGATGAACTTTTTTTACCAGAAGCCGCCTCACAAGAAATAGACCTGGCTGAGTCCTGACGAGATAGATTTCATCATGACGACGAATAGACGGATATTCAGAGATGTCTCTGTGATCTACAGGGTGAAAACCGGCAGTGACCACCGAATGGTTAGGGGCACACTGAACATCAATGTCCAATCAGAAAGGCGTCGCTTGATGAAATCTACGCTCCGACCTACTCGCGCCCATATCCAAAACCCCGAGAGCTTTCAACTCGAGCTGACAAATCGCTTTGATTGTCTAGAAGAAAACCTTGCAGTGGACGAGCTAAACAGCGGTTTGGTAACAGCTGTCCATACGGTGGGATATAAGTATTTTAGACCTCGCCGTAGAGATAGACCACAAAAACTCTTGATCCACACTCTTGACCTCATGGCCGAACGTCGATCTTTGACGCTGCAGTCTTCCGTTGACGCCGAAGCATATCGGCAGCTCAATAGACGGATCTTTAAGCCCTTGCGACACGATGTCCGTGCTCACAATACTGTGAGCATCAAGGATACAATTGAGCGGAACGGAGGCTCCAAAGTGTTTGCAAGAGACTTGTCTATTGGGCTGAAGACGGACGACGGCCGCGTGGTATCGACGAGGGCAGAGGTATTAAGGGAGATCAAGAGGTTCTACGGACACCTTTACACCTCGGTTGCCCAACCTGCTGTTAGCTCGTCCGAAGACCTGAGATTCGAGTTGATCTGACACTTTAGCGATGATATCCCGGACATCAGCCTGTGTGAGATTGGGATGGCCCTGAAGCGACTTAAAAACAACAAGGCGCCGGGCGAGGATGGAATCACTTCTGAGCTTCTGAAAGCGGGTGGTACGCCAATACTGAAAGTCCTTCAGAGGCTCTTCAATTCTGTTCTTCTCGAGGGCTCAACGTCGGAGGCATGGAGCAGGAGCGTGGTGGTCTAATTCTTTAAAAAAGGTGATAACACTTTGCTGAAGAACTACAGGACCATCTCGCTCTTGAGCCATGTCTATAAATTGGTTGTTTTCGAGGGTCATCACAAATCGTCTCGAACGCAGGTTTGATGACTTTAAGCCTCCTGAACAAGCCGGTTTCCGAAAAGGCTTTAGTACCATATACCATATCCATACGCTTTGGCAAGTTATACAAAAAACCGAGGAATATAACTTGCTGCTTTGTTTAGCGTTTGTGGACTATGAGAAAGCCTTTGATTTGATCGAGACTTGGGCCGTGCTACAGTCTCTCCAGCGGTGCCATATCGACTATCGGTACATCGAAGTGTTGAAGTGTATATACAACAGCGCCACCATGTCGGTCCGAGTACAAGATCAGAGCACGAAGGCTATTCCACTACAGAGAGGCGTGAGACAGGGAGATGTCATATCTCTGAAATTGTTCACTGCCGCGCTGGAAAATGCCTTCAAGCTCTTGCAGTGGAAACGATTCGGCATCAACATCAACGGCGAGTATATCACTCGCCTTCGGTTTGCCGACGATATTATAGTCTTGGCAGAATCGCTGGAAGACCTTAGCACTATGCTCGAAGACCTAAATCGACTCTCCCAACAGGTGCATCTTAAAATGAACATGGACAAAACGAAGATCATGTCGAATGTCCATGTTGTGCCCACCCGAATCGGTGTTGGGGGCTCGACTCTTGAAGTTGTTGACGAATATGTCTATTTAGGACAAGTGGTCCGGTTAGGTAGGTCCAACTTCGAGAGAGAGGTCAATCGTCGAATCCAACTCGGTTGGGCAGCGTTCGGGAAACTACGCGACGTCTTCTCGTCCAAAATACCTCAGTGCCTTAAATCGAAAGTCCTCGATAGTTGTGTATTGCCAGTGATGACTTACGGCACCGAGACGTGGCTTCTCACTATGGGCATTATTAGGAAGCTCAAAGTCACTCAACGAGCTATGGAGAGGGCTATGCTTGGGGTTTCCCTACGATATCGAATCAGAAATGAGGATATCCGTACGAGAACTAAAATAACCGACATAGCCCAGCGGATGAGCAAGTTGAAGTGGCAGTGGGCAGGGCACATAGCGCGGAGAACTGATGACCGATGGGGTCGAAAAGTGCTCGAATTGAGGTCACGTAGCGGAAAACGCAGCGTAGGACGTCCACCCACAAGGTGGTCAGACGACCTGGTAAAGGTCGCGGGACGTCGCTGGATGCAGGCTGCCTCCAACAGGTCTCTGTGTAAATCATTGGGGGAGGCCTATGTTCAGCAGTGGACTTCCTTTGGCTGATGGATGGATGTATGACTTTTGTTTTTTTTTTGGCAAAATTTTTTGGGGCCGTGGATTTTGGCGCCCCTAAAGGATGGCGCCCGTGTGCATTGCACACTTTGCACATATGGTAACGGGGGCCCTGGTTGCATTCAAATCAGTGTTCAATCAGTAGACACTACGGACGTTTTATTGACCATTTCGTGTTCGAACATATAAGTAGTGTTAGGGGCCTTACAACCTCTTACAATTACGAAATATATTTAATATTATATTACAATACATTACATAATTTAGCCTCGGAATTACATCCCATTATATTACCTGAAACATAATTTATACTCACTACAAAATCATTGTAGGTAATAAAAATAATTAAATATTTTACTACCAAAATACTAAGATGTGGTAATCGCAGTCCGCGCGTGGCTATTTTTCTACGCACGGCAAAAATCGACTGCAGCTAGGCCGGAGCGACGAGCGATACGTCCTCCCTCTAGAAGGCCTTGCGGCGGTCTGATTTGAGCCACGTCGGACAGCGTGTTTTATAGAGGTTTTTAAAATATTTGTAGAAAACATGAAAACTAATTTTGTTGAAATATAAAAATGGTAATTTATTGATAAGATGTTCTTCTATTATAATATGCAATTGCTATAAAAATGTATGTACGATAAGTTGGTGAAAAAAATATGTTCTTGACGAGAGTTTCTGAATAATTTCGCATTGTTTAAATTTTTATTTTTCAGGAACTAAACACAAAAAGATTATTTTTCTCAGCAAAATCCCTCCATAAGGGTCTTATTAGTCTGATAATATTTATTTTTATCTTATATTTAGTGGTTTCGGATATCTTAAGCTTCTAAATTGCCATTTAAAGCCTAAATAACGAAACTTGTGTTCAGTAATCCTTATAGTACTCACAAATTATCCATCAATCTATAATGTTTTCCAACAAAATCCCTAGATGACAACCTTTTCTAAAATAAGTACTAATTATTTTTCCTTTAAATTGTTTATTGGTGGCTATTAACTCATTTGAAAAGTCCTGTTTTTAAGCCAAAAAGCGCGCACAGGGTATAAACGCTCTTAATTGCCAAATAAAAGTGCCGAGTATCTTCTGTTGATTTCACAATTGTGACAACATGTTGACTAATTTGTCCCGGTGTCTTAAAGTCTAAATTATCTAGTAACTAGATAGATTCTAGTTGGTCGAAATAGAGAAGTATGTATAATAAAGAAAAAATCAGAGAATATTACTTGGCAGCGCTCTCCTACACTTTCTATGGCACATCAGAGCGCCGCTCGGTAGCGCACAGATACCCCATATATAGATAGATAAATAAATAAATAACACCCAACAGTAACATACATAGATGAGATGTGTAACATTCACTAAAAAAATGTGTATAGTCGGCTTAACAAAAACATTAGTAGTAAGTAGTTTTAATTACTACAACAAAATTAAAAAAACAAGAATCCAAAAATATTATTGTGAATCACAATCGCAAATCGCAAAATTTAGCTTATTTATACAGCGTGATTTTGACACCCCCTACAATAAATTAAACCATGTGCATCGCGTAGTAAGTTATATTATTTGCACGCATAGGAGTTGTCGTTGAAGAAGAAACAAAAAAGTTGATTTTTCAAACAAATTATAAGTCAAAATAATGGCATTTAATTTGAACGTCCTATAATATTACACTTACCTGATTTACAGCGTCCGCACGGAGCGGAGCGGCAACATCGCAATATTCCCGCGTTTATGAAAACAGCCGACCTGCTAGTACATGCAGCGCGGCGCTGCGATCGCGAGAACTATCTTCCCATGTCACAAATTGTTCATAGTAATCACAGAACAAATTAAATTGTTTTTAATATCCCGTGCACAGCAAAATAACTCACACGGAATTGCCGTGCAGCCTGACTTATGCTCATGTTTGGGTTGTCCCGGAAGCAATTCAAAATCCGCTCCTCTAAGTTAATTCGAATACGACGGGGAGGAACATCTTCGTGCGTCTGGGGCAACAACTGAGTACTGACCACTGAACCTTAATCTTTGTACAGCTACACCAAATCTCTCACAATATGTTCTGAGGGCCAAGGCGGCGGGGCGTTTTGATTACACTCGCCATACAATAACACCATATCTGTGTATTCCACAGTACTAGAAGTATTCGTCATTGTATTAAGAATACGCGTAAAGTAAATTAATAATAAAAAAAAAACAAAATAATACTAACTAAAATGTACTTATAAACACTAATAATAAAAAGAACACTTAAAACACTAAAACTAACACCTAATGATAACGTACTTAATTCCAATATGTGTCTCTATCACTTGAACACTCATAACTATTCACTTACTTAACACTAAATACTAATAACAACAGAATTTAAAAACTATCAAAATGGCGAGTTCTGCGCGCGCGAGTCTTTGTTTACATTACCAATTGTACCCGAGTACACCGAACACTGAGCTTACCGCCGCGCCGCCCGCGCCGCCCGCGCCACCATACATTAGGATTTGCTAAAAAATGTAAGATCCCTATGGATTGATTGGATGGATTGGTTGATTAATTTAATACACAGTAATTACGTAACTGGATTGGATAATAGTATTTCAAATGAGATACTCTGATTGGCGTAAAAAAATCTTTATGTGATTGGTAATTTAAAATAAGGGCCGTGATTAAGAGCGTTTATACCCTTTGCGCGCTTTTTGGCTAAAAAACAGGACTTTTCAAACGAGTTAATAGCCACCAATAAACAATTTAAAGGAAAAATAATTAGTACCAATTTTAGAAAACGTTGTCATCTAGGGATTTTGGTGGAAAACATTAAAGATTGATGGATAATTTGTGAGTACTATAAGGATTACTGAACACAAGTTTCGTTATTTAGGCTTTAAGTGGCAATTTAGAAGCTTAAGATATCCGAAATCACTAAATATAAGATGAAAATAAAAATATTATCCGACTAATAAGACCCTTATGGAGGGATTTTGCTGAGAAAAATAATCTTTTTATGTTTAGTTACTGAAAAATAAAAATTTAAACAATGCGAAATTATTCAGAAACTCTCGTCAAGAACATTTTTTTTTTCACCAACTTATCGTACATAATTTTTTATAGCAATTGCATATTGTAATAGAAGAACATCTTATCAATAAATTGCCATTTTTATATTTCAACAAAATTAGTTTTCATGTTTTCTACAAATATTTTAAAAACCACTATAAAACACGCTGTCCGACCAGGCTCAAATCAGACCGCCGCAAGGCCTTCTAGATACGTTCTCCCTATCGCTCGTCGCTCCGGCCTGGCTGCAGTCGATTTTTGCCGTGCGTCGTAAAAATAGCCACGCGCGGACTGCGATTGCCACATCTTAGTACTTTGGTAGTAAAACATATTTTTTCTTTTTATTACCTACAATGATTTTGTAGTGAGTATAAATTATGTTTCAGATAATATAATGGGATGTAATTCCGAGGCTAAATTATGTTATGTATTGTAATATAAAATTAAATATATTTCGTAATTGTAAGGGGTTGTAAGGCCCCTAACTCTTTTCATGTGTTCGAACACGAAATGATTAATAAACGTCCGTAGTGTCTACTGATTGAACACTGATTTGAATGCAACTTAACAATGTAATAATAACGAAAATATGATTAGTATCTAAATTTGTATTGTTCATTGCTTGCACAGTAATATTTGTCTACTTATAATGCAAATAAAATATTTTTATGATATTATATTACCCCTATATATATCATAAGTTACATTTCAATTCAATATTACAATTTTGAAGCGCACGGATCAAAGTTGGTTGCGCTGACTGTATAGCGAGCCGACGCGGCAGCTCTACGCACACAGCTTTGGTCGCTTATGTGTGCGTGAAATTGACGAAGAAATACCTATAGTTGACTTTGCGCACAAGGTGTAAACCCTCTTAAGATATCTCGAAATCGATATCGATTATTTGTAGTTTAGTCGAATGTGTCAACTTTACTTTTCTAAGCAATTTTACCCGTAAGTAGTTAATTAATAAAACAATCTACAGCTGCGAATACATAGGTGTATTTTGTATAAAATTAAGATTTCACAAAGTTTACTTTCGAAACATTAAATATTGTCAATTTATTGTAATTTTTCGGGATTAGTCAGATAACTTTGTGCACTTTTTTTTTGTTCAAGAGAAAAAGCTTTAAGCTCCCCTTTCGATACCTCGGGGGGGTATCGGGGGGTCGAAAGGGGTATATCAGTGTCTCTGGCCTCCCAGCCCGGTATAAAAGCGGATATTGTGGCCGAGATCGGTCCCTAACAATATCTACTCCAGAATATCCGTATGCTAAAAACCCCTCAATTAACGTCACACGCATTGTGGACGACACCGGATATCCTAGAGCGAAGGGCACCCCGATACTCAGCATGAATGGACAGGCTCGTCCGGGGCGGTACCGCTGTCTCACAGGCGAATGATTTGAAGCGACAGCTTCGCTGTCGCATTTCGATCGGTGAGTAAGATTGCCGGCTTTTTCCTTCCCGCTCCCTTCGCAATGTCATGGTCCGGTAACACATTCATGATACATGAGTCGAGGCTGTTCATGGGCGGCAGTGACCATTTACCATAAAATGATCTGCTTGCTCATTTGCTGGAATTACTTAAATTCTTATTTTTAATAATTTCGTCAATGGCAATATTACTTGACGTTAGGTGAACTTTCCACCACCCTTTACGTCAGGGATTCTTAAAAAAGAATTGAATACGGTTTGATTTTTTTTCCTTACGTTGGGTTTTAATTATTGAAGATGTTCCAAATTATTAAAATCAACCGTAAGCGACAAAAACGAATTAACATGATATTTCTGACATAATATTAAGTTTCCAGTCAACTCACACTATAGTAAAGCTTGATTTAGATCCATATTTATAATATTAAATAATATTGAGATAAAAAAATATCGATTAAGTGTCCTCGAATAATTTCACAACACTACTTCAACAATGTTTCGTATGCTGTCACTTTCTTATAATTATACTCAATCCAAGGGCGAAAAAGGGACAGTTGCATATTATGACATAATAATAACAAGATGTATGATCTGGCAACAAGTGATTATAGTAAATGCAAAGTACAGAAGGAACATGGCGCGTTAGGATACGTTTACGTAAAATTGTTTTGGAAATGTTAAATTGAAATATTGCGTGTTGGATTCAAACAATACTTAAAATTGACTGCAAACTGTGTAAAAATAAAGCTGAAAGAAATGTTTTTTTTTTGGTGGCCTATGATTATGATTACAATTAAAGTTTATGTATTGTGCAATTAAAATGCCGTGTATGTATTTCCAATATTCAAGAAACCTTTTAATGTGTATATTGGATTTTGAGAGTGCCTAGTAATTAGTGTATGTATTTGAGTAAATGCTTACTAAAAAACACACCAGTTAATCATTATCACTTACTTATAAAATAACGATCATGTTCTAGGCTACATTAATAATAATTATTGTAGTGTAGAACATATTGAGGGATCTCTATTTCGCCAAGTTTTATGTTTGCGGGGTCAAAGTCCTTTGTCAGCTGAGCGGCAAAACTACTCGTGCATGTACAGAGTGATCGAAAACTACGAAATACAAAATCGTGATTTTTGACAAAACTATCAGGTGGATTTTTATCTAACTTGGTACAATGTTTCCTGGGGTGGTTACGAACATGTGGACGAAGTTATTTACAATATGTCAATATCACGCGGTATAACTTGTGAAATATTATTATCGACTTCACTTGCTATTTGAGATTGCTAACCACAATAAAAATAATCAAACAAATACGCTAATTGGCAGACGGTGCGGCCAGTATGGTACTAATTAGTATAATCATAGGATTATTTGAGCGTTGCTTTAGTGTTATCTACTTGAGCGTCGAGAAATTGCCATGTGATGTTGCTATAATTGATAATTAGCCTACTTGATGCTTAACTTTACTTGAAGGTGCCTTTAAAGTATTTTTTCAATGTCCGGAAAATATACACTATTTTGTTAGACAACAATAAAAGTAACATTTAAAAACAAAGTAAGTAATATGCTAAGCTCAGACGTTTTGGTAAAAAAGGTCTATGGCAAGAAAATGTTGATCCACTTTCATAGGGATTATACAAATTCATACGTAGGTAAATATGTTAAGACAATACTCACTGATTAGTGGGCTGAGATTCGTGGTTTCCGATTACAGGCACAACTAGAACATGGTCGCCAAAAGTCTTCCTTATTTTATCAATTAAGTATCGGTTCATTTCATCAATTAACTCATACGAAGTTTCCCACACGCCATGATCTATAGTATCGCCGATATAATAAAGTACGTCGATGTTCTGTAAGTTACAATTACAATTTTTTATTTAGATTCCAAGACATCGAGTCTAGTGTTATATCAAAGCTATTTTGATACAAGAATGTTGATAATGTGATACAAGAACCTACTCTATGTCTCATTGTAACCTACTTGAATTTTTTATAGCTTTGTAAATCGCCATCGGCGGTGATATCTGTGATGTAATAATTAATGTAGTTATTAATAGTAGAGACTGCCTCGGTGGCGTAGTTGTACTACGATACGGCTTACAATGCTGAGGTCTCGGGTTCGAATCCCGGGTTGGGCAAAGTGATATTGGATTTTTCTATTAATTATCAGCCCAGAGTCAGGAATTTGTGCCCGATATGGCGATAGGCTCGCCACCTATCACATCGTGGGACGGGACATACAAGGCGAAATGTGGGTGTCCTGGCACCTCTGCCTACCCCTTCTGGGAAAAAGGCGTGAGTTTATGTATGTGTATGTGTAATAGTAGAGAAACTTCATTCGAAAAAAAATTATAAGTGTAGCAAGGCTGTGTACCTTGTGCGTTTCTGCCATTCTCTCTATAACGTCGTCAAACGCCCAGATAGGAGAGTCACAATTGCGATAATCGCCCCAATATCCAGCAGGTGCTGCATTGCGAAGAGCGAACCTCGTCCGCGACGATTGTCTCATTTCTTTAATCTTAGGAACCAGGCTTAAGTCCAAGGACACATTTCCATCGTTTCTAACTACGCTTTGCTCTATGATAGATTCTTCCACGTTTGATACATATTTGTAATTCCGAGCTGGCTTCTGGCCGACTCGGCAGCAAGTCGGTTCATCACATTCAGCGACGCCGTACGCTTCATACAAAGGGTCGAGATGAGCATCGGTAATGATTGCAATTGTAAGCGGCTCTGAGTTGTATGCTGGGGTCTGTAATAGTTATTACATGGTTATTACCTACTTATAACTTCCCGTATAATTATATTTTATTTTAACGTCGCGGTTATAGATTTAAGGTGGCTAATTTATTAAATATATTCATATAGTACTTAAAACATAGTTTGCATCATGCACGCTATAATGCAGACCTATATTAAATTACGTTCAGAAGTTTATGTAGGTATGAAACAATAACAAAAACCAATACTTTCTCACAAACTATCACATTTTATTTTAAATACATCGTTCTTTTGATATAACCCATGCAAATTATGAAGGTACTGAGATACATACACTCACCGATACTTGCGTAGGGCGTGCAGGCAACTCTACTGTCCAGTCAAATCTCTCGTCGCTAAAAGGACACGTGTTTGGGTTTGTTGCTGTTTGGAATAACAGTCCACAAAAAGTTGCTGGCTTAGCTTCGGGATTGTTTCTTATAATATAGGTTATGATTGGCTAAAAACAAGCATTTATTAACTAACAGAAGAATTTGGTAGAAAAGAAAAACAATAAAATAATTACCAGACACTTACCACGTTCAACGCAACAACACCAGTGCAAACATTATGACTCTCGATGCCCATTGAGGTGCAAAGTGTAGTTATTACGTCAACGACTTCTTCATCAGACTGACCACTGTTAATTCCTTCCACTACGGCCGTAAATGCACTTCGACAAACTAAGCATTCAAGGGTCTGCAAATGAAACCAACTTAAACCTTGTTAACCTTCACCTTTTGTTTATCCTTAGTTACTGTCAGCCAATCATATTATAGTTCTCGGTATTAGTGCTTAATAAAAAATATTATCATCAATATTGTAATGTGCGATTACAATAATTAATTAGTGTTATTAAAAGAAATAAATGAAGAAGTCTTTAAGAATGATTATAATGAAGTCTCTAGGACTTCGGTAGCGAAGATTAATAAAAGTGTATAGCGCTAATAAAATATTGTTAAAATATATAATTTAAATAGACAATTATCGGATACCTGTGTATCCCACAGCTGTCACAAGTAAACCTTTAATGAGAGGCTAATAACAAAGCAAAATTTAATGTAGAGCCACGTTTTCTAACTTCATTAATGATTCGTTATCAATGTTTGAATGAATAACAGCGTTACCTTAACAAAAATAAATCTTAAGTTTACTGATTTAGGTACTATCCTATTACCGTTTGTCTATAAAGAAAACGAAGTCTGGTAAATATGTTCCATGTTAAAATCGTAAGGTTTTTTAGTTATGTATGATAACGAATAGTCCAATTAATTAAGTAAATAAATAACACCCAACAATCACATAGTCCTGACCCCACCACTAAGATCGAGTCTTGTGTCATGGTTATCAGGAACTACGAGAGAATTTTCGGTCTCACAAACACTCAGATCCGACAAAAATATTTGCGAGCTGCACAAATATTTCTCTCGGTGCGGGAATCGAATCCGCACCCCGAACCCGAATTAAATATAATATTTATAATTATGTTTGTTTACATATTTAAAGAAAAGTTCAATTTATATTCTGTACAAAATTATTTAAGTAGGTATGTATTATCAGTTACTTTCATGAATCTAGTTCAGATACTGGTGGTTTTACTGGTGGTAGGTCTCTCATATGTGAGAGGCTGCCTGGGTGGGTACCACCGCAATGTCTATTTCTCCCGTCAAACAGCAGTTTAAATACACTGTTGTGTTTCGGATTGAAGGACATTGTAGCCAGAGTAACTACTGGACTTATTGAGACTTAACATCTTATGTCTCAGGATGGCGAGCGCATTGGAATGCCAAGCATTGCTTTGTAATTCAGGGTGTTTTTTGCTTTTGCTGCTGTTCATGAGCGGTCGCATCGCTTAGCATCAGGCGAACGGCATGCTCGTCTCGCCATTCACAGCAAAAAAAAAAACTTTTACAATGGACTTACTTTAAAGATCTTTCTTTGCATTAAACTCACACTGAAAGAATATCTACAAAACCGATCGGCGTAGTGTCCAACGAGTTTGGCATACCTATGTGGTATGTTTTGCGGATTCAAATTCGCTGAACGAAATTTTAATAAATACCCATAGCCTACTATTAAACTACAGCTAAGCCAAGCCAGGGTGACAAAAATAATGAAGTATTAAAACTATAGACGTAATTTTAGTAGATGTTTATCATACCATTCTAGTCTGACTGTTCTTTTCAAGTGATTCCATTGAAGCATATTCTGGTCTATATAAAATCTCGAACACATCTTGAAGCAATCGGGTTTCGTCTTCGTTCAATTCATTTTTCATCAATTTGATAAACAACTTGTCGATAGTATCTATAATGAAGATATTTCTTTTAACATATAAGATATCAAACACTTCATACAAATCACTTTAATTAAATATAATATTACTAAAATTTACCAAATGAGACTAGTTTATTAGCCAAACTATAACTAAATATCATCAACACCAAGAGGAGCACTCTCATCTTGGTCGATTAATTTTGCTAATGGCCGATAAGTCAATATACCGCGTATATAAGCACTACACCCAGGATATCATTGAAATTATTTATATATTGGCGCAGTATTATTGGACCGTGTTGTGGCCGTAATGCGGGTTGGTGTTTTACTTGGTAAAGAGCTGTTGTTTATCGCACCACGCGGACATTATCATTATATCTACAAGTTTTTTCAAGGCGCTAAAAGGGGGCATACGTCATACAATTCGTTTTTGTAGACACGCCTCCTTAACGAGTGATCACAAGACGTTTGAATGCTTCTCACGCTATCGCACAGAACTCGGGACAGACTATCAGCATTATATTGGGAAATAATCCGATATCCATCAACGCTTATCTTAACTTATTTTGTCAATCAGTACAAATATATCGGCTCCTTTCAAAATTACATTGAAATTAAAATACCATATATTTTAATATCAATATACGAAAAACCCTGTTTGATCGAAGACGCGGATTTAAGTATCTCATTTGTAGAAATAAACATATACGTAAATAAATGTAATATAGGATAACTTATGTATCTTAAGATTTGATACACATTATCGATCAATATTACTCTAAAATCTAGCAAAGTTAAACATTCTGACAAGAACAATACACATTCTTACTATTCTAAAACATCGCGCCGCTAGTTGTTTGCTACGAACGCGTTGTTAGCGGTATATTTATTTATTTATTCTTTACTGCACACAATAGAACAAAAAGCATACATATTTTATAAATATAATTAAAGTGTAAAGTTGGCGGTCTTATCGCCCTAGGCGATTTCTTACAGACAACCTTTGTAATGTGAATTTCCATAATATTTTTCTGTCATATTATATTAAATGGAAATTTTTAATAGAACTCATTAACAATACCTCATAACATCTTTTTTTTTGCCATCCTGTATATTGTAGTGACTATATATTATATAAAATACGAAAAATACTTTATTATTATTAATTATTATACAAACTTGATAACATTTATAATAAAATAAAGCTGCATTTAAATAAAAATATTTATTTAAAATAACATACAAAGTATAACTTATAAAAAGGTTGCACTCAATATAGTTTAAGAGATAAATACGTCGCGAAGAACAAGCGTCCCTTTTCCTATTATTGCTTCTTATTCAAATTGAATGATACACACAATCTTTGCAATGTACGAGATGTATTAGATATCTAATTCCAAGGTTAATAATTATATACATCCAATAATTACACCAGTGATTCTCAACCTTTTTTTGTTGCGGCACATATTTAACGATGTCAAAATTTGGCGGCACACAAAGAGCTCCTTGAGACATATTTCTATTGCTATGCACGCCGCTTCATCACAATTTGGCACTAAGAAAAAACGCGTTGCAAAGCAAAAAATAAAATAATTAATTTTTTTGTGGATTTAAATACATATTCATGTTAAAAATATTTTTCTTTTTAAATGATATAATTTAATAATATTAACATTATATATTTGCAAAATTTGGCGGCACACAAAAGTGCCGCGGCACAGTGGTTGAGAATCACTGAATTACACACATAGTGGTGACTTACAATAATATGCAAGCCTTGTATCGGGGGTATCAGAAACTATAAAAGAGTTTTCTCAGATTCGAAGCAAATAATTGTGGACCGGACATTTATGTTGGTATATAGATAGAACCCGCGACCACTCGTCTCTAATCTGACATATAATCCACTGCACCACGGAGAATATCAATCGTGAACTAAAGATAAAAAAGGTAACAGATTTAATTTTGTTTCTCGACAACGTTATCTCTTGTACTACAACGGCGTTTCACACATCAGTCATCTCGGCATCTTCGATGTTTAAATCATCTAACATCTCCGCCAATGTGATGCGAGGCAAGGCTGGGTCAATTTCATCAGTATCCACAGGCATTTTGTTTGTATCCTTGAATATATTAATATTTTGCCTGAAAGCCGGATCTTCTTCCAAGTCGTCTAGGAAATCATTGTAGTCTCTGCAAATAAAAAAACAACATTATCCACTGTTTTATCGATTCGCTGAAGCGATCTTATCCCACACTAATTACATGATGGTATCTTGAACAATACCTCCGTCTTAATTTTGCTTTTGTTTATACCGACTTTGTAGGTTTAATTGATACATGTTAATGACGACAGCAAAGTAGCACCTGACGGAAACATTATCGAGCATCTAAATATTTTAATTCATAAACCTAACACCTAACAAGATAAATCTAAAAGATAACGATCCATCGCCAGCTTGTAGACTCTAACAGGAGTAGAGCTAACAGGAAAAAAATATATCAAATTTATGTCAATGATTAATTTAGAAGAGAAATGAATATATTATCTAAATAGTGATTTAAACGCCAACATTTATAAGTTCCATACATCTAAATAACTACTTTGTAAATGTTGCGTATAGAATATAGATTATTACTTATACAAGTAGGTATATATGTACCTAGTATGATTAGGTTTGTCTGATATTGATGTCTGTTAGTTTCATATCACCATTGCATCGCAACTGTATGCACAACCCTTGAAGTATCGCAGTTATTTGCCTTGCTGTCATGCGGGCAAGTAACTTTACAGTTGCGCGTATGTATTGCCTACACCTTGTAAATATTTAAGGAAATAATATATAAACAGCCGTGAGATACTGTGGGGAATGAAACCTTTTTGTTCTGTTTATGTTTTAATTTAAGTTATTTTTATTCGATTCTTTCCTAGAAGACTATTGTCAATTTTTTCCTGCTAATATATTATTCATTATCTTTCCTTGGTCTTGGATATCTGTTTAAATTAGTAAATATTTTCCAATTTCTTTTATGATTATTATTTTAATTTCGTTTATTTTAAATAATTAAAACAATACGTGGTGTGTAAGCCTCGTCGGCAGGCACACACCATAATGCTGAATCATAACTATGCACTATACAGCAGTGGCGTGCCTAGAGTTGTGAACTAGGGCAAGCCCAATATTTTTTTAGTAAGAATATGTATTGGTTCAGGAGCAAAATGGTATTAAGAAAGAAGAACGTGTTCATCATGCGATAGAGGGCGCGCCTATGCGATATTAATAAATAAAAAAATACATAGAAAACGACCCGAGATTCGAATCCGAGACCTCAACTTTGCGCCATCGAGGCAGTCCTAGACCTACCACACGATCTATATAAGATTAGGATAAAAACCAATAAAATAATAACTATCTATATCACCGTTATGTAAAAAACTATTATAAGTTGTTTCGAAAAAATCTAATAGATGGCGCGATTTTCACGGCCATATGTTTAATATTGCCAAAATACTGAAGGGCCTATCATTAGTTTTAAATAGATGAATAAAACAAATTACTTTTGGACATGCATACGTAACTTTGTATTGTAATTATTTTGTAAATTAATAAACGGCACTACAATAGCACAAGTACGGCGCCGTGTTTAACTTCGCGGCCAAAAATTATTAGTTATGTTTTTGTGTATGCATGTGATTTTTTGATTCATCATGAGCCCTGAAAGGAAGCTCTTGATGAGCTCAATTTTTTTGCAAACAATGTCAACTAATATCTGAAAAACACTACGATTACTGTCTACGCGAGCATAATGTTTTGAAATTTCTTCACATATTATGTATCTGACGCATAAATAGGTTTCTATACGCTGTTTACCGAAATTATGAAAAGATATTAATGCATTCACATGTTTTTGTCAATTACTATAAAAGTACCAGTTAAATTATTTAAATTACTATAGTCGGAACAATTCCAAAAATATACGTACACCGTTCGAAAAAGATATGCAACACCAACAATATAACTTATTAGTATGAGAACATCCAGCAATCCATGTAGTTACGTACACTGATCTATGAAATTGAATTCTATAGTTTTTACTACTTTCGAGAAATACACAATATATCAGGCGTAGGTTTTCGACCAGATACGAGTAGTTGTCTACGAAATGTGATGAATTTACCTTTTCCTCGTCGATCAACACTTGCACACACTTCAAACCATCACAAGGCACATTTTCACCAATTATTATACGTAATAAACGGAAAATACTATAATTAAACGAAAACTAAACGTAGATGTTCAGTGGTTACTGGTTAATCGTCCGCTCGAAAGACATAATAATAAGCGTGAAGTTAGCCACAGGTCCTAAATTATGGACAATTCCAAATTAAGTATTCTAATTATATATTAATAAAAATATTTAAAACATCATAATACGGTCTCAAAAAATATCAATTTAGGTAGG
The DNA here is from genome assembly GCA_009982885.2 of Hyles vespertilio. Lineage (NCBI taxonomy): Eukaryota > Metazoa > Arthropoda > Insecta > Lepidoptera > Sphingidae > Hyles > Hyles vespertilio. The sequence goes on along the minus strand of CM042812.1, from coordinate 10,278,318 downwards.
TGATAAAATTAAAATACACGTAAATTCTAATATCTTCGGCAGCTTTTAACCGATTTTAGTGATTTCTTTTTCATTGGAAAGAATGTATTGACAGGTTGATCTCAGGAACACAACATGGAGATCTGATGATCATTTTCGGACCTGGAGTGTAGAACTCTTCAAACTTTAGTAGGATTCCAATGGTTCTTTTTGCATTGGGTTCAGTATAAAAGCTAAGCTACAGTGGTGGGGGTGGGGGGGGGGGGAGAAAAAATAATAAACATATGAATACTCCAATATCTTTGGCAGCTTTTAGCCGATTTTAGCGATTTCATTATCATCGGAAAGAACATATTCCTTGTGGGGACCAAATCTTCTTCATTTTGATTCCTATCAACACTAAAAAGATAAAAATAACCAAAATTTTTAATAAAAAAATAAAAACCGACTTCAAAACAAAAAACCGCTAAAAACCAAAAAATAACTAAATAATAAGTACCACTGCAAAGCAAAAAAATTATATTTGTTTCATGGAACTTGCGCTTGTTGATTAATTTGCTTAATGACTTGACTAGCCAACAAATCAAAATATATGCGTAACATATTGAAGGCGGGTCGCCCAGTACCAAACATATAGATATTTAAATTAATATAAGGCATAGGTCCTACATGTTTGGTACTTGGCGGCCCGGCCCGCCTTCGATATGTTATGCATATATTTTGATTTGTTGGCTAGTCAAGTCATTAAGCAAATTAATCAACAAGCGCAAGTTCCATGAAACAAATATTATTTTTTTGCTTTGCAGTGGTACTTATTATATAGTTATTTTTTGGTTTTTAGCGGTTTTTTGTTTTGCAGTCGGTTTTATATATTATCCAATATAACTTATAGCAAAACATAAATATTTTTCGATAAATTTGGATCATAATATGTCGCGTCAAGTGCACAACTTTACTCCGCGAAGCCGGGCATTTTGCTTGGTACAAATTGCATTATAAAATAGCTATATGTATAGGTACGTAGTGTCATAGTAGTAGCATTTCACCCATAGGTGCGACTGAGAGGGCAATATACGCCAAAAGCCAGGTAAAACCACACGAGAGAGAAAAAGATAGATAATACTTTGGTGTGTTCCGTCTTTTTAAGATATTGCGTCACGCGAGGACCAGCGTTGATTTTGAATGAAATAATTTTATATTAGTTTTTGACCGCGGCACTCGCTTAGGCGAGTTGCCGGGCGCGGCGCTGCGGGCGCGGGTGCTCCGTCGCAGGCGCGGGTGCTCCGTCGCAGGCGCGGGTGCTCCGTCGCAGGCGCGGGGCTCCAATGGCACGCCGCGACGCGGTAAATTTAAAAATGATAGACGTTTTGCATTAAATGAATGTATTTTATTTAAGGTACTAATTTGCCTTTAGGGTTGAGTATATGCGTATTAAGTAAGGCAAGCCGGGCTTTTGGGGCTTGTGTGGAAGTACCGCCACTGCTATATAGCAAGAGGCCGTGGCCGCCAGACTTTCGTCACTTTGTAATAGCTGAGAGTTTGTCTGCGCATGCCTCTAAAATAGGCAACATACGACAGGCTATTATGCAACGGCGGATCCAGCGGGAGGTCATGGGGATCATGACCCCCCCACCTGGGCTGGCCCCAGATTGACAAAATTTATTAATTATCTTGTTGATAAAATTTATAAACACATTTAATTCTTTGTATGTCGATAAATAAAGTAAAAAAGTATGTGTGTGTTCACAAATCACGCCTGTAACAAACTTTAAACAGCCATTATTACGAATTGGAGTATTGAAATCGGACCCAGTATTCTGACATGACCTATATGACTCCCCCCCCCTGGCGTAAAATCTGACATGAACTATAATGTGACCCCCCCCCCCCCTGGCGTAAAACCTGGATCCGCCCTTGCTATTATGAAGTTCCAATCGTGGTCGCTCTGTAGTTTCAATATGTCTGGCAATATGAAAGAACTATCAAAAGTGGCTGACTACCAAGAAAACACCTTTTGATAGTCGCCAAATATAAAATTCAGCTTTTATATTATAACATATGGCAAAATTCCATTTTATTAAATATTAAGATTACGATACATTGTCTTATAGAACACACGGATTGCTGTTCTGATCAGGATAGTCTTACGCACTTACAATCGCTGTAGTGACGTGTATTAATATTTCGATTATTGGCGTGGGTGGTCTTGTTCAATCAGATGACTCACTTACGAATATTATTCTACTTAAATATATTACGTACGTGATGGTTTGCTGGTCACGGACCAGACGCGGCTACCAACATATTCACGGCGGTCGCGGGTTCAAATCCCTGACTACAGCACGGACTTTTAGAAGTCATATGTGTTTTGATAGTCAATCACCACACAGTATAACTATAAAGGTGAAGGAGAACACCGTGTGGAAATCTTGCATATCACAGCGAATTCTAAGAATTTCAATAGTATGTGAAGTTCGCCAACCCGTACTAGGCCAACGTGGTGTATATAGTAGGGCTGTACAATTTAACCGGCCAAGCCGGCTAAAAAAGTAAGCTAAGTTTATTAGCTAGCTAACCTATAGGCTTAGCTAATTTAACCGGTTAATTTAATTAGCTCAGCTAATTAGCCAACGGCTAACCGGCTAATTTTTTTTCAGCTATTCACTGATTCCTTTTCTACAGAAAAGTTCAAAAAATAATATCAAGGCTCTTTTTTTTTGTTTTAAGAAACGATAGTCGCGAAATTTACTTATTTAATAATTTAAATAATTATGTTTATTAAAAATAATTATGTCAGTATAAATAATAGTTATTGGGAAATAATACAATTAAAAATGATAGAGTAGCTAGAGTAGTCTTTAATAAATACTATGGAAAATTATTAGCATACAATTTTTTTGATACAAGATTTAAATTGCGCGCGTTTATTGACTTTTTTAATGGCGACGTTAATTTGTAAAGTGATTAGTTTTTTGGCCGATGTTTTTGTGCGTTGTGATATTTTCTACGCAACTGTTTACTACCCGAAAATACTAATTTATTGATTTTTCTATATCAAAATATAAATATTACGGAAAACAAATTTAATAATTAATTTAAGAGCCATTTTCATAAATAAAATATTGTTAAATGTTAATTAGTTAAATAAATTACTTTCATTATTTCGTTATTTACGTTATTTTTGTCATAAAAAATCATTATTATTATTTTTTGAACCTGTCTGTGAGTAAAGAATCAGCGAATAGCTGAAAAAAAGAATTAGCTGGTTAGCCGTTGGCTAATTAGCTGAGCTAATTAAGTTAACCGGTTAAATTAGCTAAGCCTATCGGTTAGCTAGCTAGTTAATTTAGCTAACTTTTTTAGCCGGCTTGGCCGGTTAAATTGTACAGCCCTAGTACATAGTATCCCTCTCAATCGTACTTCCGATTGTAGAGGAGGCCCTTGCCTGCAGCGCGACTTGTACGAAATAATACAGGGTGTAAGAATCAATGAAGGGTTTAGTTCAAACGTGATAGTTTATATTTGCATTCACGCAATTAAAATATACTAAATGAAATAAAACGCTGATAAATTACAGAGAAAACCATCGATATTTCTGCGTGAAGTCTTACGTATTGATGCTCGAGTGCTGGCTTTTGTTTGAACTATCTACCTTACGGGTCAATCAACTATACATGCGACCCACTGGCAGTACACTAAATAAAAGGGGAGTTTTTTGAAGTAGAAGGGCTATTTTCAAAAACTTATCTGTATCTGTATGTAATTTCGTGAATTATTAAGTTGTTTTATTAAAGAATCGAATATTTAATTTATTTCTTGAGTAACTCCCGTGTATAACTTTAAACTTTTATATTCGTACATTTAACCGATTTCTTAATTGTCATATAAATGTCATTTAACAATATTATAAACTGACCGAATATACAAGTTACATAACGAGACAATCATATAAATGCAATTGTATTTATCTCATTCCTCTCATTTTGATCTTCGTATATACTTATATTTTAACGATGCATAAGGAAGGTCACGACCCTCAGTCTTACGGAGCACGACAGTGTAATGTAATCCGATAACATGGAATTCCTTTAGCAATAAGTTAAAACTGACGTGTACGAATTTTGCATCGATTACAAATTCCAATTAGTTGCTACGTAATTATGCTAACTATTGATTTTGTATTAATATTTTTATTGGTATAAAATTGATTTGGATTTTGTATTAATATTTTTATTGGTATATTTATTGTAATAAAAGACTCTGAACAAGTGAGACATGATTGATTTAAAACACCAAAACGTCTAACATATTACATGGCGACCCTGCCAGTGGCACCGTTTGTGGAACAATTCTATCAAGAAGAAGAGTTCAAGAACTCATAAGAAGAAAGAAGATCTTTGAAGATATACCATGGGTAAATCTGCGTCAAAAGATCAAGTTGTGATCGCACAGAACGCCAACGGAGAAGCTTCGGCAACGACATTACAATACCATACCGAACGTTTGGAGATTATAGAAGTCTTGATTACCACAGCTGTCGTAATATTAGCAATTGTTTTAATATATTACGTTTTCAAGAAATGTAACAAACACCACGTACGGACCATGCAACGAGAATTGAATAGACACAACTTGGCCACTATCTCTCGTGCTGATCTGACAACCAGTGCGGTCTAAGAAGAAAGAAGAAAGAAGGTTCGGAGGCGTCCAGGGTATAGCCCGGCCCAACCCCTTAACACACGCAGCTGCCGCCTGAGTTACCAGCAGCCACGCCGACGCCGCGCGCCGTACACAGCTCCACGTCAGCGCCCGCCCCGCTCGTCACCAGCCACGAAGATTTTGTGTTATCATATTAGAAGTATGTCATATTCAGGTATTTTAAGTTATATTATATTACATAATTAGGGTTGTTAGTATTTAGTTAAATATTATGACAAGTTTGATTGTACAATTACATGAACTTTATAATTCGTTGAATTATCTTAAAGATTACTTAACTAAATTAGGACCTGAAAGAAGGCAGCAAAATCTTGGTCAGAAAAAGATAGAAGAAGCAAAAAAGTTATATTCTTCCTCAGAAAGTATTTTGTCTCTGTTGCACTTAGAAATTGAACACGAGGAAATTAGTACAAGCGATATCACTGCTGTTCATAAAATAATAAGTGACATACATATTTTATACAATAAAATAATTAGTTTATCTAATCCTAAAGAGACTAAACAAGTAAAAATGTCTACAAAAAGAGAATTCGACTTAAAAACTGCAATTTCCTTGTTGCCGGTTATGACTGGACAGGAATCTGTTACTAAGTCTCTTATTGATTGTATTGAGTTGTATGACAAGATGATCTTAGAATCGTCTACTCAAGAGTTAATTAATTTTGTTTTAAAAACCAGACTTTCTCAAAGTGCGAAATTACGTATGAAATCAACTTACGATACCGTTGATAACCTTTTAGCCGACATGCGCAACTATCTTATACAAAATAAATCCGAAATAGCATTACAATGGAAATTACACCAGTGTAAACAGGGTAATCGTTCTATTGAGTCATTTGGCAATGAATTAGAAAATTTGTTTGTTGATTTAACTATCGCTCAATCAAAAGACAGTCCCAATTACTACGATGTTTTCAAAAAGACTAATGAAAAAATAGCTTTAAAACGTTTTGCTGATGGTTTGAGTGACCCCAGATTGAGTACCGTTATAGCAGCTAGAAATTTTCAATCCTTACCGGAAGCCATTAGGAATGCAATGGACGAACAATCCTTGTCTTCATCATTCGAAATTATGAACATCAAGCGTCATAGCTACTCCAATCGCGGTTATACAAATTTTAATAACAGTTTTCGTGGAAAATATAATGCCCGATCTCGCAATAATATTTTTTATTATTCGTCTAATTACGACCACGGCAATGCGAGACCACCGGCGTCAGGTAACCTATCGTCTCATCGCGGACAATTTACTCGCGGTCGCGTTAAAACTTTTCATAGAGGTCAAGGTAACAGAAAGTTTGGCATAAAGTCCAACAGACCCTCTATTCCAGTTCAGCATAGCGTCCAGGAAGCATCGACTAGCAGTAATAATAATTCGAGCCAAATTAAGACTTCCAATAGCCCATCGAACGATTTTTTTCGTCGATTCGAGTAATTGCATTTTTAATTTTAATAATAGTAGTACAGTAAAATTTTTAGTTGACAATGAAGTAATTAATCTTTTAGTTGATAGCGGAGCCAGCCTTTGTGTACTAAAGTATGAATGGCTTAGTAAACATCCTCAGTTATTGCAACAATTGCGTAATGATAAAATAACCATTAGAGGAGTAAGTGGTAGATTAGAGTCCGAAGGCTACATCTTTAAAACGACATCAGAATGGTCTAGCCCAGTCCTTTTAGTACCGAAAAAGTCTGATAGATCTAACGAGAAAAAGTGCAGGTTAGTAATTGATTACCGACAGTTAAATAATAAAATCAAAGATGATAAATTTCCGTTACCAAATATAACAGATATTTTAGATTCTCTCTCAGGTACCATTTATTTTTCAAAACTAGATCTTTCACAAAGCTATTACCAATTGTCATTAGAAGAAAATTCTAGAAAGTATACAGCATTCAGTGTAGATAAAATGTACCGGTTAGAGCTAGATCCAGACTCCCGTAAATACACGGCCTTCACTACTGATAAAATGTATCAGATGAAGCGTTCGCCTATGGGTTTGAAAACATCTCCTAGTGTGTTCTCAAGATTAATGACCATTGCCATGTCAGGTATTAATTACAAAAAAGCATTTATTTACTTAGACGATTGTGTTGTTATAGGAAAATCGATGGAAAATCATAATAAAAACTTAATTACAGTTTTGGAACGATTAAGAAAAGTCAATTTAAAATTAAATCCAATTAAATGTGAATTTTTGCGCACTGAAATAGTATATTTAGGTCACAGAATAACAACACGTGGCATTCTTCCTGACGAAAGCAAAATCGAAGCCTAGCGTAAATATCCGGTGCCATTGAACGCAGACGATGTCAAGCGATACTTAGCATTTGCTAATTACTATAGACGTTTTATACCTAACTTTTCCGATATTGCACATCCATTAAATAAATTATGTAAAAAGAATGTAGAGTTTAAATGGACATGTGAATGTGACCAATCTTTTCATACGTTAAAATCTGCTTTAATGTCACCGCCAATATTGCAGTATCCCGATTTTTCAGAAACAAATATTTTTCAGTTACGAACAGATGCTTGTAAGACTGGATTAGGCGCGGTTTTGTCAAATAGTAATGGTCACGTAGTAGCATATGCGAGTCGTAACTTATCGCCCGCAGAAAGTAGATACCCAATAATAGATTTAGAATTACTAGCTATCGTATGGGCAGTAAGGTATTTTAGACCATATCTGTATGGCAGAAGGTTTAAAATCTTTACCGATCATAAGCCATTAATATATTTATTTAGTTTAAAGGATCCTTCCAGTAGACTAACTAAGTTTAGATTATATCTTGAAGAATATGACTTTGAAATTGTGCATATCCCGGGTCGAAATAATGCAACTGCAGACGCATTAAGTCGACTCCCGATGACAATGACCTGTGATGATTTAAAATCCATTGAAGGACAAGTAGTTTCTGTATTGACGAGAGCTCAAACAAAAAAGCGATCGTCTGAGATAACTGCTGATTACATTAATTTGACAAAAGAACCTTCTATCGGTAGCAGGCCTGATCAACCTGAGACTGTAGAAATTCTGAAAAAACCAACTGATGTGATAGAATTAGTTTTTATAAATGACAAAGATTTTAAGAATTTGATTTCTCATTGTTCCGGAATAGAATACTGCACGTATGTACGTTCACGTTGTACTATATAAGCTTAGATTATATACTCGTCTAGATGACACATCACACCTCACCGCGCGGCTCAAAAAAAGTCTACCAAATTTGGTAGACTCGCTTCTCACGTACGTCAGTGTCATTTGAACTACATATGGATAACGTGCTCCCGAAAAATAATTAATTATGCCGGTTTGTGCTGTCGAATTGTATCGCAATTGTGTGGGAAAACTGTATAATAATACCAATATCACTTTCTATCGGTAACGTTATTGTTAAACCACTATTATTTGAAGAAAACATGAACTTTTAATTCATTATTTTGAAGATGAGTTTCATTGGCCAGTGTTGTCAATTTATTACTAGGAAAATTTGTTGAAACTATGGGAGAAACTATAAAACACAAATATCATTACATAATATTTCGATCAGAATAACAACAAGAAGAATGGCATTATTTATTGAATGAGTAAATAAAACTTACGTACACGATATTAATGAAACCCACGACGACATGCACTTCATAGTAATTTTATTAATTCTTTGCCTTGCATGTACCATTCAAAATTTCATAAACGGGGTACTGCTATTGTCATCTTTGAAGAAACAGCGAGAACTTATTCAAGGTCCTAATAATATTTTTAGACTTCCTACGGATTCCGTACTAGCAAATTGCTGGAGAGACATTACACAGCGGAAACGAAAAGAAGACCATTCGTAGCCTCACATGACTTCAGTTGTGTGTTCCGAACATTTTACTTATGATGATTTATATTTTACATAAATACAGAAATCAGATAACAGCCCAGGCAATAAATCCAAAGAGTTAATTCTATTCGGAAACAAACACTAGGAGATGGGTTTAGATCTTTATTGTTTTTACTAAAATGCGTTATAAATATAATTAATAGTATGATTACCTTAAATAAAGAAAAAATATTTTATTTAACCTATTTTGTATATCAAATAATGGGGAAAAGTTAAGTTAATAATCTGGAGTAGGCATCCCTAAACACACACACCTTGACAGTTGGATTACAATAATTACACGACCCGTACTCACACATATCAACGAAAGTGAGGACACTTTTAGCGCATCGTTTGTTGACATTGCTCAATCTAGACGAGTATATAATCTAAGTATATAAGTACCTAAATACTCGATCGTTATCTACCCCGACGGAGTTAGCGAGAGATTTAGGATCTTTGTGCGAAGAAGAAAATATAAATGAAATATTAATTATAAAGAATAGAGAAAATGCAACAAATATAAAAATACTTGCAAGTCATATGAAAAAATTGCATATAAAGATACCTAAAATTTTAATTACAACAGATATAATAAGAATTTCTGACCATGAGGATAAAATAATTATAAAACACCAAAACGTCTAACATATTACACAGAGGTGGAGGAGGATATACTTATTATTTGTCGATTGAAAAGTAAATGCCAACTGTAAGACTATAAATAATAACTTACTCGTTAGTGGAGCTGACTCCGTCGTGTAGTCCTTCAGCCATGTGCTTCAGCTTCCAGGCTCGCGCCCGCCTTCTCGCCGACTTCTCGCCATAGAACTTCTTCACTAAAAACACGTCCGGGATGTCGCTACTGTCTAACTTATCCAGGTTATCGTCGTTTACGTTGGAGTCTCCAAGATTATACCTATAACATAACATATTGATTTATTTTCATACCTACTTATAAACAAAGTTTATATTTTACAACGTCTGTTCGTTCCCTCTTTCAGGCTCTATTTGAATTGCTGTCTCTATTTGTAGCCGGTTATTTTTTATACAGCACATGTGTTACTGTTTGTTTTTTTATCGTTACGCTACTTGATCGAATACCAAACACAGAAATCCGACGAAGAACAAATGTTGTAGACGTGGGAAAACTCATCACCAAAGTGAAGTGGTTGGGCAGGACATCTGGCTAGATATTTGAACGGCAGATGGATTATTGGCGGAGTGTTGGCCAAGAGAGGCAAGGTGGCTAAGGGGCAGACCACCTGCCAGATGGTCGGTGACATCGTGAGTCGCAGGAAAACAATGGGTTCGCTTGGCACAGGACAGAAATATGTGTCATGCAAATGAGGAGGCCTATACCCAGCAGTGGGTTTACGTGGGCTGATATAGATAGACATGTGTTACTATGGGTAAAATCATACTTTCACACTTTTAAAGGAAGATTTTTGTTAATAAAATTAGAATGAACAAACTATAAAAAGTCAAGATTAATGTGTACCTACTGAGTAACCTTGTAAAATTTATATTATTAAATTCTGCTTCCGCCACAGTCCATAAGGTCTACTTGTGGAAGGATTGATGTAGAAAGGCTTCAAGTTGAGCCAACTTCAGTTAAAAGTGGGGTAAGAGCATACAGAATAATATAAAATTAATAATTTTATGATATACATTTAGTAAAATCATACATAATATGTGATGTTTGTCTGCAGTATACATATAATTACCCCAAAACAGTATCGCCAGGCTTCAGAATATGGCCGAGATGCGTCCTTGTGTGCACGGGGCTAACATCCATGCCGAGTTCACTGGCCTTCACTACCCATACATCAGCTATCACATGCTTGTTGGACACATTTCCTTGTCCTGGGAATGATTTCCTTTCCTACGAAAATCAAATGGAATGGTAATAGAACGACACACTAACGCCATCTGCAATGTAATGCCATAAATTTGGCTGTATCGGAGATACTTGGATTGGATGTATCAATCAAGACTGTTTCTGGGTGACGTTGATCAAATTTTTTTTTATTGCAATGTATGGCGAGACGAGCAAGCCGTTCGCCTGATGTTAAGCAATACGACCGCTCATGAACAGTAGCAAAATGCCACTGCGCTCGCCATCCTGAGACAGAAGATGTTAAGTCTCAATATGTCCAGTAGTTACTCTGGCTACAATGTCCTTCAATCCAAAATACAACAGTGCATTTACACTGCTGTTTCACGGGAGAAATAGACATTGCGGTGGTACCCCTATCCAGATGGCCTCTCACATATGAGAGACCTACCACCAGTACCTACCATTGGAGATTTGCTGCACCTTATTTTAATAGATTACTAAATATTTAAAACTACTACTTGACATCAGTTTAGTAGAAACTTTCAATGGTGGTAGGTCTCTCATATGTGAGAGGCCGCCTGGGTAGGTACCAGCCAGTATCTGTTTCTTCCTCCAAACAGCAGTGTAAATGCACTATTTTGCTCCGAATTGAAGGACATTATAGCCAGAGTAACTGCTAGAAATATTGAAATTTCATCAATGTCACAAGATGGCGAGCACAGTGGAATGCCAAGCTTTGCTTTTTAATGGTGTTGGTTGGTTTTATTACTGTCCATGAGTGGTTGTATCACTTGTCATCAGAAATGGCATGCTTGTCTCGCCATTCAATGAAATGAGTTTAATTAATTGAAATACAATTAATAAACAATCAGAAAATGATGTCTATACTTACATGTTCTTTTAATATATCAATGTCCATCACAATATATTCTTGCAACTGTTTTGGATTGCAGATGGGGGTGAATGGATGTCTCCAGTAATTTGTAGATGACAAGTCGCATACTAAAAAAAATTTTTATTTATTCTATGCAGAGAGCACACAACAGAATCAATAGTAACAAATTATAAAAGTTAACAACCACTCTCTCTCTTCAGTCACAGGAAGTCTACTGCTGAAAATACCACTATTAAAAAAAACATACCTTGACCAGTGTTGGCATCAATTAAATGAATGGTACTAGTTACTCTTAGCACTAAACAAATTGGTGATATTGATCCAAATTGATGAGTCAGCTTCTTGGGCAGACAAACTACACTATCCTTGGACAAAGGGACAATCTCAATACTGAATGTGAACTTGTAATTGTAAATGTTGCTGTGAATGTCATGCGATATAAGCTTCTTGGAATGTTGGCATTTTATTGGCAGCACAGACTGAATGAAATCAACCATTTTCCGTGCATGATTTTCTGAAGCATAAAAAAAGTCCAGCCCATCTAGAATAAAAGAGAAAGGAAAAATAAATTAATAATGCATAAATACTTTATATATTACATACAATAAAATATTCTCATCACAGTTATCATTAATGAGACTATTACCATGTTTTGGTTTAATGCCCAATGTGTTTTCATGGGCTTTGTGTTTCAAAATCAATTGTTCCAAGTAGTAGAAGGTTTTTCTGTTATTGGCTCTCTGCCTGACTTGCACAAGCGCACGCCAGTAGTCCTGTGCCTCTGAGCGGTGGCATGCATCACACATCTGATGTTGAATGCTGAACTCTACAATAAATGTTTGTTGGAGTACTGCTCCACCCATAACCTCTCCTTGCACTGTGAGTTTCACCTTAAAAAAATGAATTTAATATTTTACAATATTTTCAATAAATAAGCTGTCAATGTTCATTCATTATTGTATTTAGTTCTGATTTACGGACTGGGTAGTTAGGTAAAATTCACCTATTTATTAACACTAGTGGTCGCCTAGTGGTCGAAATTCGACCAAATTAAGAAGAGAAAAAGTTTTTACCTGTATAATGATGTTGTTATTCTGATAATTCGTGCACATTTAAATGTATGTATCTCTCAAAATCACTTATTTATCCTGAAGTATATGCAATTACTGAAATCGTAAACTACAATAATTGCTTTGAACCAGCAATAGCAAATTATATTTTTTTTGTACCTGAATGTTGTTATTGCAGATTGCTGCTACAGAACTTTCTTTATGCATATAATGATAGCCCGTATCCATTTCAATGTATCTTACTGCTACACAATTTGTATAAGCGCTCAGTATTTCACGTAGTATTCGTGAAATAAAACTTTTCTGTTTGACATTCAATAAAACCACAGTAAACAAACTTTTCTGTTTGACATTCAACTATGTCTATAATAAACAAAAGAAACAATTTGACCAAAGAGTATGTATATGTGTACAAATGTGTGTGTCAAATGCATGCTGGTTTGTGTAATGTTTTATTTATTGATTTAATGTACTTTTTATGCATTATTATTAAAATCCTTTTTTATATTAAATGAGGCAAATAAAACCTTTGTTTTGATATGTCTATGTCAGAAGAACAAAATGAAAAAGAAAAGAAACAATTTGACACCAAAGTATGTATGCGTATACAAATACTTGTGTATGTATGTGTGTGTGAAATTCATGGTAGTGTGTGTGTAATGTTTTATTTTTTTATTTAATGTACTTTATAAGCATTATTATCTAAAAATATTAGCGTTCTGCACTTCTCCTACACATATAAGTGTGCCAAATTTTATGCTCCTGCGTCCGCGCAATTTTCGTAAAAAGGGGTCCAAAGTTTTTGCATCACGTATTAATATATAGATTATGCAATACCTTAATTCTTTTGGAATGTGGTTCAGTCCAAGCAAAACCCGCATCAATCAGCTTAATTCTGTTCAATCCTTTTAACTTTTTCAGACACAGGGCAAGTAGTTCTCGGGATTCTAAAGCACAAACCACCCATTCTGAAGGTGGTTGCAAATATCTGAAATAAATAATGTTGAGAACTAAATTATATTTATGATATTTTATCAGCTCACTATCACCTGCTGTTAAGCACACACCTACTCTACAACCGAGAATTCCATTGAGGTGGGATAAGCCATGATTATCTATGATACAACATAAACATTTTGTAGAATAAATCTGACCTTTCACATCCTCTACAGAAGAACAATGTAGCCTGTTTCGGTATTCCATCAGTTATATCAACGTGAGCTCTCAAGCATGCTACACACATGTTTGATGGATTGGCTTCTATGGGTACTGCACACTGACAGCATAATCTGAAAATTTTGTTTTAATCATTACATGTATACCATAACATCTTTTCACTTGAATGACATCAACACAGATGTCCAAAGGCACATCTTGCAGTTTTATCCAAAATCTTCCGAGTTTATCCCCAAAATAGATAACATATTTGCTACAAGCAAAAACTCATTTTTCATGAAATGCTTTCAACTCATGAATGGAATTTAATTAATATATATAATAAATTAGTACAACCGTGACAATAATTAATTCATATAGTAAACCGTTCTTCGTTAATGAAACGATGATCTTTTTAACCCCAAAAAACGAAAACTTACATGCGTGTACTATTAGACAGGGGTGCGTTTTCCGGAGATATATACTCCATTCTTATTTTTGTGATTAAACAACCAAATAAAATATTTCTTAATGCGTAGGCTAAACACTTATTTAATTGTATTGTAAATTGCAATCACATGTGCACAGTGCAACACACTTGTTTTTAGATGGCGTTAGATGGGTGATGGCTAAAGATGCGACGTATTTACGATACCAGGTTTTAAAACCAGGTATTCACTTCGAAGTACGGCGCCCTGGTACGAGCAGAAAATACTTACAAGTATGAAGGTATGGTCATACGTCGATATGCACAGAGCCTTGAAAACTATACAAGGAAATACTTGAATAGGAAAACGATTCATAACTTAATATAGATAAGAACCACAATCGTATCTGTCAATAACAAATACTTTGAACTTTAAAGTATTTTTATTCATACTATTTTGCTCTTTATTTACCATCAAATACGGGTTGAATTCCTATGCAAGTATTTTCAAATTTAGTCACCGCTATACGTCGGTGCTCGAAGAACTTGGAACAATATACATAAAAATACTTCCATAGAAAAACTATCCTTAACTTCATATAAATAAGAATCACAATCGTATTCGTGAATAGAAAATACTTCAAAGTATTTTTTTCATTTATGCATTGTTGCTCCTTATTCGTTACGGAATACGGATTGAATTCCTATGCAAGTATTTTATAGACGCTGCGCCGCGGCTGGGACGCGAAGGGTTGCCGACTCATACTAAAAAAATACTTTTAAGTATTTTAGAACCTGGTTTTGAGCCCTCGTATTTTTACGTACTCGTACTTAGAAGCCCTGGTATTTAATTTTGCAAGTATATCTCATCCCTAGTGATGGCAGGTGATGGCACATGGCACTGTGGGTGATGGGTCTGTCAAAATGACATTGACATTTTTTTTTTTTGTTCTTTTCGTTCCGTAAGGAACCGGCTAAGATCCAAGACCATGCTGCCAAGTCGAAAGATGACATTGACAGTTTGTCCAAAGAGTTTTTTTTTTGTAACTTTTCCCATTTGTTGGGAAGGCAAAGGGTTCTTGCCCATAAAGCCTCGTCATTTGTAGTAGGTATGTTTATATGGTATGTATGTAATTCAATAAGGCCTAAGCCACGTCTTCAATAAGTTTTATTTTAGGCCTAAGCCACGTCTTCATGTTTTTTTTTATTTTAATAGGCCGAAGCCAAGTCTTCATAGTTCTTCTTTATTTATTTTTCTTGTATAGAGCACAAAGTTATCTGGCCCGGTGGCCAAAACTGGAAACAGAGACGTCATTTGAAATTGTCAATCTAGCTGCCAGTCACTGACATATCCGCCATTGGTTGTTTACTCAATGTATTTATTTTTCCTGCATTATTTAAAACTAGTGAAAAATGCCGAAAGCTTTAAAAAGTGATGCTAGGAACGTTACTTCAGGTATTAAATTTTACGTAGGATGAAAAGCGTCTTCCGACATCAATAATACCCTTCGAAAAATTTTATTAACGCGTAGCTGCCACCAAAGGTTTGTGTTGTCAGCTTTATAAAATAAATTCCACGAAAACAGAATTATGTACGTACTAGTAGAATATAATATATAAGTACATATCATAAACTAAAATGTATCTTACTCGTCTCATTTTACGTTACGTGCGTGGTGGCCTGTTGGTAAATGGACCAGACGCGGCAGCCAACTTGTTCACGCTGGTTGCGAGTTGGAATCTCAGGTCACACTTCTGACTTTTCGGAGCCATTGATAAAAACGCGCTATAACGGTGAAGGAAAACATCGTGAGGAAACCTGCATACCATAGCGATTTATTAGAATTTCTATGGTATGTAAGTCCACCAACCCCCATGAGGCCAGCGTGGTGGGCTATATGGCCTGTGATATGGCCTAACCCCCCGCAATCGTACTCTAGATTGTGGAGGAGAATACAGATACACTTTTTTAAGGGTTTTGGGGAGCAATTTGTTAGAAATCGTGTGAAGGAAAAATAATATGCAGATGAAACTGGTCATTTCTCGACACTATTGATCGGATTGAAAAATCTTACTTTACCCCATTTATTGCAATATCTATTTGTGGCTCTATACTTGTTTCATCGTCTTCTCGAATTGTGTTAATTTTGAAGTCTTTTTATATCTCCTTAACGGTATTACATATAAATTCATATATAGCATCATATGTTTCCATTTTATTGAGCAATTCTTCAATAGAGCGCGGGATGAGCTCAGTTTTGCCGTAAATATTAATTAATTTGTCAATAAACAGAATTCTTTGTAAATTATATGCAGGACATTCATATATGACGTGATTAATTGTTTGATCAACATTAAGATCGCAATCTGTGCATATGGGGGGACGAGACAATACGCATTCGATTAAGATGAGCTCTAAAACGACCATGTCCAAATCGAAGTCTGTTCATAATAGTATAGAATTTTCGAGGTCTGTCAGATTTGGATCTACAAAACCATGGACGCTTTCCTACATGGTTATTCATTGCCGCATAATATTTGCCCTTATTTTTTAGTGACTCTAACCAGTATTCCTTCCATTCTTTATGTAAAAGCTCCTTTAATATCGACTTCATATCCGACGATGGTATGGCAACATCATCGACAGGGCTGCCGTTGTCACTGTCAACAACTGATTTTGCCAAAAAGTCTGCTTGCTCCAATGATTAAAGAATAGAAGGATAAAGCATAAGTAGTGCGATTCACGTAATTTAATAAGTTCAGCTGCAGTGCAGTTGCGGTTAAGTTTCGATCAAAACAGCCCTTTTCGTATTCTCGTAATTTTGACAACCGCTGTCAATACGCTCGCGTGAAGTTCGCGTCACGCAAACGTTTTTAGCGTATTCTACTGCTGCGCGTATATGTCAATCTCAAACAAATTTCATACATCTGACGTACAGTTGACGCGCAGCTCACGCGCAGTTCACGCGCAGCTAAACACTTACAAGAATACCATTTTGTACCAAAGCGTAAACTTAATTGTAACCGCACCGCAACTTGATCGGCGCGTCAAAAAGTTACGTGAATCGCACTGGTCATGTGATGCGTACTACTTTGATGAACAAACATGGCGGCGGCTCCGCCCCTAAAAATAGTGATACGCTAGTACCGAATTTTCTATCGATATCGATCATCAACGGTGGGATACGAATAACATTAATATAACATTTTTAATTTTCGCTTTACATGTCAATTGAGTATAAACAGGGGATTTTAGGATTTGACAGTAAAGTCATTAAAAATAAATCCGATAAAAATAGGTCAATGTTTTGGTATTTTTTTCATGGGTAAGTTTTACCTGATGATTGGATTGGATTTGTCAAATAATAGGCTATTTGACAACATTGAAAACAGGAATCGAAACCGGTTGTAAATAACGGTACCGGTATCGACCAATTTCGGTTACCTTTAAGATTTGGGGACCCGTTATGACGGTAACCAATGCAAATTATAAAGGTTACCCTTATATACGGGAACCGATTTAATACCGATAACCTAAAAAAGACCTTGACGGCAAAAGAGAGCGCATTGGAGAATAGTTACTCATTTCCATATTGCATACCAAGTGAAACATATACTTGGCGTGTTGTTTACCCAATATCCCTGGAATCGGTTCATTTTACTTGCGATGTAATAGTGTTGAAAATAAAAGGAAATGAGTAAGGCAAGGATTTGGTGTAATGTACTGTATAGTAAAGACATTTTTATATCTCAGTATATTTAATTCAATAAATAAATAGATAGATACCTAAATGCACATAAATAATATTATTTAGTACAAGAACCCTATATTTTTAAATTATAAAACATTAAAATAAGATAAGCCACGTCCCGAGCAAATGACCTTGAGCATTTATGTCTTTCTAATGCCTACTATACACGACGTTACTTATACATTATATATACCTTATACATACTATACAGTTGCGTCCGCCGACGTATAAAGGAGGTGATTTGTGCGTCTGTTATAGGTATTTAACGTCCACAGATGCGTCCGCCTCGAATCTGATTGTTGTCGGTTTTTGTGGCACGGATCAAAGGGTTTTGTGCGAACGTCCGACTTCTGTCCACAAGTCTTCGCTTTTTTTACCATCGCACCACACTTTACCGCAGTAGAGTTCATTCGAGGGGGTTAACGTTACTCGCGTCCGTAGGTTTTGACCCTAGATTCCCTACACTTGACCCTTGGGTAGTGCCAAATGAGTGATACAGTTCGTGGTGGTAGGACTTAAGTGTCCGCCCGTGTAGCGACCACCGTCCACAAAGGCGTAAAGGCCGTCATAGTGATCTCCATAAGGGGATCGCGTTCCGGGATCAGCTCATGGTTTTCCGTTTTTTTCGAGGGGCTTGAGTCCAGGCATGAGGTTGTACCGTGTGGGTATTTTCGGTCGTTTGTTGAAAGGAGGAATGTTGATCCGCCGGCCAGGGAGACCCGTAGAAACGGTTGACCGCTGGCCGCCCGCGGTATAGTACAGGGGCTAACCACCTCAAGAGGCTGCCTCACCATGCGGCGCATAATCTTGGGTGGGTCCATCATGCCGGTTGGTGACCGGAAGTGGGGTCTCGGCGGCCCATCCCGGGAGGGTACGGGGGCCCTTCCGTCCGGCGGATCAATTCGCTTCCTGCCGACCCTTTCGTGCCGGTGCCCATTCGGCCTTCTTAGTGCCCGAACTTAAGCCCTTCGTTGCCTCTGCACCAATCCCATCCTTTCAACCATGACAGTGCAATTAAATAGAGCAGGTCCTACAGCGGTGCATAACCCCACCACTGCGTTCACTATGGAGTTAACTAATATCCGCGGACCCCATACGAACCTCAATGCCGTCCATCACCATCTCGAGACGGCCCAGCCTGCTTTGTTCAACAACGCACGCCCAATCGCCGCCTAACGTAGGCCTTCTTGCAAGCCATGGTTGTAGGCTTCTTTGAGGGAACTGATATTGGGATCCTTCATGGCGCGACTCCTGATCCATGCGCGGTACACCGCCTGTTTGTCACCGACAGCATTGGCGCATGCACGATCGAACCAGGAGCGTCCACGGCTCTTACTGGCGATCTCAAAGGAAGGAATGTAATATTCCATTCCAAGTCTGATCTCGTCAGCAATAGCGTTGACACTTGCTGATGGATCTTTACCCTCAAAGCAGCGCCGCCTCCAAGAGATGAATGCGAAATATTCCCGCATACCATATCAATCTGCCACGAGTAATGCCAGACCCTCCGCTTAACCTGCACGGAACGTGGTGGTGATGCGAACGGTAATGACGACCCAACCAGGCAGTTATCAAAAGTGCCCAGAGGCGCACTAACGGTCACACGATACCCGGCGGTGTGACCTGCCAGCAGAAGTCCCAGCAGAGAAGGCGCATGACTCGCCACATCCGGGATCCTGGTGGGCTGATTCAGCAGTTGTGTCACGTCATGAGTCAGAGCGAATGCATGGGCAGCTTTGTCAGCATGATCAGTCTTGGAGGATCCCAGCCACAGTTCATGATGAGCATTGAAATCCCCCAAGACCACCATTTCGGCTAACGGGAACTGCGCCTGCGCGTCATTAGCTGCCTGGCTAAGATACCTGAACAGTCGAGTCGCCTCATCGTCCCCGTGGTGAGAGCTGTAAAGGCACACGTAGATGCGGCTCAGGGAACCTAGATCCACGTGCACCCACAGAGCGGAGAACGAGGGGTCCTCCATGGAGTGCAAACGGCGACAGCAGATGTCCGACCGAACACACAACAAGCATACCCCGGCTTTAGGCTTGAAGTTTACTTCAAGCGAATAACCGGGATACAACAGATAAGAATCATCGGCCGGAAAACGAATCTGCGTCTCCGTTAGGAAGAACAAAGCAGGCTGGGCCGTCTCGAGATGGTGATGGACGGCATTGAGGTTCGTATGGGGTCCGCGGATATTAGTTAACTCCATAGTGAACGCAGTGGTGGGGTTATGCACCGCTGAAGGACCTGCTCTGTTTAATTGCACTGTCATGGTTGAAAGGATGGGATTGGTGCAGAGGCAACGAAGGGCTTAAGTTCGGGCACTAAGAAGGTCGGCAGGAAGCGAATTGATCCGCCGGACGGAAGGGCCCCCGTACCCTCCCGGGATGGGCCGCCGAGACCCCACTAACCGGCATGATGGACCCACCCAAGATTATGCGCGGCCTGGTGAGGCAGCCTCTTGAGGTGGTTAGCCCCTGTACTATACCGCGGGCGGCCAGCGGTCAACCGTTTCTACGGGTCTCCCTGGCCGGCGGATCAACATTCCTCCTTTCGACAAACGACCGAAAATACCCACACGGTACAACCTCATGCCTGGACTCAAGCCCCTCGAAAAAACAACGGAAAACCATGAGCTGATCCCGGAACGCGATCCCCTTATGGAGATCACTATGACGGCCTTTACGCCTTTGTGGACGGAGGTCGCTACCCGGGCGGACACTCAAGTCCTACCACCACGAACTGTATCACTCATTTGGCACTACCCAGGGGTCAAGTGTAGGGAATCTAGGGTCAAAGCCTACGGACGCGAG
This sequence comes from Hyles vespertilio, assembly GCA_009982885.2. Taxonomy (NCBI): domain Eukaryota; kingdom Metazoa; phylum Arthropoda; class Insecta; order Lepidoptera; family Sphingidae; genus Hyles; species Hyles vespertilio. The sequence goes on along the minus strand of CM042812.1, from coordinate 10,257,795 downwards.
TGACGTTAACCCCCTCGAATGAACTCTACTGCGGTAAAGTGTGGTGCGATGGTAAAAAAAGCGAAGACTTGTGGACAGAAGTCGCAACAAAACCCTTTGATCCGTGCCACAAAAACCGACAACAATCGGATTGGAGGCGGACGCATGTGTGGACGTTAAATACCTATAACAGACGCACAAATCACCCCCTTTATCCGTCGGCGGACGCAACCGAATACAACGTCGTGTATAGTATGCATTAGAAAGACATAAATGCTCAAGGTCATTTGCTCGGGACGTGGTTTATCTTATTTTTTTCAAAGTATATAGGTAATCCGATTCCAAACCAAACAAATGATTCAACACTCTCGTGCGACGTGCGTACTGAATTTTTTTTTTTTTTTTTTTTTTAAATGTTGTGTTATGGCGAATGCCATAATACTTCATTTTAATAACGATCTAGCCTTATGACTAATAAGTTATTTAAATTTAACCTAAACTTCTAAAGAGACTACGACTAAGAATATGTCCAATAACACGTTTCTTATTGTCTCTATTAAGGGGAAGACACAATGTTCGCGTGTTCTTTTTCACTAGCACTCACTGCACTATTTTTCACTAACTGTTCATCACTAACTCGAAAGGTTTTGTCCTTTTCAGTCTTCTCAGTAAGTCCGTGTTGTCGAGGAGCTGGATAGCCTCGACGTTCACGTGATGGTGAAGCCTATGTTCATGAGCTTCGGCATACTTTTTTACAATATTTCTAACGAAGTCTACCTTGAGGTCCCGATGAAGATCTTCATTTCTTACGTACCATGGGGCATTTGCTATATTCCGCAGTACTTTGTTTTGAAATCGCTGTATTATTTGCATATTGCTTGGTTTGGTACATCCCCACAACTGTATACCATAAGTCCATACAGGCATAAGGACTGTTTGTATAATAGTACTTTGTTGTGTACTGACAACGAAGAGTGTTTACCAAGTAGCCAATACATATTCCTATAGCGCATTTCTAGCTCGTCGCGTTTCTTTTTGACGTGTGCCTTCCAGCGAAGCTTTGCGTCCAGAGTCATGCCAAGGTATTTAGCCGTATTTTCATATGGTATGGTTTTACCGTTAATGAACACAGGCTCATACTTTGGCCTTTTGTTGGTGAAGTCAATATGAACTGATTTTGATTCATTTATTTTCAAACGCCATTTATCAGTCCAATTGGAGATGACATTGACAGCTGTTTGCACTTTATCCACTCCTTCTTTGTGGGTCGATCCTGTGGCTAAAATTGCCGTATCGTCTGCGAAAGTTGCAATGGCATTGTTTTCTATTTTAGGAATATCACAGGTGTATAATAAGTACAGGACCGGACCTAGTACACTTCCCTGTGGTACTCCAGCTTCTATATGCTTAATTTCTGAATAAGAATCTTCATGTTTGATACGAAACATTCTATCAGAAATGTAAGATTCCAGTATGTCTGAAAACTGCTTAGGCAGCATTTTCCTAAGTTTGTAAATGAGGCCGAGGTGCCAAACCTTGTCAAATGCTTGTGCCACGTCTAGAAATACCGTTGAGCAAACTTTTTTCTCTTCTAGAGCCTTTTCGATTAAATTAGTTATCCGGTGGACTTGGTCTATGTTGAATGGTTTTCTCTGAATCCGAATTGGTAATCTGGAATTAATTTCCGCTCTTCTATAACAGGCTTAAGCCTTTTCAAAAGTAATTTTTCATAAAGCTTAGCCATTACTGGTAACAAGGAAATTGGCCTATAGGATTTCACGTCATGAGGAGGTTTACCAGGCTTAGGTATCATAATTACTTCAGCAAATTTCCAAATGTCAGGTACATATTTCAGTCTGAACGAGGCATTTATCAGAGTAGTCAGTTTGACAACTGCTTTGCGCGGTAGATTGTTCAGTACTTCTCCTGTAACCAGATCGTAACCCGGAGATTTCTTTTGATTTATTTTTTTAATTTCACTTGTAACCTCCCTAGGTGTAACGAATTTTATTGGATGGTTGTCTTGTGATACGTAGTCTAGGCTGAAGTCCAATACAGTACCTTCATTTGGTTTAAATATGTGCTCCAGGTGTTCAGCAAATATATTTGCCTTTTGTTCATTGTTTATGGCCCAGTTTCCATTCGGTGTTTTGATGGGAGGGACTTGCATAATTGGTTTTTTAATATTTCGGGTGGCTTTCCACAGAGAATAATCTGACATACGATCGCTAGATAGCCCACGAAGATAAGTATTCATTGATTCGTCTTTGAAGCGTTTTATTTCTCTTGTGACCCTTTTTGCGAGTGTGTTATAAATTTGTTTGTCCTTAGGAAATCTGCTTGTTTGCCATTGTTTTCTTTGTCTTCTTTTTTCAGCTATAAGGTCCCTGATTTCTAGTGGGTAAGAGTTGCCTCTAGCTCTTAACTTCACCACAGGTGTGTTGCGCCAGGCACATTGCTGTATATTCACTATAAACTGTCTCAAATCTTGTTCGAGTTGCTCCAAATTTTTAAGCGGAACTTTTAGATCAATTATAGATTCTAAATCTAACTTGAAGCTTTTCCAGTCAGTGTATCTATTTGATAACGAGGGATGGCTCTCCTTTTGAATTTTTCCGGCGGATAGAGTTAAGATGATCGGTGAGTGATCTGAACTCATGTCATAGCCCTCCTCAATATGTAGAGTATCGAGGGGGAGATTTTTTAAAATAAAAAAGTCTATTAGGTCTGGGATTTTTGAGGTATCCGTAGGCCAGTAAGTAGGTTTTCCTGTAGATATCACATCACATTTGAGTTCTCTAGCGGCTGATAATAATTCTCTACCTTTGGTTGTCGTAAGTCTAGATCCCCAGAAGGTATTTTTTGCATTGAAGTCACCACCGAGTATAAACCTGGAGCCAAGTTGATTAAACATATGTATATACCGCTCAGCCTTTAGTGAATACCTAGGTGGGGAGTATATAGCTGATATAGTAACAGGATAGCGTTTTGTCTGTATACAAACCGCCACAGCTTGAATGTCTTCATCCTCTATCTTAGATAGTTCGTAGTGACAATGTTATCTTTTATTATGAGAGAACTACCACCCCTTGGTGTGTTGTAAGGATGCAAGGCATGGTAAACTTTGTATCCTTTAATTTTTATTATTGTTTCTTTCGTACAGTGCGACTCTGATATGAGGCAGACATCGAAGTTTTCAGTGGTTAGGACGAATTCTATTTCATTTAGGTGTTGAAGTAGTCCATTGGCATTCCAAGCTATGATTTTAAGAGTCATTGTTTGGTATTTGGTATGATAGCAGTTTTGGTGCTATGCTCCAGCTTTTTCAGGCGATTATCGAATGAACTCATAAATTAAGAATTTTGTTGATTTTGTCTTCAATGTTATTTTCTTGTGATTGTGGTTTCTGTTGTGACTGTGACAGGTCCTGTGGCTGTATTTGCAACTGTCCAGCTTTTGCCATTTGTGAATAAGTCACATCTTTTTTAATACTTTGAGTGTTTATTGGTTTTTTAGGTCTATTGCTGTCTGGAGTTTTAATTGTATTTTTACTATTCTTCACCTTATTTTTCATATTTTGCAGTTCTTTGGCTACTACGCACCCTCGATAATTGGCAGGATGTGGTTCACCACAGTGTATGCATTTTGGCTTAGCATCCGCTGGTTTTGGGCAGTCACGAGTATGATGCTTACCCGTACATTTAACGCATCTAGGCTCCTTACTACAGTATTTTTGAGTATGGCCGTATGCTTGACATTTCTTGCATTGTGGAATCAGTTTAGATGTTTTGATTGGCTGTATTTCCACTTTGCAGCCGAGAATTGAGCTGATATTATAAATATTGTTTATGTCTTCTTCTTTTTGGAATGATAGCATAAACATATTAAGAGGTTCTTTAGTCCTCCAGCTTAGTTTATTCACCGCTTCAGTTATTTTAAACCTTTAGTTTTAAGGTCTTCAATAATTCTTCCCGGCACATACGTGTGGTGAAGATTTTTTGCCATTACTCTGATCGGTCTGTTTTGTTTATTCTCATACGAGTGCCAGTGATTTTTGTTTTCTACTAGTAGCTTAGTGGTGGCCTTGTATGAGTTCTCGGTTTTGGTATTAATTTTGGCCATATCGCCTTTCATCATTTTAATAGTGAATGATTCACAAGGAATGCTGTCACTGAGAAAATCATAAAATTTCTGGAAGTTCTTGATTCCTTCCACAACAATAGGAGGTGGTAGAAGTGCCTTCTTTTCCTTTGGCTTCTCCGGGACTTTTTGTTGGGCTCGACTTGTTGTGACGGGGAAGGTGTTAGGTTCCGCTTTCTTTTCTTCCTACTCTCTTGTCGTATCCACTCAGTTTCTCTCGCGAGTTCCTCATCGTCTGTTTCGTATTGAACTTCAGAGGGGACTTCTTTACTGACTCCTGGTTTGACGCAGGCTTCTTTTTTGTTGCCTTCTTCAGCTTTACGCAGTTGTTGCTGGAGATTTTCTACTTTTATTTGAAGCTCATTCACTAAGCATTCCAATTTTTCACGCAGATGTTTTTCTTCGTTGTACAGCTGGTACAACACTTGTTCCGTTTCAGTCTTAATGGTGATAGTGCTTTTCTGTTTTGCCATATTAATTGATCTAATTAATATAGCCTGGCCTTAACAGTTGTTAGTTGTTTTTGTCGATATTTCGCATGCGTTGCAGAAATGTTTTCTGGGTCATCGCGGCGATCTAGGTCCGCAGCCCGTCGCGACGGCGTGATTGCTGCGTCAGTACTTTACCCGAGTACAAGCTAGAGCAACAGTACGACGCAACCGTTCTCTATAGCTGTCTAAAAAGAACTGAATGAAACATCAATTAAGAGTCTCAAAATTCAAAAATCGCAAAGAACGCGTTTGCGTCGAATTAGTGCAAGTTACAATATGCACCACCCGGGGCGACGGCCTTGAGGTCGTGTTTGGTCGACACACGGCGCATCGACGCTTTGACTTTTGCCGACGACGCTTGAAACATAGAGGTAATCCTTATTTCGGTTACCGGTATGATACCGGTTAAATTCTAGGAATGTAATAAAATCGGCGTATAGAGGTTACCTTTAAAAATACCTGTATTATTTTTTTCGGTTGATACCAAAAAATACCGGTATTTCCGGAACCGTTTTCGGTCCCTGATTGAAAATATACTACGAATTGTGGTCATCCTGCAAGATAATAGCATAAAAAGCATATTTCACGACAATTTGGACTAAATTAAGTTTACTCTTTGTAAAATACACGAAATAAAATTGATTAAAAAAAGACATTTTCTCTGTGACCGGAACGCTCTGTGATTGGTTGCAGCTCTCGTGACGTCATCGCGCAGTAAAACGCTTTGTGAATTCATTGTAGTAAGTAGTTGGGACTTGTGATTGTACAATTAAGTTAGTTGTGGTTGAAGTTCGGGATTTTTCTGAAATAGTTTTCAAACTTTATCTAGGAAATCTTTAGACTTATTAAGCAATTTCGGGGGCGAGTCTCAGAATGGAGTGAAGGGAATCATATGGAGACGACGTTATTGCATGGGTAAGTTTTACATGATGATTGGATTGGATTTGTCAAATAATACACACGTAAGATAAAATACAACTTTATTAATATCTAGAATGTGCTTGCGACTTTGCGTGTATAGGACAGCCTCCGTGGCACAGTAGGGTAGATGCCGGCTATGAAACGAGAGGCCGCGGGTTCGATCCTTGCACTATTTATGAGGCTGAAAAGTATCTCGTAGCTTCTGATACCCACGACACAAGTCTTAATTGATCATAATGTGAGGTTAGGACTATGTATGTGACTGTTGCGTGAATTTATTTATTTATTTATAAAATAATGTGGACGTAAAAGAAAACTACATGAAATCACAACAACTATTTTATTGTTACCTCTACGTAAATTTTGTACAAAATCAACGTGCAACATAATCGTAAAATAATGCATCCAACAAGCAAAGGTCGTGTACGCTGTCGTCACATAGTGCAACCATTAGAGTCGCGTATCGAAATAATTGCACAGCAAATTTAAAATATCACTTTTTAATTATTAATTAAACCAATTTAAAGATTTCTTAGATTTACGCGGACTCAAATTGTCCGCCCCGTGACCACGAAAGCTGTAAAGTAATCCCAAGGTCGGGAAGGCAAAAATGTAAAAAATTAAACTAAATTCGCGATAAAATCTGTAAATAATAGATTTATTTCAATTTCAAGTTTATTAAAATTAAAAAAAATACTTAAGGTATACCTCTACATCAATAAATATTACAATAAAATATATTAACTTATTTTGGAGCCTCATGCATATCTAGCCTCGTGCCTTTTGCCCAATTTGATAATTGTATCTGTAAAAGCGACAATTTTTTTTTGTATCGTCGTATGAGGGTAGTAAATACAGTTTTTCCTAAAATAATAAATTGACTGCCAAATTTCCGTGACAGTTCGTAACAAAATTAAAGGTAGTTTCAAGTTATACCAATTTCTTTAGTGACGTTTGGAAATTTATAAGAGTAAAATTTATGCCATGTGCGCGCACATCGACATCGAAAAAGCGACATCATGAAATTTAAAGTACCAGGAACGCATGAAATTAGCGGATATATCTTTGTCCAAAAGAGGTAACTGCTTCCTTTAAGCAATATAAAAAAATACCTATTTCATATTTCAAGTACCAGGAATCTGAAAACGTACATACGTACGATAGTTGTTTTCGGCATAATTTCTAACGCGTGTACAACATACATACTTGGGTCGTGAAATTATTCCGAAAAATTAAAATTTTTCATTCGGAAAATTTTCAGAAAAATATGGGTATAGTGCCGGGATATTTGAAATTTGAGATTTTACTGAATTACGGAATGAATCAAAACTCGCATGAAAACATAATTTATCGTACAATTTATACATAATGCTGCTGGCCAAGACGATATATTTATTTAAAACTTAAATAATTGTTATATTAATATGATAGTAACTTACGTAATAACTACATACAGAAGGTCCTTAAGCAAGGACTAAATAAATCAATCGACTTGGTATTACATGGATCTCACAACTTTTTGCGGTAGCAAAACTAAGCTGCGAGACTTGGATTTTTTTTACAGGATGTTTTGATGGGATCTCATGTCTTTTTGTAGAGTCCTACTTTTTTCCTTTTCGGTACTTCTTACTTCTAGAATATCACTAACGATTTTTCTTAAAGCCTCTGTCTTATGGTTTTTTCTTATTTTTGTCGGTATCAATTTATCATAAATATAGCGGATTTGATTATTAGTGTTCTTTCTTTTATGGTAATTGATAATTTCGAGCTATTTAGTCTATTTATTTGCAAGTTTTTCTTCATGTTTTTTTAGAGGAATATTGTACAGTTTCATGGAATTGAATACACCCGTTCCCTCTCTATAGCCCCCTCCTGTTATGTCTCATATATATAGATACTTATCTACAACTATTATTCCATTATATACGGGTACAACGATTCATTAACTGTAAATGTAATTGGTGTATCTAGAAAACTAGACAGAAATTATGAAATATTTAAATTTTCCCTTACTTTAGACACTAAACACTAATTATATTCTAAATTTGAAGGTTCTATCTGCTAAAAGTGCCTGAGACTTTTGATGATCGGTCAGTCAGTCAGTTAGTGACAAAATTAAGAAAGTTTGATAAGTTACAATTCTTAAACTACTGATTCAAATTGAATGAAATTTTAAATAAACTATGTTTACACAATGCCTGCTTAGTAACTGAAAATTAAGGCTTCTTGCTTTAACCACAAGGAAGTTATGGGGGTTAAAAATGGTCTGAACTGCTTCGAGAAAAGGATGGTACGACTGTGCCGCTTTTTAGCTCGACTTGGAGGGGGCACTGCCGTGCCCGCAGATTTTTTTTACATTATTTTTCTATTTTGAAATTATTTCCGAAAAATAGAATAATTACTAAAATTACACAACATTATACACACATGGATTTATAACTACTCTTTTCTAAATAAAATCATTTTAGTTAAATAATTTCGAGAAGAAACCCTTTCTGTACATTTTTTCCCGTAATATTTAAATCTGATGTCGATATATTTATTTATTATGCCTTTAATAAGTAGCAATTTATGCTCACTGTCGTGTTCTAAGTTCTCGTAAACTAAAATATTTGAATATTCAAAACTAAAAACTTAAATATATAAATAGAAATACAATATCTACACAAAACTAACAATTAAAATGTAAAAATAGAAACGAAGGCAAGAAATCAGCACTATAAAAAAATATTTTTCAAATCAATCAATCAAACAAAAATACACTTACGGTACATACATACATAAACATGTGTGCCATATATTTTAACTAATGGTGAAGTGAAGGTCACGGGCGCGCAGTGAGGGGCTGTTGTTACACCCATTGTACATGAGAACAAGGCGGCCCCGAGATGTTCGGCAGCAGGAGGAGGAGAAAGCAACTGCCTGTTGCCGAGGAATGAGATGGCTTTAGCCTTCAACATATGTTACGTGCCGTAAATTAAGTTGCAGTGAAGCAGTAATGGTCCCGGTAGAAGCTGAAGCGTTCTTGCTTCGGGTTCCCGGAGCCGTTCCAATGGCGCCGAAGACGGCAAGGCGTGGTTTTGGTTGGTATGTCGTATCTCGTTGAACCCAACACAATCGCTCCACTTTCCCCCGAGGTGCCGCGTTAGCGGTAAACCGGTATCCCCGCGCCAACAAAAAAAAGGCTACGTTTGTGACGGTTGGTTGTATTTATTTATTCAACAAAAAAGTTAATTAGTGCTTTTAACTTATTTTTAAAAATAAAAGAATTTTTCTAAGTTAAATGTAGCCTAAGTTGCTCCTTACTATGACAAAAAAAGTCCCGTCAAAATCGGTTTAGCTATTTCAGAGATTAGCCGGAACAGACAGACAGACAGACAGACAAAAAAAAATCTAAGGTCATTTTCATTATAGGTATCGAGTATATAACGATATGCAGTTGGACATATTTTTTTCGCTTTACAGACACTTCAATTTTATTTATATGTATAGATATATTCTAAAATATACTAATACTTTACAATTATTGTTACTATTTTAGCCTCTACCATAATATAATTATATGACCAACTAATACAAATTTACATGTTAGAACCGTTACAAGAAGATTATACCTGTTCAGACAAACACCCAGTAGCATCTAATATATTTTGTTCATTACAATGTTGCACCATTCTTTGCTAAAATCAAAAATACCTATCAGGACATTTAATACATATTAAATAACATGAAATAACATAGGTAGATTTATATTGCCAATTCAATCAATGATTATTGAAAGTGTTGGTTAAGATAAACAATTATAAAAAATAATAATTTAACTATTCCTGTTTATTAAAAGGTTCTCCAGAATATTAGAAAATAGACTACCAATTATCAAAATTATCTTGCATTTCATCTTTGTTATTGATTAACAAATCTGTTATTAATAGGATTATTAGGCAAAAAATCATAATTATTACAATTTCACATACCGGGAATATTGTTGGGAAGCTGTTATCTTTTAATCTCGTTAAATTCAATGTTTTATGCTGAAAACAAACTAGGTTTTTGTCTTACGCAAAGAAGCGGCCATAAATACTAGAGCAACGCGTCTTACAGCGATCTGAACAATAGATTCTTTTGTTGTGTGCACACTGTCGGTCGAAATTCGAGGGCATGACCTTCAAAAACAAAAAACGTCTGAGACATACAGCGCAACTAACATAAATTGACAAGTGGTGAAATTAGGAACTAGAAATGAAAGTAAAAAATATCTACAACGCTTTCATTAAAATATTCTTTCATAATTTATACAATGTACATTTATACTAGTAGTCCACTAGTAGTAATGATAATAATGTCCAATGTTATGAAATTTGAAGAGAGAAAAAAATAACAATTTCTGCGTGCACCACAGCGCTTTTGAGCGATTTGCGATTGTGGACAAACTTGAGTTTAAACAACAATCGGTTTTGTAAATATGGCTACCAGCTTTTTAAGCCAAACTAATATAACATTTCTTAAAACTTACAATTAAATTAGAATTTATAATACGTACAAGGTATAATAATAATTTAAAAATTTTGAATACAATTTGGACATTTCTAATTATTTACATGAGGTGTTGCTGGTAATCTAACTTGACTTAACAGAAATAAACACCGCAGTTCTTTGACCAGTTGTTTGTAAATACAAGACTGGACGTAATTGACAGCCTCCGTGGCGCAGTTGGTTAGACGCCGCCTGTGAAACGAGAGGCCACGGGTTCGAGCCCCGCACCGAGACAAATGTTTGTGAGACCCAGTAAGTATTGGTCTCGGGTCTGGATGTTTGAGAGACCGAAAAGTCTCTCGTAGTTCCCGATACCCACGACACAACACTTAATTGATCTTAATGTGGGGTCAGGACTATGTATGTGACTGTTAAGTGTATTTATTTATTTAATTATCAGTAATTAGCCAAAAGTTCGTCTGTGCGTTCATTTAAAAAATGGAAGAAAAACGATCAGAGTATGTGCGTAATAGAGAAATTATTTATAATGTTAAATGTAAAGAATACAAATATGCTCACTTAAAGTAAGAAGTATGGGAACAAATAGTCAGTACCTATTTGTACTAAAGATAATAAAGTATCATACTAAAGATAACGGAGTAATTTTTTATACAATCAAATATTAAGTTATTGATGTTATAATTTCAAAATACACGCGCTGTTTTAGGAATTATAATAGGAAAAAGTTAACCTTGTTATTTGTCTTCAGGTAGTCTCTTTTTTGTTTTCTTTTAAAATGACACTGGTAGTAGAAATATATGGGCATTTTTCAAATCTTTTGACCATGGCCAAATCATAATGTCCACTGACTTATCATTCAAATTATTTAATAATTATCAGTGAAAATTTCAAGTTTAAAATAGCAATCGATAGCAAATTTCAATAAGAGTAAATTCACCTAGAAAAATCATTTAAAATAAATAATTTACTTTAAAAAAACACATAAAATGTAAGTACATGCCCCCCAATTTCACGATGTCCCATGCATACATTCCTAACTTTGAACTATCATAGTCCTCAAATATTCTCTCCAAACTTATACTAAAGTCACTTGGTTTGTGGTAAAACAATATGAAAATATGTTTTAATGCCTTTTAACTTGCTGTTGTATCAAAATAAGTAAATAAATGAAATTTAGTTTTGTCCTCGAATTTTGATAATACCGGAATTCCCAATTAGTAACGACGATTTTAGTCGACTTTACAAAAAGAAACAAGTAATTCAGATATTCTTTTTAATTTAGCAACTAATTTTTGACAGTTTAAAATCATTTGATCGTATTTTTTCCGGCCTTTAATGGTTAATTACCGTTACTTAGTTTTCAGAATAGCGTGTTAGCATTAACGTGTTCCGATTAGTACAGTGATTTTGAAAGTAAGTATATTATTGTTTTAACACGAACATTGTTTAAAGTTAGCACTAAGTATCTAAAAATAACTGAAGTTTATTAGAATCATATTTTTTGTGTATTTTATATAAAATATATTGATGTGAAGTTATAAAATGTAGTTTCGTAACGTCAGTTAAGTAACGTTACATATAGCCGGAATGGATTTTGTTACTAACTGGAATTATAAGGTCGAGTACTCAGTAAAATAAAATAAAGTATTATCTTAAATTCCAACAGGCCGCTTCCAACAGGTCATTGTGGAGATCCTTGGGGGAGGCCTATGTTCAGCAGTGGACTTCCTGTGGCTGATATGATGATGAAGGTTATCTTAAATATTCATCTAGTCATTTCCGTTATTATAATTTTCTGAGCTCCTAATGTTTCGACGTTGTTGCAAGCGCCATGATCGCGGGTAGACTATACTATGACACGGAATTTCCGTACGTTAATATTTAGCGAATAACCGTAAAAGTCTAAAACAGTGTTTAAGTACTTCTTAATTTACTTTTTGTGCAAGGTACATACTTACTAGAAATATTCAAATTGAAGCCACTTTTATAGCGTCTTACACGGTGTATTCGAAAATAATTTTTAAGTTGCATTGCAGGTTTTCGACATAACACGCATAAGTGTACTCGCTTACTGGAAATAATGGTAGTATTTCTGGACATTGACAAGTTTTTGACCCGCAAAGATTTAAGACTACTTAAAATAACGAAGTGGCCATGGAAAAGAACACACTTTATACTAGCAAGAAAATGTTATAACTGCAACCCTAATACTGACACGAACACCGGAATACCAACTCATTTTTTTATTTTTAGTGGCAGACAAATAGACTAAACCTGTTCATTATTCTCTATTTATGAATATTTTCCAGACGACGAATGTGAATATTGTAATAACTAACCTTTAAGTAATCGAATGTTTTGTCTTCTTCGTTCAAAGTAAATTCAAAATTCGATCGAAAGGGACAATACATTCGATAACGAAAATAGATTTTGAAACTGTCTATGAATAAGGTCTTTTTAGTTTAAAAGGCAGACAGAATTTAGCGTAAACATTACGGCGTACAAAGTTAATAATTGATATGTGTTATTTAAAAGGGCGAATTATATATATACAGGGTATATCAAGACTGCTACCGAAAACGAAGCCGGGTGGTAGTTTAAGCGACTTCGGACACAATGTAACAGAAAAAGTTGCAAAAAAAAGCGACAAATTTTTTTGTGTTATTTTTTTCCTATGACCATATTTGGGTGGTAAATACATTTTTTCCTAAAATAATAGTGTATACCCTTTTATTTATAAATACTCTAAGGTATACAGGGCAGTCTCAAGACTGCTACCGAAAACGAAGCCGGGTGGTAGTTTTAGTGACTACAAACACAATGCAACCAAAAATTTCGAAAAGAAACGCGACAATTATTTTTTATGATTTTTTAAATATCGTCTTTTTTGGGTGGTAAATCCATAGTTTTTGCTAAAATAATAATTTAAACTCTTTTATACCTAAGAGTATTTATAAATAAAAGGGTATACACTATTATTTTAGGAAAAAATGTATTTACCACCCAAATATGGCCATAGGAAAAAAATAACAAAAAAAAAATTGTCGCTTTTTTTTGCAACTTTTTCTGTTGCATTGTGTCTGAAGTCGCTTAGACTACCACCCGGCTTCGTTTTCGGTAGCAGTCTTGATATACCCTGTATATATCATAATTTTAAGTAGCTTAAGCGATGTTGTTAATTGATAACTGTGATTTAACTTTAATAAATTATTTATTAAAATTGTAGAAGTAGTAATAAGTTAGTATTGTGAACTCAACTTTATGTTCCTGTTAGTAACTAAGAAATCCAGTTAGTAACTTGTTACAGTAAGACTTGGTCTAGAAAATGTTATTTTTCTTGTAATTTTAGAAGAAGATGATTATTTTAACAACTAAATATTGTTTATTTTGACATGTTTTACCTGCACTTCTAAGAGATTTAATTCTATACCTTGCGTTTTTTACATAACAGAGAATAATTTGAAGACATTATCAAACAAATGTTACTAATCGGAAGTATTCTCATCAATAATTTGTTAAAAATGCTATAAATAGTTTTTGTTTGCTATTATAATGAATGTAACTGATTTAAACAAAAAGATTTAATTTAAAAAATACAAAATACTTGGTTTTTATTTAAAAAAAGATATATGAAAAGTGTTACTAATAGGAACTACTTCTGCCCTGCGAGCTCTATAAAATATTTTTTTTTTGTTTAACTGCTTATTCGAATATAAAACAATTGATATTTTCAAAAAGCTAATTTAATATACTATGCAAAAATTGCAAAATATAATAAAATATGAATACTAAAAATAATAACATTCCGGTTTCGTAACGGTCAACTTTTTTGAAAAACACCCATATAAAAAAAGACAACAAGAACAAGACGTGTGCTCGAAACACGATCTTGCCTACTTTGGAATTCACACATTTTATACATAAGTATTTCTAATATGTGTACACGGCATTGTTGCTTAACATTTTTCCACAGTAAATTTATTCTCAATATGTAATCTATGTTTGTGTACAGAATTTAATCAATCACAGTATTATATAATTGATTGATGTGTGATTTAATATTAATTGAGTCATTGTTTTTGACAATAAAACAGTTGCAAACTCGAATGTGATAGTACGACAGGTTATCACAGATAAGAACTGTTTATAATAAGCGCCAACTAGGATTGATTTCATTTAATAAAATATATTATTTATTTGTTTATATAGAGATGAGATAAAGAGTACATAAAAATCGACTCTTCCATCCCTAAAAGCTTAGTCATTGGCAGACGAGAAAACCGTCCTTTGTCAATGAAATTAAAAAAATAAAAACGTACGTGGGCCCTCTGACGACCCGTACGAACCATGTAAGATGTGCTCTTTACCATAGTTTTGTACTCTTTACTCTATGCGTAAGACAAAAACCTACAATGTGTTTTCAGCTTTATTGATGCAGTCTTTTTCAAAATGTAAGGAACAGATAAATGTATTTATTGGAGGGTTCCAATTGTGTCTTCCGATTTTTAGTATCCATTGTGTTCTGACTTGTATGTCTAAAATGGCGTCATTTTGGTCTAGGGGCTAGGGCTGCCACCTTTTTTGCTTGCAGATAAAGTACATTGGTTACTAGTGGTAGAAAAGAAAAAGTACATAGTAATCAAATAAAGTACAATTTATTTTTTAACCGACTTCAAAAAAAGGAGGAGGTTCTCAATTCGACTGTATGTTGTTTTTTTTATATATATTTGTTACCTCGTTTCTCTGTACTGTGTGAACCGATTTCAATCATTCTTTCTTTGATTGAAAGCTGGTGCTTGTCGTTTGGTCCCATAAAAATATGGTGAAGATCTGATGAATATCTTCGGACCTGGAGAGGGGAACTCCTTAAAATTAAGGAGAATTGCAATGGTTCTTTTTGCTTTACGTTCACTAGAAAAGTTAAGTTACAGTGAGAGAGGGAAAAAGGGGTGGGGGTGAGGGGGGGTGGGTGATAAAATTAAAATACACGTAAATTCTAATATCTTCGGCAGCTTTTAACCGATTTTAGTGATTTATTTTTCATTGGAAAAAACGTATTGACAGGTTGATCCCAGGAATACAACATGAAGATCTGATGATTATGTTCGGACCTGGAGAATAGAACTCTTCAAAATTTAGTAGGATTCCAATGGTTCTTTTTGCATTAGGTTTATTATAAAAGTTAAGCTTAAGTGAGGGAGGGAGAAAGGTGTAGGGGTGAGGGGGGGGGGTGTTAACGTTAAAATACACGTAAATACTAATATGTTCAGCAGCTTATAACCGATTTTAGTGATTTCTTTTTCATTAGAAAGAACGTATTAACAGGTTAATCCCAGGAACACAACATTAAGATCTGATTATCATGTTCGGACCTGGAGAGTAGAACTCCTCAAAATTTAATAGGATTTCAACGGTTCTTTTTGCATTGGGTTCAGTAAAAAAGCTAGGCTACAGTGGTTGAGGGAAAAAGGGGAAGGCGCGAAGGGAGGGGGGGGGGAGCAAAAATAATAAACATGTGAATATTCCAATATCTTTGGCAGCTTTTAGCCGATTTTAGCGATTTCATTGTCATCGGAAAGAACATATTCCTTGTGGGGACCAAATCTTCTTCATTTAAATGCCTATCAACACTAAAAAGATAAAAATAACTCAAATTTTTAATAAAAAAATAAAAACCGTATTCAAAACTAAAATCTACTAAAAGCCAAAAAAGTGGTAGTTATTAACCACTCCAAAGCAAAAAAATAATATTTATTTCATGGAACTCGTGCAAGTTGATTAATTTGCTTAATGACTTGACTAGCCAACAAATCAAAATATATGCGTAACATATTGAAGGCGGGTCGCCCAGTACTAAACATATAGATATTTAAATTAATATAAGGCATAGGTCCTACATGTTTGGTACTTGGCGGCCCGCCTTCAATATGTTACGCATATATTTTGATTTGTTGGCTAGTCAAGTCATTAAGCAAATTAATCAACATGCACGAGTTCCATGAAATAAATATTATTTTTTTGCTTTGGAGTGGTAGGTTATTTTTTGGTTTTTAGTGGATTTTTGTTTTGAAGTCGTTTTTTATTTTTTTTATTATTACTAGTATTATATTTAAATACATATTTTTTATTACTTTTTGCGATTTGTATCTTTTATTTTTCTGTTTTCCCGAATCTTATTTTTTTTCAAACATTTTTCTGTGTAATATACTTATTCACTATGTATTGGATCGGTTTCACTATAGAAATTACATTTTGTAGGTGTATGTGGAGTATTCATATGCATGATTCATAGATGTTTTAAAGCATAAAATATCATAAAACTTTTAATCTTATTTTTATTAAATCTAAACCGCTCCACGCGAAACAATCAAGAAATTGTGACAATAAATTACAGTGACATTGTTGACATTTGAGGTTTAGTTGCGTTAGAAAAACGAGTGCTATAATGAAAAAGTACATATGACTAAACTTTTCAGTCCCAAGGAAACCAAATCATGCAAAATAAAGTATTTTCGTGTACTTTATTGTTCACATAAAGTACAGAGTACAATTACCTGAAATAACGTACAATACTTTATTATAAAGTACGGGTGGCAACCCTACTAGGGGCGGTCTCAGTGTGGTTAGTGAACACAACATTGCCATGTTCGAAACAAAGGAATTATATTTGTCTCTTTCATAAAGGGAAAAGTCAGCTTTGTGTAAATGAGACAGATACATAAATATATATTCAGCGTCGATATTCCTAACATAACTATAACTTGATATGTATAGCTACTTTTGTGCGTATCCTTTCTATTCTATAATCATTGGCTTGCTCCATGGACGTAGCATCAAATGGACTCGACATTCGAGTTCCACCGTAAGGGACTGATGGATTTGGTGTATATCAGTACTATTATATCACTAATATCTGGTCTCTTCTTTGACCTTCTTGTAAGAACTCTTTCTCACATGTTTAGTGAAATGAATACTCAGCAGAGTTCAGCCATAGCAAGCGTTTAATGTTATACATACATTAGGTATAAACTTTAAACACTTTCACAATAAGAACTTAGCAAAAATATATATATGTGAAAAATATTTGATGTTTATGACATATGTAAACTTGTGTGTTTACAATAACAACTTTGAACAACGACTGACGTCCCAAATATTTTTCACACATTCGAAGGCTTATTTTATTTTTGAATCTACATTCAAAAATACCTTCCAGCCTGTCTTACACACTGACATGAGGTTACATACAGTCCAATAGCAACTCTATGCTCTAACACTCCTCCTTAACCTAATGTCCATGCAAGTACCTTACACTGCTTAAACACATATACCCATACCTCTCACACAAAACTCAAACTTCCCTCTTGGAAGTGGTTTCGTTAAAGCATCTGCAATCATGCATGCTGTCTCCTTATATTTCAGTATCACATTATTATTCACAATTGCCTCACGTACAAAGTGGTACCTTACATCTATATGTTTGGTCCGTTGGTGGTGTACTGGGTTCTTAGCGATAGCAATGGCAGACTGACTATCAGAGTAAACAGTCATGAGTTCACTTGACTTATACTGTCCATTCGATATTTCAGCAAAAAATCTTTGCATAAATATTGCTTCTCTAGCAGTTTCGGACATTGCTACGTACTCTGCCTCCGCTGTACTAAGAGCAATCGTCCGTTGTTTCGTACTTTGCCACGAAACAGCTCCTCCTTGAATAAGGAACACTGATCCTGTATAAGATCGTCGATCACTATCTCCTGCATGATCCGCGTCAGTAAAAGCTTCTATAGTTGTTGTGTCGTTTTCACATATCTCAAACCGTGACTCTTAGTCCCTTTGAGATACCGCAATACGCGTTTGGCAGCAATCCAGTGTTTCTCTTCATAACATTCATTGAACTGGCTAAGGTAGTTCACTACATGAGCTATATCTGGTCGTGTACATACTGCAAGATACATAAGTGACCCTATCAATGCTCGATACGGAATCCTTTCGTCTGATTTCTTGCTATGTGACGGCTTCTCTAGCCTTTGGCCTGGTGCAAATGTTGTGACCACAGGTTTACAATCCTCCATGTTGTATGCCTTCAGAATTTTATCTACATACTTCTCTTGATGTAACTTAATTCCATTGTCATCTTGCACAATATGGATTCCTAGCATCAATTCAGCCTTGCCAAGATCTTTTGTTTCAAAATTGGACATCAATTCACTTTTGACCTTAAGCAGTTCTTGTTTGTTGTTCCAGAACAGTAACATATCATCAACATACACAGCAATAATAATTGTGTTTCCATTCTGTGTCCGCATGTAAACACATGGTTCATTTTCTGATCTTTTAAATTTTAATCTTGTGAGTACTGAATGAAGTTTTTCATTCCATGCTCGTGGAGCCTGCTTCAGCCCATATAAAGATTTTTGTAGAAGACATACATAATCTTCTTTTCCTTTTACTTCAAACCCTTCGGGCTGCTTCATGTAAACTACTTCATTTAAATTTCCATTTAAAAAAGCTGTCTTCACATCCATTTGATCAATTTTCAGTCCTTCTCTCGCAGCTAATGCTATCAGTGTCCTTAACGAGCTATGTCTGATAACAGGTGAAAACGTATCAAAATAATCAATGCCTCGCCGTTGACTGAAGCCTCTTGCAACGAGTCGAGCCTTATAACGAGTCTTTCCCCCCGCTTCTTCTTTGATTCTGAATAACCATTTAGAATCAACGATGTTACTCGACCTCGGTGGCTTCACTAATTTCCAAGTATTATTTTTATTCAGAGCATTGATCTCCTCCTGAATCGCATTTCTCCACTTTTCTTTATCATTTCTAGATAAAGCTTCACTCACTGTTAAGGGACAATCACTTTCGAGAGCTTGATAAGTGACGTGATCTGGAAATTCTTTTGGTTTTCTTTCTCTGAGTGAATATCTCCTATTAGTATGGTGTTCTGATTCTATAACATCTTCCACTTCTTCGGTTGGTTCTGACTGTAGAAATTCAACATCGTCTTCATCTCTCCCATCCACAGATTCCCACTCTTCACAACTTTCAGCATCATTATAATTTGGACATTAATCCTGAGCTATTTCTTGGATTTCAATATCCTTTTGTGCGTTCTCATCAATTCTTATTGATTCTGATGATTCTTCATTTTCAAAAGAAAGGAGTGTCTCGTTCTCTCTTGAGTTAGCACTTTTTTCGTTTGATTCGAATTTGTTTTCAAAGAAAACAACATCTCTTGCTTTGTGGACCATCTTTGTTTTTGGATCAAACAACCGGTAGCCTTTTGAATTTTCGCAATATCCAATGTGAAGCATTTCTTTGCATTTCGAATCCCATTTTGTACGTTTCTCTTTAGGTATATGCATAAACGCTTTGCATCCGAAAACTCTTATGAACTTCAAGTTTTGTTTGATTCCAGTCCATGCTTCTTCTGGAGTTTTGTTTCTCACTGCTTTGGTTGGGGATCTGTTTTTCAGAAAAACAGCGGTATTTACCGCTTCCGCCCAAAGTTCATTGCTTAATCCAGCATCTTGGATCATACTCCTGGCTCTTTCAACAATTGATCTGTTTGCCCTTTCCGCTACGCCATTCTGCTCAGGCGTGTATTCAACGGTTAATTGATGATGAATGCCGTATTTCTTAAAGAAATCTTTCATTTTTGTGCTTACATATTTTTTGGCATTATCAGAACGAATCACTTTCAATTGTTTTCCAGTCTGCAATTCAGCAAAAGTCTTAAATTCTACCAATTTGTCAAATACTTCACTCTTACATTTAAGAAAATAAACGAAGGTTTTTCGCGTAAAATCATCTATAAATGTCAAGAAGTAATTGAATCCACTGATTGACTTTACATTCATCGGCCCGCACACGTCCGTATGAACCAGTTCAAGTATATCGTTAGCTCTCGTAGCTATGCTGCTTTTCTTAAATTGCTGCCTGGTTTGTTTTCCCTTCAAGCAACCTACACACTCTAGTGTTGGAAAATTGTTCGAAAAAGTTACCCCTTTTGCCATACGATCACGTAATAATTTAAGATTACGTACACCAAGATGACCCATCCTTTGATGCCACAACTCCATCTCACTAATAGATGCAGTCGCCAGTGCTGTGTGCTCTAATTTTTGTTTTAATTTGTACACACCATTCTCCTCTACACCTGAAAGTAAGGGTTCGCCGGATAAATTACACTCGTCACTTCGTAATATGTTAAAACCTCCTTTATAAAACAGAACATTCATACCCTTCTTTGTTATAGCCCTCACGCTCAAAAGGTTTGATGCTAATTTAGGCACATACATTGCATCAATTGTAATATTCGGTTTTTTACTCACCACTGTACCACTTCCAAGACCTTGCAAACGTTCCCCATTTGCACATGCCACAGTCACTTCTCTTTCATACTTCTTTAGATCATGCAACCATTCACGCCTTGAAGTCATATGATTAGAAGCTCCAGAATCCACTATCCAAAAATCTTCTGAAGTCGAAGTCGCCATCGCTAAAGCCACAGATGCATCATTTGTTTTCTTATTTCTTTTCTCTGGACAAACGTTGGCCTTATGTGGTCCATTGCAGATAAAACATTTCAGCTTTGGTCGTTTTCGTTGAGGATTAGGATTTCTTTTCTTAGATAAAAGTGCTTGACTGTCAACATTCCTAGCAGTATATGTTTCCTCCATTTGGTACAGTTTTGTTTTAACAAAATCGGTTGTCAATTCGATATTCGAATTTTCAATTGCCAATCTCATGGCTTGAAAGTTATCTGTCAAACCTTGTAACATCAAGGCGGCCAATAGTTCATCATCTATTTCTTTTCCTAAATCAGAAATCATTTGCGCCGTCGTCATTAATGCTGCAATGTATTCTCTTATATTCAGAAACTGCTCTAGTTTCAGACTCACCAGCTTAGATAACAATCTACAGCGATTATTCAGACCCTTGTCTTCGTATGCCTTCTGTAACGCATGCCAAGCCTCTTTAGCTGTCTTCGCTTGACGCACATGAACTAGGCATTCGGGTTTTACCATCAAGCAAATCTTCGCTCTTGCTTTTTGGTCTCTTTTCTTACTAATCGCATCTTCAGGGGTAGTCGATGTATATTCCGTAAGTCATCATGGGTTAAATACAGTTCCATCATAAACTTCCATGAGTTATAGTTGGTTGCACCATCTAGTTTTTCAAATGATGTCAAACTCATGTTATTTTCACTTTTGCTATTCATGTATTCCGAGTGATTAATCGCGCTGCTATGAGCTTTGTGTAGGGTCATAACCTGATGGAGGTTTCTAGCTGTTATTATTATATCACTAATATCTGGTCTCTTCTTTGACCTTCTTGTGAGAACTCTTTCTCACATGTTTAGTGAAATGAATATTCAGCAGAGTTCAGCCATAGCAAGCGTTTAATGTTATACATACATTAGGTATAAAGAACATCGGTCACGTCCATACATTTTGGGACCTGACAAAGAAATATATTGTACACAGCTGGGATATAGTTTATTGTGTTTTATAGTGCATGAGGAGTGATGTCCAGTTACAAAAAGATTTCTGCAAAGCCGGAGATTTTAGAATTATTCATAAAAAATAGCACATTATAATGTCATTGTCATTGTCAAATATACCTAATGTAGGGTGGTCTTATGGTTATCAGGAAGAAAAGTGTACTAAATCATAATGATGGCTTAGTAATTACTATGCTCTATAATTTCCCTTGTCATAAAACTAATTAACCGTTGAATATGGTGTACACCATACCTGTGTTACCTTAAGGTAATGAGAGAAAATGTAGTATTTTGCTGTCATTATTTCGCAGAATTTTATCAGAATTTATTAGACTGTTTTGAGTATTTTTCGCTATTCTTCATAGTTTCGTATTTGGCCATCCACACACACTTGAAAAATCCCCCTATATGTATGTATAGGAATATAATAAGCAGTGGTCACAAAAATAAGACACAGAATAAAATAAAACTCAGAAAATATTTTTCAAATGTATTTTTCTCATCTTCTCTTTTTACAATAGAATCTAAGAACTCTGCAGGGGCAGCAACATCAAAGTCATGACGTGGGCACAGCAACAGTACTGTACGACGTCCTACTACACAATTACAACAATACTTAGTTATTCCGTCTCTCCTTGATTTGGAAGTTTGGCATCATTGTTTTTCATCAAAATACACACACTTTTCCTATGGGAACTCCAGGATACTAAACCATATTGACTAAATGGTAAATAGGATACCTTGTAGATTCATGGCTAAAAAAAAAATTCGATTAGTTGATAGACCCACTCACTGATTACAGAAATGAGTATAATAAGATGGGTATTGCATTGAACACAATGCACAAATTGTTGACGAGCGCACTGTTGTCCGAGTTCATGTTGGAAATATGGTAATACTTCACACTTTAAACGAAATCACAAAGCATTATCGTCATACAATGGTCAATCTTACAAAGTGGTCAGAAATACAAGGGTATATCGGAGTCCGTGATTAAAGCCAAGTCACAAATATAAACAGAGAATTAACAGTAGTCGTAAATCGGAAATCAAAAAAAAGCAAAATGACAGCGCAAAGAAAAGTCATGTGTCATAGAAAATACCTACACTTTTTTTAATTTAGTACTACCTTCAACGTTGTAGTTAAAACCTTATTTTAAAACAAAGTATGACTGATGGAACGCACTCATATGCGTTCAATATTATTAAAAACACTTTAAGTTTTTCTTTTTTATCCGGGTTTTTTTAAAATAAATTGAAATATGCATTTTGACTCTAATAAATTATGAAAATTTTTGATGTACCATTCATAACTGGTCCCGTTCATGGTCCATTTTCGCCGATGTTCTTTAATCACAACACAATAAGAACTTAGCAAAAATATATTATTGTGAAAAATATTTGATGTTTATGACATATGTAAACTTGCGTGTTTACAATAACAACTTTGAACAACGACTGACGTCCCAAATATTTTTCACACATTCGAAGGCTTATTTTATTTTTGAATCTACATTCAAAAATACCTTCCAGCCTGTCTTACACACTGACATGAGGTTACATACAGTCCAATAGCAACTCTATGCTCTAAGGGCCGAAACTGCGTTAAGCGGGCACTCGCGCGGTTTCATACTAAAGTGCCCCGTCGCGGGGATCCGCGCGGGCGTCCAGCACGGGGAGGCGCGTCCCGCACCCGCGCCGCGGGGCCCGCCTTCGTGCGTCGGAACCCGTCGCGGGGGCACGCGCGGTAAAGCGCGCGGTGTCCGCCAGCGGTAACATGACGGTGATGGCATAGGGCACCGAGACGTGGCCTCTCACTTTGGGCTTCATTAGAAGGCTCAAAGTCACTCAACGAGCAATCGAGAGGGCTATGCTCGGTATTTCCCTACGAGATCGACTCAGAAATGAGGAGATCCGTAGGAGAATAAAGGTCACCGACATAGCGCAAAGGATTCTATAGATGATTCATAGCGAAAGGTTCTAGAGTGGAGGCCACGTACAGGCAAGCAAAATGTCGGACGCCCGCTTACAAGGTGGACGAATGACCTGGCTACATTTGCAGGAAGTCGCTGGATGCAGGCTGCTTCCAACAGGTCGATGCGGAGACCGTTGGGGGAGGCCGATGTTCAGCAGTGGACTTTGGCTGAGATGATGATGATGATGAATATACTTGAGCAAAAATAAAGATTTTTTAGCCTTTCCGTTGGTGACTGATACAGATTTTACCCTTAAGTTGTTGACCATCAAATATGGTTCCAGTTTCGAAGATAATTCGCCATAGACCGGTATCGAAACTTTAAAATATTTGTACAATGAGTTTTCATTTTCTCTTAATTTACTGAACTTTACAACAAATTCTCCGCCTAGCAACCTAAATTCAATAAACAGCCTTCCTGGCTGTCGTTTTTTTTTTGCTAGTCTTCGTTTTGCTATGTAATAATATATTAAGCTCTCCATCGACACGACTGTACATGCACACCTTTAAAATTGAACCAGCGACACTGCGTAAATCCGGTCTCCGCGACGGGTACCCGCGACGGGGACCGTCGCGTTCTCATGGAGCCCGCACGCGTGTCTACGCGAGGAGACGCGCGACGGTTGCCCGTCGCGGGCGCCCGCTTAACGCAGTTTCGGCCCTAACAGGGACAGACATAAAGTAAAGAAAAAAGCAGGGATACCAGGTCATATATTTTCCCATAAATATTTTAACTAAATAAATAAATAGACGCAACATTCAAATTCATAGTCCTGACCCTACAAATGATAATCTTGTGTCGTGGGTATCAGAAACTACGAGAGACTTTTTGGTCTCACTAACACCCCGATTTGAAAAAAATATCAAGTCACTCAAATATTTGTCTCTTCTTGAGCTGGTATCGAAACCGCGGCCTCACTTTTACATCTGGCGTCTAACCAGCTGCGATGAATGATGCGGATGAAGGGCGTCAGTATTAAATAACGTGACGTTTTGCAATATTTTCACAAAGGTTAGAAAGCAAAAAAGGAAAGTTGGCCTTGTATAATTATTCATACTTATATCGTTTACGTAACTCGAATAATACACAGCTAGTAATGATAATATATACATAGAAACAAAACCTGCCGAGTGTTCTATAAATTATAGAAGATCAGAGAATTCATAGTAACGTAACTACTAAGGATAGAATAACATCCTACTTTATTTTATTTATTTATTTTAAGAAAGCTTACAAACAAGTGTTTACAATATACTTAATATTTCCATAAATTAAGTTCCTAATAACAAGTTTCTACAAACGAATCGTAAATAACAAAGGTACAGAAAACCTATTGATATAGACCTAAACATTTCTCAAATGTAACAAAATGGAAAAAATATACCTACATACTTTTTTCTTTTCTATATCTTAATTAAAATAAAATGATATAGCAAAGTATCGAATGTGTAATAATACAGCGCTTGTACATTTTTTAATCATCTGGCTTTTTTTTTCCTGGAATATTGATTTTTCAAAAATACATTTATGCACTTTTTGTTTTCATCCATATCAGGCTCATGTGTCCTTTCAGCACTCTTTGTTATTCCCCACAGTTTCGGATTCGGTCATCTGTAAAAATTAAATTTAATTAATTAAAGAATAAAATATATGTAATTAATATGTGCAGAACAAAATATAAATTGAAATAACGTAAGGTAACGTGACGCCTCGGGTCAAGGCGTGTGTGGATTAGGTATTTATTGCATTGACTTTAAGTTTTGGCACTCAAAGTCTGTAAGTTGTAAACATAACATCTTTGTTTTTGTTGATGAACACGACTGTTTGTGTCTAAAATAAAATAAATAAAAAATAAAGAAGTATTAAGCTTGGTGGATTGGGTGCATTTTTGTAATTTTTTCGAATACAGACTTCAAATTTGAAAAATACAACTTAACTGACTTCGAAACTACATTTTATAATTTATAGATTATGCATGTTGTAGCTTCACTTAATACACAGGAGGACAATTTATGAAGACAGGCTGCCGGGAGACTGATTATAGAAGAGGTTTCATTGATTTTCGTCTCAAGGATGAATACTCTGGATTTTTATTATTTAGATTATAGTTTACCTTTATTTCGAGTGGCGGGAGAGAAAACGGTTTAAGAAAGTTATAATATGCTTAGTCTTCTGAATGCAATTTTTGAACGAGTGTGTTTACCCAGCTGTCTAATTTTCCGTCACATCCTACTAATTTGATCCACAAAACACGCGAAGGTAAACCTTTTGAAAAGCTGAAATAAAATGAATGATGGTTTAATTTACCATAAAACCAGGAAATGCAAATTGTTATAAGCTGGTATCCCGAAACATAATATAATCCAACTAATTTAAAATCATGTACAAAATGGCGTCCTCTTCGTGTAGTATACAGATTGTCATAATAAACAAAGTCAAGATAATTTGGTCGGATAATACTTTTAAAATATTTTATTTATTTATTTATTTATTTAAATCTTTATTGTACACAGACTTAACAATACAAACAAACAGAAATTATAATAACAAAGAGTACAAATGGCGGTCTTATCGCTCAACAGCAATATCTTACAGACAACCATGGGATGTATTTTTTATGCAAATATAATCCTATTTTCAATGTATTCTATGAAATACTAATTGCAGATGTTAGTAATAATGAACGTCTACATTTATTTTTACCACTACAAAATTATTTGAAACTATGACAAGGACCGCAAATTGTGTTTTGTCACTTTCATTTTTTAAGGTTTATGCATAAGTCTAAGTGAGATGGACTATATATGTCAAATGCATGTCAAGTCTATTGATACTACGTCTACGGACAAACACAACAAACAAAACATACGGGGCATTCCACGCGAAGCGGACAGGTAAAAAATCTCGATGTTTCTGATTTCAGAAATATTTGAGTATGTTCTACCTATATAAGTCCTTGATTCGTGTATCAAATATTTTTCAAATATAGTGACTGGTTAAAGAATTAAGGACCTTTGAAATTTTGGCCAACTGGTGGGCATACAGTACTTCAAAGCCGATTATCTAGTCATAAAATTATTGATTAAAATAATTAAACCACTGGATTTAAAACTTCATTTAATGAGCTTTTTAATTGCATTTTTGGATACGAAAATAAATTGTTTTTTTCCATATTTTTTTATTTTAATTTTTATAACTTCGATTTTCACAAACTTAGACCACTTCGATTTTTTTTATATTTTTTATGAAAATAGCTAGTATTGTATAGAACATCCTTGCCAAGTTTTATTATGGGTTGGGAAGTGGTTTACGAGCTATACTGGAAATATGCGCCGCACCGCGCCAAACGCCCGTCACGTGCGTGAGCTTGCAGACATTATTTCTTTAGTACTGAACGAGACCGCCTTCGAACAGCCTCGTTCAATGTAGAATATGTGCGGGGGTGCTGGCTGCGTGGTAAATAATACCAGTGATTAGAAAGTAGAAACTTTATTCGCACTGAGAAGTACGTTTTACAAATGACGTAATTGCGGCGTAATTACGACACGTAACTGCGGCACCGTCGTGATGTAGCTGCAGAGCTTCGTTCTCCCGGCAGCGATTCTGCTTATTCTTCACTACTTGCTGACTACTTGCTGACTTGCTGACTACTTGCTGACTTGCTGACTTCTTGATGTTTTCTTCACTGTAGGCCGGAACCGAACTGATTTGCCCGACCCAGGGTGCCGATCTATATTCCCAATTTTGGGCTAATCCCTAGGGTCGGGTCCGCGATCGTCACAGGCGCGCTCGGCCAATGGGAGCGCGCGCTGCGGGGTGTCGCTGTAGCGACTTGCGGGGCGGTAGCTCGGTCGTGCGGGGAGTGCGGGGCCGCGAGGTGTAACTCCGCACCGAATTTGTGGGAGGCACCTAAGTTCGGCGGACCTCGCACCCGACATCATGCTTAAATCAGTATATACTGGGTATCTCAAGACTGCTACCGAAAACGAAGCCGGGTGGTAGTTTTAGTGACTACAAACACAATGCAACAAAAAATTTCGCAAAGAAACGCGACAATTATTTTTTATGATTTTTTAAATATTGTCATTTTTGGGTGGTAAATCCATAGTTTTTGCTAAAATAATAATTTAAACTCTTTTATACCGTAAATTATTTATAAATAAAAGGGTATACACTATTATTTTAGCAAAAAAAATATTTACCCCCCAAATATGGTCATAGGAAAAAATTACCAAAAAAAATTTGTTGCTTTTTTTTTGCAATTTTTTCTGTTGCATTGGGTCTGAAGTCGCTTAAACTACCACCCGGCTTCGTTTTCGGTAGCAGTCTTGATATACCCTGTATACTAGGTTTTAACAATTTCGGTCTAACTACTCAAACATTATACAATCTCTAATACATAAACACTCTAGTATATAAACTCTAGTATATAGCGTAACAATATTACACATAACAAATTAAATTATTAAACTATTTAAACGGGAGATATACATTTACAATTCTGAACGATATAAGTTAACCCATAATATTGCACATTAGGCTAACACATGAAATTGCACATAACAAGTTATATACTTAAAACTATACATTTACAGTTCTACACTAGGTACTTATATGTGTAAGCTTATTTCTAAGGGAGTTCTTTTTACTTTATTTATTTACACAACAACATTTTACATAAGAGTATTAACACAAACAAACTTATAACTATTTACTAATCTAATCTTCGTCCTGCACATTCTCCCGCCGTGTAACGTAGCGACGCGACGCGACGGTGCATCTTCACGGGGTGCAGGGCGACTCGTCGTTCTCGACGCTCTGGATTATGACGACTTTCCTGGATGGGCGTCGCAGCACGCCGCCTTTCGTGGCGACGTCGATGGTTCGGGTGACGCCATCCGGTCCCGGATACGTGGCGCAAATGCGCCCGCGCACCCAAGTGTTGCGTGGCAGGTTGTTATCGACGACCCGTACTAGGTCGCCGACACGAAGTTCAGCGCCCCGTCCATGGGGCTCCCGCCGGTTTCGGAGCTCGGGCAGGTACTCCTTCAGCCAACGCGCCCAGAAGGCGTCGGCGAGGGCCTGCGTCGCACGCAGGCTGGCGTACGGGCTAGCGGTGTGGTCCGCTGGCAGGCCCGTAGTGGCGAAGTGTCCCTGACCGCCCAGCAGGAAGTGGCTAGGCGTCAGGGACTCAGGGTCGGCAGGATCTACCGACACATGCGTCAGTGGTCGACTGTTAAGTGTGAGTTCGACTTCGGTGAGTAGGGTGTGGAGAGTTTCTTCATTGGGGCTCTTCTGGTGGAGCACCGTGGTCAGTGCGGTCTTCACTGACCGCACCAACCTCTCCCACGCGCCTCCCATGAATGGAGCTCCTGGAGGGATGAACTTCCATGTTATAGCCCTTTTTGACGCTTCTTGCTTCGCACCGGAGAGAAGAGTTTGGCGGATTTCCGCATCCGCCCCGTGGAAGTTCGTCGCATTGTCTGACCAGATCTCGGTCGGACAACCGCGTCGCGCGATCATTCGTCGCAACGCCATGATGGCTGATTCAGTGCTCAGCGAGGACACAACTTCAAGGTGTACTGCACGTACGGTGAGGCATGTGAACAGCGCGACGTACCTCTTCTGTGTGCTTCTCCCGACGGTCACGGTGAGCGGGCCGAAATAATCGAGACCCGTGTAGGTGAACGGTCGTTGGTGGTGCGCCAACCGGCATGTCGGCAGGACCCACGTTGCTGGTCTCGGAGGTGTCGCGGCCCTTGCGCGACACATTTGACATCTTGACAGCACCGTCTTCACTGTCGGTCGTAGTCGCACGACCCATTTGTACTGCTTTACCTGGTTTACCGTAGCCTCCACTCCTGCGTGATGTAGAGTCCTATGTACATGAAGGATCCATAGTTGTGTGGCCCGGTGGTTTCCGTCTATGACTGGAGGAGTTTTCACTTCTTCCGGTACTCCAGTGGCGGCGTTGATCCGACTTTTCAGGACGATGATGTCGTCCTCGAGTCTTAAACTGAGCTGGTGTAGTCGGCTATGTCTTCCGACCTCCTTGTCTGCTCGCAGCGCCTTGAGCTCCTCCTTGAACGCCTCTTCTTGGGCGTTCTTTGTTATAAGCTTTTCCGCCTTTATCTGATACTCCGCTGTCAGTGTGACATACTTATCTGTCGCTGCGGGTTGGCGTGTCCTGACTGTCGGATTGGTTGTGGTGTTCGCGGCTCGCCAATCAGGGTCGCGACGTGGACCCCTTTTTGTTCGCTTGTAATGGACTTGTTCTATCTTGCGCCGGAACATAGCGACTGCTTGTAGCACCCTTGCTGTCGCCCTGAGATATCTCGTCCACGACGAGAAGCGTGTGACGTCAGGTATCACGCTCGACTGGTCACTGGTGCAGATGACGTTTACACGTTCTTCACCTGAGGGTGGCGGTGAGCTCGGTGTATCCATCGGCCATGTGTCTGGGTCATGTCGCAGGAACTCCGCTCCCTGAAACCATCTGTGTTTTGACAACGTCCTTCCTGGCATCTTCTTGGCGGGCGCTGGTTCCACGTAACCTTGAAGTAGCATGTTCGTTTGTTCGTTGTACTTCCTTTTCCGCAGCGGGTCTCTATCAATTTTCTTCTCGATGCCGTGGAGCCTTCGCAGGGTGTTGTCGTAGTTGTCGGGGAGTGTAGCTTCCTCCGACTTCCAGAGGAGGGCAGTCTGATACCCGCCTCCCGGCAGCTGTGTTGTGTTCGCCTTGAGTATTCGGAGCGCCTTTTGCTCGGGGTCGTTTTCAAGTACGTGTTGTCGGTCGTTATGTATTCTGCCACCATTTTTTTAATGTTTTCTTCGGATGTGTGACCGACGAAGTTCACTTGATGCCCGAGTGTTCGGGTTCTGCTGCCGTGTACCACCCAGCCCAGTGGTGTGAGTGAGGCCACTGGTTGATTTTTTTCGACCCGATCTTGTTCGGGTGGCTATTAACAGGTGCCAGTTGTCTTGACCTATTAATATTTTCGGGATCACTTGGTCGGTGATTATAGTGTTCGTGATTCCCTTTAGATGCGGACAGTTACTTATCGCTTCTGGCGATATTTTCTGTGCGGCTAGGCGCAGGTCAGGTACTGTCCGGGCTTGTATGTGTTGGTTATGTCGGTTCTTGCCTCGGAGCAGTATCTTCACACGACGTGAGGAGTGGTCTTCTTTAGTGTTCCCGTCGTATGTGCAGATGCGTAGTGGGTCGTCCGGTCCCACTGCGCCTATGTCGTCCGCAGAGGCCTTGGTCGTCGTCGAGTAACGCGTAGGTGTCGCGGGCTCCCGCCGGTCCCGAGACTTGTACTGGGGCAATCTTCAAGTATGACACGCTTGATGCCCACGTCCGAGTTCACCTTTTCTTCCTCGGCGTCTTCATTTAATTTCGGCGGCGCGCTTCTTTTTGAGTGCAGCAACTGGTGATGGGGATGTTCGCAGCCATCTATGCCGCACTTCTTGGTCTTGCATGTGTGCTGTTGAGTGCGGCGTCGTAGGCATCGGAAACAGGCGCGGTGCTTCTTGGCTGCGTCCCATCTTTGGTCAATAGGCAAGTTTTAATTTATAGCACTCTGTGATCGCGTGTCCCTCTTTGTCACACATATACACGTGGCGTTAGGTCTCGGGGTGGCGGCTGTGTTGAACACTTTTTGTCTTGTTTGACTTGTTCGCGGTCGTTCGGTGACCATCTCTGCAGTCGCGTATGGGCTGCAGATTTCAGCTTCCCGGTGAATGAAGCGTTCTAATTTGAGGAGGTCTGGTTCCTCCCTCGGTTGTAGTGCAGCGAACTCGTACCACTTATGCTTCAATGTGGGTGTTAATTTTTCCACAACGGCCCGTGCAATCTCCGGATTGTACATGTAGTACACGCATCGTAAGGCCCGAAGTGTGTTCACTGCATTACTAATTTTTGTGGCAAACGTACAAGTGTCACGCGGCGCTTCACTTAGGCGTGGCAATGTTCTGAGACGTTCCATCTCGGCTGTCGCTATGGACTCTGGTCGGCCGAAACGTATCTCGAGCGTGCGCATGACGCTGTCCGGGTCCGCGTTCGTTATTAAGAGGCCTTGCACTGCCTCTCTGGCGGTCCCGCGCAGGCTCCGGCGCAGGCGGGACATGTTTTCTAACTTCGAGAAATTATTCACTGATTCTTCATACGAAGCACGGAACGTTAGCCACTCTTGATGATCACCGTTAAAAAATGGTAATTCCACATACCTTGTTTGCTTTACTTGCGCAGCTTGTACTGCGTTGGTGATCGCTGCAGCTAGTTGCTGCATCTCCGTCCTCTTCGGCGGGACGGCAAGTGCTCCGTCCGACATAGCTGGTGCGAGCGGAGCGGCGGCGCCGGGCTCCAATCCCGGCGCAGTGTTCGGCGGCGGCGGCGGCGGCCGCGGTTGCGGCGGCGGCCGCGGTTGCGGCGGCGGCGCGGTGCGGCTTTGATGCCACGACGTATTGGCGTTCGCGGCGGCTTCGAGGCCGGCCGCGGTGATGGCGGCGGCGGAGTCCCAAGGCGTGGCTTGCGTAGGCGGCGGTGGCAGCTGCGCGACCCCGAATTTCGGTCGCCAGGACGCGGCAGTGGTCGCTGGCGGAGGGGCGCGTGCTGCCTGTTCGGCTAGCCAGGCGGCGACGGCGGCCGGCGGTTGATGTGCAGCGCTGAAGTTCGGTCCCCAGGACGCGGCGGTGGTCGCTGGTGGAAGCGCGTGCAGATCGGCGAGTAGAGGCGCGGGTGCGCACTCTACTGTAGACGTCGGCGGTATGTGTGCAGCGCCGAAGTTCGGTCATAAAAAAAATATGGATAAAAACAATTTATTTTCGTATCCAAAAATGCAACTAAAAAGCTCATTAAATGAAGTTTTAAATCCAGTGGTTTAATTATTTTAATCAATAATTTTATGACTAGATAATCGGCTTTGAAGTACTGTATGCCCACCAGTTGACCAAAATTTCAAAGGTCCTTAATTCTTGAACCAGTCACTCACTAACTCACTATATTAGAAAAATATTTGATACACGAATCAAGGACTTATATAGGTAGAACATACTCAAATATTTCTGAAATCAGAAACATTGAGATTTTTTACCTGTCCGCTTCGCGTGGAATGCCCCATACACTACTTCTTGGCAGTCGCAGCCCGCCTGGTCTTCGGCACAGCTATTGCCTTCTTGATTGGAGTTGGCTTAGCAGGTGTGTCTACGTTGATCTTATCCAGCAGACCAAGCGACACTATGCGATGCCTAACTCCAGCGCTGACAATGTAGACGTTACCGTCCCGAGTCCACGCGTTACTCACGCCAAACTTGTCGCGAGCTGCCATAAAAATGTCGTGTCGTCGTTTTGTGAGAAACTCGGACAGAGTCACACCAGAACCTTTTAACTTTATTTTGCTGAACCAGACCTTGTCCTTGATAACGACGTCTTGGAACTTAACAATCAAAGGTCTCGGCTTCTTTGATGTAGATGGTCGACCCAACCTATGACAGCGCTGCAGATCAGTGGCCTTAAAATCAGCAATACCAAGTCGCTGCTTGGCCATGTCGACAACCAGCTGCACAGGGTTTTCGTCGGCAACTTCAGCTACGCCGTGGATGTGCAGCATTTTGCGACGCCTCTGCATCTCCATGGTGTCCACGGTGTTGGTCAAAGCTTCAATCTGCTGCTGAAGGAGATTTAGCGCCTGGGTCACGAAAGCCTTGTAGGTTGCAAATTCAGCGGACAAGTCTGAAGGACCCATACTCACGGTGGAAGACTTCAGGAAGTCATTCTCAAATGCAGCCATCCGTTTATGAAATTCTTCCTTCATTTCATCAATAGAGGCTTTCAACACCGATTCCATAATGTGATGATGTATTCCGCAAAATTATAATGTAGTGAAAAAGTGAAGTGTAGAAAGGACAGAAGATAGGAAAAAACTTAACACCGGCAGGTACTCAGTTTAGTTATATAAATTCCACATATAATATTGTAGAAAAGTACTTAAATACAATTAATATAAATAAAAAATATATGGAGCAAAAAAATTTTGACACTATATTTCAACTACCCCACACAGAAAAAAAAAGATATTATATTTTAATGACGAAATGCTGGACGGAACTACTTTTCAGCGGAGGTTACAAAATATTGAATAAATAAATTACCAAATTCATTACCGAACACCACAGTTTTTAAGATTAACTTTAGAAGAGTTTGAACATTTACATAGCCTGGTTGAGCCGCATATTAAAAAAGAAGATACGTATTGGCTTAAAGCAATCACAACAAAAGAGAGATGAGTTATACTTTGCGGTATTTGGCAACAGGAGACTCATATTCTAGCTTATCCCATAACTCTTAAAAAATCCATACTTTTCAATTAAACGAATAGATGTTTCGTTGTCCATGTTTGTGCGCAGAAATACGTCCAAACATTACACAGACCAAGTAGTACAAACATTAATACTGACGAATGTTTACTGAGAATGTTCGTGCACGGCAAGCAGCCAGACGCCTTCACATGCGGCTGTCGTCCAATGATAGCGCGGCGGGCCGCGCGTGGCAGCCGCGCTCGATTGCCGCTCAATGTTCGGACACACCTTAACATGGTAGTAACCATAGATTTAGTATAAAACATAGATCGGCAATGTGAAAGAGATAGAATAATTTAACTCATATGTTAAAGCGAGATGCATGATGCGACCATACGTTTACACAGGAGTAGCCTGCAGTGACCCAGAGTCAAAATATGTCAAACTAAGCGAGCAACAAAATTCGCTTATTTTCATAATTTATTTAATTTTACAGTACTTGGTTATATTTATTAAACGTAGTTTATTAAAGTGCATTGTGCAGTGCCAAGGTGTGGTTCATGCAGGCGTAAAAATCCGAAATAATTAAAGTTTTCACAGGTACCGGCCACTTTTGCACAATACTATTTTGTGACGATATTATAGAATTAAATGGAAATCCGTGTATACATATCGGTAGAAAAGAATATAGTATTTAATTATATAAATACGCTGAAAGCATCCATTACGTATAAAAAATAATATCAAATACGTGAATTTACAATAATTTCAACCAAAAGTTGCTAGGGATTGACTGACAGGTTCGATCAATAAAAGGTTGTCGATAAAATAGTCAATGACAACACATGTTTCCCTACATTTTTATGGAGCTATAGTATGTTGTGATAGTGTGTATTCTTCTTCTACCTGGCGTTATCCCGGCCATTATTATAGTATTCATTCTACAATATTACTTATTACTTTACTTTTACTCATTTATTTATATTTGTGGAATAATTATTATAACACTTCATGTGTGTGATTTATGAATTAAGAACCTGTTTTTGAAGTGAAAACTTCTTTAGCGGCGTTGAGCACTTTTCTGTAATGGGTATAAAATCTTAAACTCGCGTCAGGACACGTGACCTGATCGAAAAAGCGTAGGACGGCAATGACGTTTGCTTTATAAACATCTTAGTAGGACGGATGGAGAGTAGACAGCTATGGTCTCTACAGCGCGGCGAAAATGTATGCCTACTGTTTCGTTTTTTTTTCAGTTTCACCCACTTTTTCCAAAATTGTCCCATAGCCCCCCCTGCCTTCCCCCACCCTTATTCCGAAATAGTGCCTATTAGCCTCCCCACGAAACCTACCCCCCCCCCCCCCCCCAATCCTATCTCGGCCAATATAGATCGTAGACCCACCGAGTTTGGTATCGTTGGAACCGGCTCGGTGAGTTCTACAGATTGGCCCCAACCAAATCCCCAAATTCCTCCCTCTCTCCCCTAAAATATTTGTCCAGGCATAACTCCGTCATTTCTTAAAGTAAACCCCCCGTGTTTGGAGTCAGAGGAATCGTCTTGACGAGCTCGACAATTGAGAGCAGGCAAAATACGATTTTCTTAAAACCCAACACTCCAAAAATTTTGAAATCCACTAGTACCTATACTTACCAATATATCAAGAAACTGGTCGCCACAAACGTGGTCAACCGTATTAGGGGCTATAGTAATAAACTGTTCCCATACTTACCTTGTAGAGCTGCGAGCTACGATAGCGACGAGCTGCTTTTATATCACCTGAAAGAAAGACTTTACAATATTAACCTCTTCTTTAAATTCTATTTTATTGAAGTGAAAACTTCTTTAGCGGCGTTGAGCACTTTTTCTGTAATGGGTATAAAATCTTAAACTCGCGTCAGGACACGTGACCTGATCGAAAAAGCGTAGACAGCTAAGGAGGACAGTAAGGAGAGTAGACAGCTGTCAGTTAGCTGTCAGTTTATAAAGCTTTGATGAATTGCCAATGATTTTGAGTGGAGATTTCAACATAAACTTCGCAGACGATAAAAATCAACTATTAATTGAATTTTTAAATAATGAATTTGGTTTAACTATGTCGAATGATCGCAATCTTAGCACAACGAAATACAAAACTACTATTGATGCGGTCTTTATTAGACATTTAAATAGGTTCGAATCAAAACTGTTCGTTTCTTACTTCAGCTACCATAAACCTATCGTATCAGTTTTATAGATTGGCGATGATAGTTCTGGTAATGATGATGGTGAAAAAGTCGTTGAAATTATGGATGAAAGTTGATTTTTCGGAGAGATAAACTTTTAATGTAAAATAATTGTAATAGTTTTAAAGTGTTAAATTTTTAATGTAATATAAATTGTCATGTTTGTGTACGATAGCGCAATAAATGAATATTGTATTCTACCACATAAATGATAGTACTTTTATACTGATAAAGCAATTGGTGCAAAATTATTCCCTAACCATTCCAAAATATCAAACATGCTCAACGTTAATAATCAAGTTTTTTCAATCTCTGCTGTGGCTGTAAGGCTGTCAATTTATAATAGTAAAACAAGAACATATTAGATATTATTATAAAATATGCGATACCTCTATGCATAGTATCATCGTCCAAACCTTGAAGCAACATTATTCATCTATCATAACATTAGGTATAGGTTTAAAATTTATAATTCTCATAGGGATAACATTACTTTAGGTGACGTGATCGAGAAAAGCTTCATAGCTTATTAAACTGTCTCTTTCTTTAGCTACAGGAATGCGACTAATGAACATAGGCCTTCCACAAGAATGTCTACATCAGTTTGTTGTAAGCTGCCTGCATCCAACGACTTCCTACAAGCTCCTCCGTACACCTCCGACGCGGCCTAGCAGGCGTCAAACACATATGTTTCTTAGACTTACGCGAATGTTACTCATTGAAAAAAACGAATAATCACGGATTTTGTTGCAGACTGAGTCCACCCTGTGACTACGAAAGCGGTAAAGTAATCGATACTTCGCGACAGGAAATTAAAAATGAAAAAAAATAAACCAAAAACGCTAAAACTTTGTAAATTATAGTTTTACTTTATAAAAGTGTTTTTTGTTCTCAGTTTAATTAGGTGTATGTACTATGTATACATCACAATGAAAAAATATTTTGTTCAGGTGAACATAAAGGCCCATACAAAACATCTCAAACAAAATGTTTTCAAATAATATGACAATTTATCTTTATTTATTTGTGTGTTTATCAATCTGTATTGAAATAAACACATCAATATGTTTCTGTTAATATATAATAAAATGTCGCATATATCCATAACATTTTATTTCACAACTACAGGCCGACAGTTATATCGATATCGATATGATAGTATCGAAAGTGCATGGTACACCACTTTATGTCAAGCACACATGTAAACTTCACGCACACAATCGTAAATCAGTTTTGGTCGCGCTCAAAATGATACATTGCCGATCTATGTTCTATACTACATCTATGGTTTGACCCATCTCTAATTCGTTGTCAACAGCAGTGTTTGGTTCAAAAAATTACCAAAAAATAAAGAAAGTGACTGAATATTGACTTAATTACCATGGAAAAGCAAAAATAACATATTACAAATATTGTGTCGTTCCTATGTGCCCAAATAACATAAACGCTGCACCTGACATAGTATATTTCCTTATGCCGAAAGGTGAAAATCTAGGGATAAAGTGGTGTAAGGCGATGAGAAGGGACATTGTATCGTGTTTGAGCTGTTTATATTGTTGTGAATCCACATTCACAACAATATAAACAGCTCAAACACACCACCACTTGTGAAGACCATTTCGATGTAAGTAAGGATATTAAAATTAAGTGAAATACATATACAAATCATTCTTACGTTTACCTACCTACTTGTTTTGTTTACAAGCCTCTACAAAAACATAACCTAGTGTACGAAAAGTTGTAAAGATATTATTAAGAAATATTATTCGATATTCTTAATTTATCCTTATGTATATAAAATAATATAAAAACAGAATAAAAACATCTAAATTATTAGAGTAAGAGGCAAGTTCGAGACTAGTTTTAATAATATTTCTGGGTTTCAGATTGAATAGGATACAAAAAAAATATATTAAATACAAAATAATGGCATTTAATACAATATTAATACTGTGAACACACAAAACTATTAACTTAATATAAAAAAAAACAGCGACACAATACATTAACAATTATTATTCCTCAGAAAAGAAACCATACAAATAGCTTGTTGACAGCAGACCTCTCGTGTAAAATTGACGTCACGTTTTCATCCACCAATAGTGTTGCGTTTCGGAAATTTGCGCGGACAATCACTTTTTGATAATTAAAATTCACTATCAAATTAAAATAAATTTTAAAAATTATTGTATAGTGTGTTTTCAGTAGCAATAAAGATTACAAAAAAATATATTTTGTCCATATTTAAGTCACGTGCATATTCCCCATTAGGTACAGTTCGTAAAGTTTTTCTCTCTTGGAATTTTATTCTGCTTGTCTTGTGGCAGCTTCTTATATATGAGAGACCTACCACCAGTAAAAATGATTGTTGTTAATATAATGAAAAAATGAGTTAAATATACACATATTTATAAAATTTTAATTGTAGTTCCAATTTTCGCCACACGTCAATAGATATGAGACGAATTTTACTAAAATATTGATTTATCTCTACTACGTACGTATAGATAATACGTGTCTATGGTTTTTAGGTTACATAATTTTATGTTTCGGCCGCTTTGCATTTCACCAGGGCGCAGCTGATTATCAAGAATGTTGGGCGCAGTAAGTCGTATTGGAAGCGGCTTTTTAGCCGCTAAATCAGTTGCTGAAAAAACTCTCACAGAATGCAGCAAGATCGCAGCTGTAACCACCATCAACAAGAGAGATTATGCAGCCAAGGCTGCAGGAAAAGGACAAGGTAAGGTGGTCGCCGTCATCGGTGCTGTGGTCGACGTACAATTCGAGGACAACCTGCCGCCCATTCTAAATGCCCTCGAAGTCCAAAACCGGTCGCCCAGGCTGGTCCTGGAAGTGGCGCAGCACTTGGGTGAGAACACCGTGCGTACCATCGCTATGGACGGTACTGAAGGTCTGGTCCGCGGTCAGCCCGTCCTTGACTCCGGCTCACCCATTCGCATCCCCGTGGGTGTGGAGACTCTCGGCCGCATCATAAACGTGATCGGTGAGCCCATCGACGAACGTGGACCCATTCCGACTGACAAGACAGCTGCCATCCATGCCGAAGCTCCCGAGTTCGTGGACATGTCTGTAGAGCAAGAGATTCTGGTAACTGGCATCAAGGTCGTGGACTTGCTCGCTCCCTATGCCAAGGGCGGTAAGATCGGTCTTTTCGGCGGCGCCGGTGTCGGCAAGACTGTACTCATCATGGAGCTGATCAACAACGTCGCCAAGGCGCACGGTGGTTACTCTGTGTTCGCAGGAGTAGGTGAGCGCACCCGTGAGGGCAATGACTTATACCACGAAATGATTGAGTCCGGAGTCATCTCCCTCAAGGACAAGACATCCAAAGTAGCCCTGGTGTACGGTCAGATGAACGAACCCCCCGGCGCGCGTGCCCGTGTCGCCCTTACTGGACTGACCGTCGCCGAGTACTTCCGTGATGAGGAGGGTCAGGATGTGCTGCTGTTCATTGACAACATTTTCCGTTTCACTCAAGCCGGTTCGGAGGTATCTGCTCTGCTGGGTCGTATTCCATCTGCTGTGGGTTACCAGCCCACTCTGGCCACTGACATGGGTACCATGCAGGAAAGAATCACCACAACCAAGAAGGGATCCATCACCTCAGTGCAGGCTATTTATGTACCTGCTGACGATTTGACTGACCCCGCTCCTGCTACAACATTCGCTCACTTGGACGCCACCACTGTGCTGTCTCGTGCTATTGCCGAGTTGGGCATCTACCCAGCTGTAGACCCTCTTGATTCCACTTCCCGTATCATGGACCCAAATATTATTGGTGCTGAACACTACAATGTCGCACGTGGCGTTCAGAAAATTCTGCAAGATTATAAATCTCTCCAGGACATCATTGCTATCCTGGGTATGGATGAGTTATCTGAGGAAGACAAGCTGACTGTCGCACGTGCTCGCAAAATTCAGAGGTTCCTCTCCCAGCCTTTCCAAGTAGCTGAGGTGTTCACTGGTCATGCGGGTAAATTGGTGCCACTTGAAGAGACCATCAAGGGCTTCTCTAAGATTCTCCAGGGCGAGTATGATCACCTTCCGGAAGTTGCATTCTACATGGTTGGACCCATTGAAGAAGTGGTGGCTAAGGCTGAGACCTTGGCCAAGAATGCTTAATTTTGCAATAGCAGTTAATTGAGGAGCAAGTAAATGTATATTAATTAAATTTAGTGCCACCAACTATGTTTTTTTTTTAACAATATATTCAGGATTCCCACATTCTTGTAACACGAATTATAAGTCTGATAATAATTTGTGTTACATACAAATGGAAATAAAGTCACATCCTACAGGAGACTAGTCGGTCCAGGAAGGAATGTAATATTGATAGCTTCGCAAATAAACGGAAAATCTATTTTTAAAAAATCCAAATTCCGTAAAAGTTATGTAACAGATATTGAGTAGCATAGGAATGTAATTTATGGTAGTTTCGCAAATAAGCTAATTAAAAGTTTGTACAGATTATGAGAATTTTGTCTAAAAACAGAAAGCTTAAAAATATACTAAAAACTTGTAATCTTCACATCTTCTATATTGGCTGCCATCTTTCTTACACCCCTTGGGCCTATACCACAAGATTTGTAAAATATCTACCATTGCAGTTTATACAGCCAATGAGAGAACAATTTTTTCTTAAGTATTACAAATGTAGGTAATATCCTACTAAATTAGCTTATCACATAGGTAATAATCGTGTCGGTTTAGTATGTAGGGACAAAAGAAAATAAAAAAACATTTAAAGAATATGTACCTATGTAAGTGATAAACACTTTCAATTCATTCGTTTAATATGTTTTATCAAAATAATTTCATGTAACGTTGAAAGTAGTATGATGGCTGGATGTGCTAACAGTGGTTCTTCATTAATATGCAAGTTTATATATCTTACTGCAGGGCACGGGCCTCAATCGGGAGTACGATTGAGAAGGGTAAGTCCACCACGCATGCCTAGTGTGACTTGGCGGACTTGTCATGCTCTATACATTTTTTACACATCGCTATGGTAGGTTTCCTCACGATGTTAATCTACACTATTATATAAATTTGTGCGTGTCATCTATACTTACATGACACCAAAAAATCAAGATGAGCGCTAGAACTTAGCCCTGGGACTATCATGTTGGCAGCCGCATCCGGTTCGTTACCAAAAGGCCACCACACACGTTTCTTTATTACCTATTGCTAAGATTACGAGAATAAAACAATGACACTAGCATTTTGGGTTTATTATAAATGTTTCTAGAAGAAAACAGCATATAACTAAATGAAACATTCTCGAATGGAACTAAAAAAAAACTTTTCATAATACATAATATAAGAAATAACACAACTATAATTTATCACATGGCATATATTGATGATTAACGAATATCTGTACTAGTGTTTTTTTTACAATTACTTATAATCTCAATATCTTCTTCGTCGGATGGCCCGTTAAAAGAAAGAGAATTAACAGAAGTACTAGATTTCCCACTAATTTCCTCTTCTCTGCTGTCTATGTTCGAAGAAGAAGAATATGTATTAACTAATTCAGAAGGATCTTCAGTGGCCATTGTTACGGATTCTGTAGACATATCTGAAGTTACTGCAGGCACTTTATTTACTGCACTCGCTTCTATCGATGAACGAGCAACCGCACAGTCTACTTTAGGCACTTGAACAACAACCACTTGGTCAGATGATTTGTCTTCACTTGATGAATTTTTGTTAGGATCTTTCAGTTTTATAGTTTGAAACTTTAATGGGGCATTTAGTCCTTTTGAAGCGTCCTGGCTCCGATTTAAAGGTTTAATAACTAAAATTTTTTTCATTCCAGCTTTTGTCAACTCTTTTAAATTTTTATTCATCAATGGATTTGTAATAACTTCTAAAGATTGACGCCGAAATTTTAGTGGGACAACTGCTGGTAAATGCAAATTTGTTTTGACTGGTTCGGTACCTGTGCTTGTATTATTTTTTATTTTAATAGGTGTAGAACTATTACTAGGATCTTTTTTAAAGTCACATATATCATCCTTACTTTCAGTTTTAGAAATTTCTTCATTGACTTTTTGGCTTTTTAATTCCTTATTTACATTAGAAGTGTCTTTTTTATCTTCAACAGATTCTTTTTTTGGTGAAATTTTGTCTCCATTAGTAAGAATTTTGGGAACCATTGGTCGTATAAAAACTCTTGATTGCTTTTGGTCTTTTGTAACTAGACAATTTGAATACGATATAATTTTCATATGAGCTGCCGATTTCGATACAGCATTTTTGGCTAGAGATACCATCGCACCGCAACAATTTTTGTTGAGGTTTTCATAATTAATTTGATTTTCTTGTGAAGCTTTTTTCTTTGTTTGATTTGATTTTGTAGATGTGACTGATTGAGAATCTCTATAACCTTGCGCTTCCATTTTTAATAAATTTGATAAATCATACTCAAAGTCTTCATTTTTAGGTTTTGTCTTTCTGCGGACAGGTCGTCGAGATGCCATGGAAGGAGTATCCTCAACAATCTGACGTTTTGCTATTTTATCATCCAAGTCATCCATGTCGGAAGAATTCTCTTCGAAAGATTTAACATGAGAACTTGTATCATTTTCGACGACATTAATATCCTTTTCAGCTTGTGATACATTACTTGTCTCGTCGATGTCTAAAAAAGAGAAAAATTAAGGATCATTTATAATGGCGTAAAGAGTAAGGAGGTAATTTACCTGAAATGCGGAGACCGGACCATTTAATTAAATAATAAATAAATATTACCAACAGTCACATACATAGTCCTGACCCACACTAAGACCGAGGCTTGTGCCGTCAATAACTACAAGTGACTTTTCAGTCTCACAAAACCCAGAACCGAAGTAAATACCAGCGGATCAGACAAATATTGGTCCCGGTTCGGGGATCAAACCCGCGGCCTCAGATTTCACAGCTGGCGTCTTACCAACTGCGCCACAGAGGCTATCAAGTTGAATAATAATGTCCGCAAATTGTACTTTTAAATAGATTGTACGGTTTACTTGCGGTGTTTCTTATTAATTATTGTTTGATATGCAATAATCTGGATCAGCCCATATACGTCCCACTGCAGGGCACGGGCCTACTCTACAATCGAGACAGTGGCGTAACAATATGGTGGCATAGTGCGCAAAATGCCACGGGTCCCCGACCTGAGGGGCCCCCGGCCTCGGCACGAGAGGCCGCAAGCAGAGAAAGAACCTAACTAATTAGTTACCAACAAAATTGATACTCAAAAACTATTTTCTTATTTTTACTAAAGATACGAAAGTATATTATAATCTGGGGGCGCGGCCGAGCCCCCTCCAAGTCGAGCTATAGGCCGTTAACATCCTTTTCTCGAAGCAATTCAGACCATTTTCAACCCCCTATAACTTCGTTGTGGCTAAAGCATGAAGCCTGAATTTTCAGTTACTAAGCAGGCATTGTGTAAACACGGTATATTTAAAATTTCATTCAATTTGAACCAGTAGTTTAAGAATTATAACTAGTCAAACTTTCTTAATTTTGTCACTCACTGACTGACTGACCGATCATCAAAAGTCTAAGGCACTTCTAGCAGACATAGAACCTTCAAATTTAGAAAATAATTAGTGTTTAGTGTCTAAAGTAAGGAAAAATTCAAACATTTCATAATTTGTGTCTAGTTTTCTAGATAGACCAACTGCGTGAATAACTTTGTAATCCCATATAAATGTATAGGATTACAAAGTTACATTTGCAGTTAATGAATCATTGTACCCGTATATAATGGAATAATAGTTGTAGATAGATATCTACCGGGTATCTCAAGACTGCTACCGAAAACGAAGCCGGGTGGTAGTTTTAGTGACTACAAACACAATGC
Source organism: Hyles vespertilio (assembly GCA_009982885.2). Lineage (NCBI taxonomy): Eukaryota > Metazoa > Arthropoda > Insecta > Lepidoptera > Sphingidae > Hyles > Hyles vespertilio. The sequence continues at coordinate 10,213,884 of CM042812.1, read as the reverse complement.
AACTAAAATTTTCGCAAAGAAACGCGACAATGATTTTTTATGATTTTTTAAATATCGTCATTTTTGGGTGGTAAATCCATAGTTTTTGCTAAAATAATAATTTAAACACTTTTATACCTTAGATTATTTATAAATAAAAGGGTATACACTATTATTTTAGGAAAAAAATAATTTACCACCCAAATATGGTCATAGGAAAAAAATAACTAAAAAAAAATTATCGCCTTTTTTTGCAACTTTTTCTGTTGCATTGTGTCTGAAGTCGCTTTAACTACCACCCGGCTTCGTTTTCGGTAGCAGTCTTGATATACCCTGTATATACATGAGGCATAACAGGAGGGGATATAGAGAGGGAAATGGTGTATTCAGCCCATGAAACTGTACAACATTCCTCTAGAAAAACATGACGAAGAAAAAAAATTTTTTTTTTTATTGCAATGAATGACGAGACGAGCAAGCCGTTCGCCTGATGGTAAGCGAGACGACCGCTCATAAACAGTAGCAACATTCCACTGCGCTCGCCATCCTGAGACATAAGATGTTAAGTCTCAATATGTCCAGTAGTTACTCTGGCTACAATGTCCTTCAATCCGAAACACAACAGTGCATTTACGCAGTGTTGTTTCTTGAAAAAAATCGACTTGGCCAGCAGCATTATGTATAAATTGTACGATACATTATGTTTTCATGCGATGGCCAAGTCGATCCATTTATTTAAAACGTAAAGAATTTTTAATATTGATATGGTAATAACTAACGTAATAACTTTATATAGAAGGTCCCTTAAGGACTAAATAAATTAATCGACTTGGTATTACATGCATCTCACAACTTTTTGCGGTAGAAAACCTGAGCTGCGAGACTTGGAATTTTTTTACAGGATGTTTTTGATGGGATATTATGTACAGACTACAGACTATAGCGTGGATTTGGTGTAAAAAAAACTTAAACTTCAATATTACGCTTTTTAGCAGAAAAGGGCCCCATCACCATTGCTGCGTTTGATATCCAGCCACGTAGTAAAGATAATAATACTAATATTACAACGAATAATTGGTCTCGTTGTGGGTTTTTTATGGCCTTAGGCATGCGCATACAGTACGCCTGGTGGTCAGCGGTCATCGCCGCTCATGGACCTTCGCAGCCCCAGGGATCCGACAAAATGAAGTCGCTTCCCACGTTAAGGAGAGCACTCTCTTAAAGTCTCGCTTAAAGAAGGATAGGTTATAGCGCTTATGGAATGCCTAAGCAGAGAGTTCATTCCAGAGCTTGCACGTGCGCTGTGTAAAAAGAACGCTGGAAACGTACATTCCGGGAACGGATAGTTTACGGGTGGTAGGAATAAATTATACTGCGGTAAAGGGTTGTGCAATGGGAGAATAGCGACCGTGACACCATCTTCCTTAGAGCCCTCCTTGTTTAACAGTTGATGAACCACACACAGAGGCCCGAAGTCTCCCCGCAGTCCTAACGGCTCCACATTCTCTGTGAGATCGGGATTATCGACGCTTCGAAAAGCTCCGCGCTGTAAGGAGTCAAGTCTAGCCAGATCGACCCATATGACATTTTCGGGTTTCTACCCAGAGATGAGCCGTGAGAGCCGTATTCTACGTGATGCCATATCTCCGCATTTATAGAGCAATAACCGATGACCCAACGAGATGTACCGTTTGGCTCTATTAAGAATCCCTAACTTTATGCTGCCTAAATTGGCCTTTTCTTCTAAATGACAACTAAAATACACTTTGCTCAATAATTTGAATCCAGGAATACTCTGATGTTTACGAGATGGTAGCTCTATGACAGAAGGGGTTTTCTTGGTCGGGAAACTTGTGTCTTCGTCGGGTCAAATTGAGATATATGCAATTTACCCGACAAAGTTGAGACGATCTTTCCTCAATGGATCCCCGATGGAAATTCTGTAGTCTGATGTATCTTGCATCACTTGTACTAGAAATTGCATAGCAATACTAGCCGGTGATAGACAACATGTCATTGATATGCAGGATAAACAGTGTCGGCGATAGCACCGAGCCTTGTCGAACACCAGAATTAATGGTCTTGGTCTCGAAGCAAAAGCCGTCCACTATGACTTTTGTGCTCCGACCATCGGGAAGGCTGGCGATCTACTTTCAGAGTTCCTGAGGTTTAACTACCAAGTAGGTAGCTGCGCCAGAACGGTGCCTTGCCACACTCGATCAAAATTTCAAGGCCTACCGTAATCACCTCACGACCACTATCCAATGCCTCCGTTTAATGGTGGGTGAGATAAACGAAAAATCACCAGCCTAACTACCCTAACTGAAACCGTACCGACAGTCACTAATCAGTTGATGATTCTCAAGATACCTCAAGATCTGCGTATTTATAACTCGCTGCAAGACCTTGTAGAGTAAGCATGTGACAGGAATCAGACTATGATTCGAAGGATCCGAACGGTCACCCTTCTTGGGGATTAGATGAACATGAGCGATATTCCGTAAAGCCAGGCCGGGGTTGTTTTAATAGGAATCACGGTTTAGGCGCGAACTGTGAGTCTTGGCCGTGATTTTTTCCATCGCCAACAATCCCTGGTTTTGCGAAAACGTGATTTCGTTAACGATCGCGATCGCGAGTGGAACTATACCGCTCACCGTCGCCTCCAAAGAAGAAAACATTAGGTCATGATCTGCTTAAAGGGCGCCTCTATCTTATAGTTAGAGGTTGTAAAAATTCCACTACGGTCTCACGTAATTCTTAAGAGGCTACTTAAAGGGGCCGCCGGAGCTACTGAATACACTGCGGTGCGGCGCATTCTTACTAACTGTCCGAGATGGGCGACAGAGCCCGTGGCCTCGCGTTTGTCGTGAACGCCCACCACATCTCAAAAGGGCGTTCAGATCTAGACGTAAGCGGAGAGAAACTTTTTTCCCCAATGAGAGAGACCAGTCCAGGCTGTGTGTGATTTTGCGCCGGGCGAGATTTCACTGAGTAGGAATCGGCGTGCTTCTCGTCCTGAGATTATATCAAGTACTGCCCGAAATACAGAAATAGGGTTTTATTCGGTATTCTAGCACAGGTTTTTTTAGGATCCCTCGGCCGCAATGTGGTATGGGAGGCCAGTGACACGGATATATTTCTATCGGAAAATAATCTTAACAATTTTCTCTCGATAAAGGGGGGCCCCTTCCGATGATTTTGCCACGGGCCCCAGACGGTATAGTTACGCCACTGAATCGAGAGTACGATTGAGAGTGGTTAGGCCATATAGTCCACCACGCTGGCTAGTGCGGGTTGGCGGACTTACATACCATATAAATTCTTATGAATCGCTATGGTATGCAGGTTTCCTCACGATGTTTTCCTTCACCGTTTTAGTACGTGGTGATTGACTATCAATACACACATGACTCCGAAAAGTCAGAGGTGTGCCCTGGGATTTGAACCCGCGACCACCGTGAACATATTGGCAGCCGCGTCTAGTCCGTTTACCAACAGGCCACCACGCACTCTATGCAATAATAAATCAATAAATTTAAAAACATAGATTTTGGTACGTACTTTTAACTGGAGATCCTTTTTTCCTTTTTACAGATCCAACATTTTGATGCATTTTTCGTTTTTTAGCTCCACTTTCGACTCGCGTGCTACTCGATGAGCTCTCATCTGACAAACGACCGCACTCACTGGAGCATCTACTGGTTTGTCGTGAATCAAGGCTGGTTTCGTTCGTAGTTTGTTCATCAACGTTATCGCACAATTCTAAAGCTGCAGCTCCATCGAGAGCTTTGATGGTGCTCAGGTAAAAATCATTGTCACCATTTAATTTATGCACAACAATTACATGATCGGGTAATTTTTCAAAGGTATAATGTTTAAAGGGGCACAGTTTACAAGCATAACGTTTCCAATTATAATGAGCAGCCACATGATCGTACAGTTCTTGCACAGTATCACATCGATTTTCGCATTTTTTACAAAGCAACGTTTTTATATTTATATCTGGTTCTATTTTTTGTCTTAACGCATTGAAATTACTAGTTTCTGCGATTCCACTGTGCGGCAATCGGATCAGAGGTACAGGCATATCCTGAATTATGGGGTCGTTTTCCACTGCAGCCGCTTCTTGTATTTCGAGGACATCTTGGTCATCGGTATCATCGGGTTTGTCGGGCTCATCGAGTATTACAGCTTCATCATCCACCACGTACATATCTTGCACAGCCGGGTCGTCGCTTCGTGTGGTGTTTTTGTCCATAAATCTGCGGGCGGTCTTTTCGGGCGATTTCGAACTGTCATCCGATCCTCCACTTTCTCTACTGAGTTCCGCCAAATCTTCCGTGTCGGTGTCGTCGTTTTGCGAATCGGCGTCATTGGCAGGCGCAGTTTCGGGAACGGACTGCACCTCATCCGGGATTTTATTCTCTGCAAACACAGCGACGGTAATCAGACACATCAGAGAAGGACAGGCATCAAACACAAGAGAGGAAAGAGGGAAGTACCGTTGGCATCGAGCGGTTTGTAGAGCGAGGGTCCCTTGTTGTAGTCCCTGCGGATCTGGATCTGGATGCGCTTGGTGGCTCGCGAGCGCGGCGCGCAGGTGTGCGTGTGCGCCACGAGCGCGGCGCGCCGCTCGAACGAGCGCCCGCAGCCGCCGCAGCGCGGGCCCTCGCCGTCCGCCTCCATCGAGTCCATCCACGCCTGCAGGGCACACGCTTACACTCCACACGGCTCACTACACACTACTCATCCAATACCCACGGTATTTACATTATGTTCTTGGAGAAGCGACTGACTACTTCAAATTTTGTAATATGTGATATTCAGTAAGATAATGTGTTCGAATTTACCTGATTCTCTCGATCTGATCTTTCTTCTTCTGTGACACTTCGTAGTTTATCTTGTTGTGCCAATTTTTGTGCCGCTCTTTGTCGTGCGATATTTTTGCGTTTTTCATAAAACGCTGGAATATTATTCATCTTAAACGCTTTCGCTTGTATGGATTCCCTTTGCCTTCTAACTTGCGCCGAAGATTTTCTGTAAAAACATAAATGCATTTGAAGATGTAGCGATTTTGATTTTGCTTTGGATTATTTGCGGTCTATTGCCACATATTAATATAATGTATTACGACAAAACAATGAAATAAATGAATTAATGATTGATTGTCGAATATTTATATAGACTAGGTACACAAGAGGCAACCCAAAACGTCATCGAAGTGGCTGGGCACCGCAGCTCATATTAACTCCGATTTCAAGCTGTACAACGAGAACGTGGCATCTTTTCGTTGGATACCACTCCATAACACCTTAAACTTGCATCCAAAGCAGTTGTTAGAAAAACAATAATGGTGCCGCACTTGGATTTCACGCGTAGATAAATTGAGACGCCACAAGAACTGGGACGGCCGGTTCCGCCATAATGCTGGACTGGATTTTCTTACCATCTGGTACACAATGGAGTGTTAACCAGTACCTATACACCTGTCAAGCATAATCAGTCCTGAAATTGTCAATAAAGATTAAAGTCATACCTATGTACTTTGAACAGGTGTCTATACACACTCCATGTGGTGGAGAAAATTTCCAAACAATCAGGACAAGGATAAACAACTCTACTTTCTACATGTTTAGACTTCATATGAAACTTTAGAGTTTTTTGCGTTGAAAACTGCAAATCACCTGTAAAACATTTTAGAATTGCTTAAATTATAATTAATTGATATACATACAATATATTGTGTGGTGTAATGTTTGGTATCACATGCATTTAAACTATTAGAAATTTTAGCTGCACTTGCCAATTGCTTTACTTTTGATGCAATGCTCTATTGTTCATTCATTTCATTGCATTTCGTGCTTTAGAATAATTTTAGTAAAGTTTAGTATTAACTCTAATATATAAGCTAATATCTGCTACTTACCTACAACAAATGTATGGATAATTTAGATTTTACTTGAGTTATGTGAAACTGTTAGTTTTTAAATTTTCTGCAGTCAACAAGAATTGTTACTTACAAACTTTACACTTGAGAATTTCACTTGTATCTTCATTTTCTTCATCATCATCACTTATTTGAATAACATTGTCAGGATCAGCATTCAAACGGGTGTTCATTTTAAATTTCCCATCATGTTGAAGAACTGCTACACCTCTTGAAACCAACGCAGAATCCAATTCATTCATCTATAACATCAATGTAATTCATTCAGTACTGTCAATGTCAGTACATACAATAGAGACAATATATTATGGAACTTTTATTGATTGAAATAATAATAAAACATTAATGTAATGATTTTTTGTCCAATGGTAGCTCCTGTAGCAATCAGTAGTCACCTGTTTATCCCAGCCTACATCTGGTTTTTCTGTACTTGATTTAGCAGTCTGATAAACAGCAACTGAAGTATTGGGTATTTCTTGCAATATTGTTTGTGGCACCTCCATTGGGCAATTTTGAACACTATTTTTATTAGCAATTTTCTCCAATACATCTGTAAGATCCTTTGTCAAAGGAATCATTTGATCAACATCTTTACAATCTGTTTTTCTTTTAACATTTTCTTTTAAAGATTGTTGATATTCTTCCTCGAGACGTTTAATCTTCAGTAATTCATTAATCTGCAGAAAAAAATATAAAAAATTAAATCAAAATAATGCTTATAAAACTAATTACCTAGAAAAATAAAACAAGTGTTACTTACTGTTGATGGAGGTTTTCCAAAATGGCTATGTGAATTAGGATTGAAATTTTCCTTGCAATAAACACGCTTATGTGAAATAAAATTAGCCAAGCTTCTAAATATGTTACGGCAAACTTTACACTCATATAATATATCACACTCATGTGATAGTAAATGTTTCAGCTGAAATAAATTACATAATGTGTTTTTAAAATAAAAACAATAATCACTGAAGTAAATGTAATTTATATTTTAATTTGATTTCATTACTTACCTCTTCTGTGCCCCAATCATATATCTTCCTTGCTTGTTTTAAGCCAGTAATACTAGTGAATATAGGTTTTCTAAGCAAAGAATGGTCAGGGTCTTCAACTTCCTCCTCATTCTGTCCATTATCCTTGTTACTTTTACTCTTTTCATCTTTCCCTCTAGTTTTATTTATTTTATTCCCTGCCATTATAATCTATATAACACAAATAATTTACGTATTAATTAAATATACGTAATATAAATAAACACAAACGAATGATGAACTTGAGATACACCAATCAGTTCTGACCATGTTCTGACGTATTATAATCTATTACTGATTTTGTTACTAATCAACCTGAGTACTTGACAATATTTCTGATCTGTATTATTTAAATAGACATAATTTTAAAGTGTTGTCTGTATATATGTTTTAAGCCTCATATGTTTTGTATTCACAACCCACGTTGTGATTTCGTTGAAACGAGTATAGTAAAAACACGAGTAATACCTACCAAAATGTTCGCAGTCTCTCCCTTAAATATATAAGATAATAAGAACTTAGGGGCCACAATTCCGAATGCAATACCCATTTTAAATACCACAGAATACAATGCAACACTTAAAATCTTTATACTTACATAGAAATCGTCACAACCGCAAACTTGAAATCCTAGATTTCCAACAAATACACCTCCATCACGCCTCCATTTTCAACAAATGAATAGCACCCTTAGTACGTAACAGTGGTCACAATCGTAATAAAATGATAAACCTAAGAATGTAACTTTTAAAAAAAGAAATAAGTCTATAAAATGTGTATAAATTAAATAACAATATTTAAAATACAATTCAAAATATGACTTTTTCCACAATTTATTATATCATTTATAAAAGTATAATTTGGCCGAGTGTCATAAAAAATGCACCAATAACGGGGTGAATAGAAATAATTTTAATTTTGGAATATTTGCAATAGATGTTTGCTGGAACGGAATAAGAATTGTGTTAATTTGATGCGTTTTATGAATTAGTCACTTTACTAATAACTACGTTTTACTCTTCTATAAAAAACATTCTAACTCAAGACCATGGACCTATTACGTCCATGCTCGAGAGGTGAGTGGGTGAGTCCAAAGAATAGACTCTTAGGGCGAATCGGAACGAAAACCAAAGTCGTAACAAAACTTATTTTATTAGGCTAATATACACTATAATTTCATCATCATCATCATGGTGATGAAAGTATATATACACTATTTATACACTATACTTTATTAAGCTTTTTTATACAACACCACCTAGGAATTATAAAAATCCTGAAAACGCGCTTCAATATGGATATATTTAATCCTCTTAATTAACCTAGTTTTGTAGGATCTTCAAAGCAAATAATATACCACTCTTCAAAGTAATCATCTTGATATAGATGCGAGTTTTTCTATTCTATTGACGCAAGTCAAAGAAATAAAATTGCGGAACGTTTTCATTATTCGTAAAACTGCTTATTTTTGATCTTACGGGGTTAGAAGGGACGGGTATAGGATATAACCACAGACCAAGAAGTACCTACTAGACACAAGAAGCATACACCCAAATGGAGATTGCATTCCTTATAAAACACTGAAGCACAAAAATTTTACCTTGAATGAAGTTGCTGTTGCCTGCTATTATAGATAGTTCATGTGAACTTCATTCATTGTCACTTTAAAGAAAAGGATAGCAGGCAACAGCTACTTCATTCAAGATCAAATTTTTGAGCTTCACTTTTATATACGGAATGCAATCTCCATTTGGGTATAAGTGTGGGTATAAGCTTCTTGACTAGATATAATGCTTAGATTATATACTCGTCTAGATGACATATCACACCTCACCGCGCGGCTCAATTAAAGTCTACCAAATTTGGTAGACTCGCTTCTCACGTACGTCAGTATCATTTGAACTACATATGGATAACGTGCTCCCGAAAAATAATTAATTATGCCGGTTTGTGCTGTCGAATTGTATCGCAATTGTGTGGGAAAACTGTATAATAATACCATTATCACTTTCTATCGGTAACATTATTGTTCAACCACTATTATTTGAAGAAAACATGAACTTTTAATTCATTATTTTGAAGATGAGTTTCATTGGCCAGTGTTGTCAATTTATTACTAGGAAGATTTGTTGAAACTATGGGAGAAACTATAAAACACAAATATCATTACATAATATTTCGATCAGAATAACAACAAGAAGAATGGCATTATTTATTTAATGAGTAAATAATACTTACCTACACGATATTAATGAAACCCACGACGACATGCACTTCATAGTAATTTTATTAATTCTTTGCTTTGCATGTGTATTACCATACAAAATTTCACAAACGGGGTACTGTTATTGTCATCTTTGAAGAAACAGCGAGAACTTATTCAAGGTCCTAATAATATTTTTAGACTTCCAACGGATTCCGTACTAGCAAATTGCTGGAGAGACATTAAACAGCGGAAACGAAAAGAAGACCATTCGTAGCCTCACATGACTTCAGTTGTGTTCCGAACATTTTACTTATGATGATTTATATTTTACATAAATACAGAAATCAGATAACAGCCCAGGCAATAAATCCAAAGAGTTAATTCTATTCGGAAACAAACACTAGGAGATGGGTTTAGATCTTTATTGTTTTTACTAAAATGCGTTATAAATATAATTAATAGTATGATTACTTTAAATAAAGAAAAAATATTTTATTTAACCTATTTTGTATATCAAATAATGGGGAAAAGTTAAGTTAATAATCTGGAGTAGGCATCCCTAAACACACACACCTTGACAGTTGGATTACAATAATTACACGACCGGTACTCACACATATCAACGAAAGTGAGGACACTTTTAGCGCATCGTTTGTTAACATTGCTCAATCTAGACGAGTATATAATCTAAGATATAATGGAACGGCAAAGCTATGGGGATGATTGGAACCAACTGTTGGAACCAAGAAGCTTATACCCAAATGGAGATTGCATTCCGTATAAAACACTGAAGCACAAAAATTTGACCTTGAATGAAGTCGCTGTTGCCTGCTATCCTTTTCTTTAGAGTAACAATGAATGAACTTCATGTGAAGAAGACGTCTTTCAAGGTAAAATGTTTGTGCTTCACTTTTATATTTTATTGAAGACTAATATCACTTAAAATTGTTTTAGATTCTTACGCGTCCGTTACGAAAAAAGGAGATCTCGATAATATTTGTCCAGAATTATCGGAACGGATATAAGTGGCTACCATCAGAACATACCTATATTTGTTCAATTCATTTTCCACACGAAAATTTCAGATATTCTAAATGCGATAGTCATTTTTAAAAACTTCTGTTGTACCATTCTTTCTGTCTAGTAGTCCCGAAAAAGTTTATCAGCATGTTAAAAATTCATGAAAGTTATTATAATAAATGTCAGACTCATTTCTTTATCTTATTGTAAAACTGTGATAAACTTGTACACTTTTAAGAGCATTTAATTTTATTTAGATAATTTCCATGAATTATTCACGTAAAAACATTACAAAATATATTATTGCTATGACGGTATTGATACTTAGGCAGTATCTTAGGAAAAACTATTATTGATATGAACTGTCTTTTCTGTCTAATAATCTTTGATCATAATTTGTAATAATCAAGTAAACGTACTAGATGTCGCTACTGAGCTTTTGACAAATACGGGACAAATAGTTTCTATGACGCGCCTCGTCTATCGGTAGAATTTAAGGCTCAATTGCACAAACTAATTTTGCTAATACTTTTACCCTTGAAACTGTCAATTCCATACATTCGCAAGGTCAAATACATCTCAAATGTATGGCGATGACATTTTCATAGGCAAAGGTATTGGCAAAGTTACTTGGTGCAACTGAGCCTAAGTCAATGAAACTGGTCCACTCATTTTCCCGACACCATTGATCGGATCACAGAATACCATGGACGTAATATATAAACAGGACTGCGCACTGTCATCGGAAAAACGAGCCGAGCGAGAGGTGTAGGAAGGTTGGGTTGTGTCCCGTTCCTATAGGGTGACCATATTTTTTGGGATATACAGGAATTTTAATCAAATTGGCTAATATAAAGTCGAATAAAGCATTTTGTTTTTGAGGTAACAAACGTGATATTGTCTAACCGTGTAAAAAATATTTGACCAAACCAAAATATTGGACCATTAGGACCTAGCAAAAAAGTTCAAAATCATAGTTTTATAAGTACACTTTTAATAGGTGAAATGAAAAATGAAAATAATAATAATAAATCTTTATTGACAGCAAAATTCTGTTAACAATCTTCTCGTCTGTTCACAAAGTGCGTATGTTGTGTGTTATCAGTGCCAGTCGTCGTCGGGGGTGGTAGCTAGGGTCAACCCAGAGATTCTTACCACCCTCTGCCCCGCCGTTACCGTGGCCGCTACCATAACCAGGAATAGCGGGGGCCGGGGACTAGAGTCCTGGTCCTGGTTTTAACAACTATTAGGCTTTTTTATTGTTTATGCCAATACTAACCACGCTTGGCAGGCGGGTTCGCGAGCGCAGAAGGGTTCGCGTTGATGACGCTGCTGTCCGTCTTCAACTGGGGAAAGGAAATAGAGTTTGCGGCTAGAAGATGTTATTGGAAAGGAAAGTATGGAATATAGAGATGGTTACTACAGCCACGGAGGGGAAAGTTGGTAGTGATTGCAGTAGTTCGGGGGCCGAGGTCGTATACTCGTAGCACCTATTTTAGGACAGGCCAGGACCACTAGCTAGGAGCATCGCTGACCTACTTAATACCAGATACACGTTATTATTCATACCTAATCTTGTAAAACCTAACGGCAACGTAGTTGTCCTACCATCTCATACCTAACAAATATCTTAATCGAATCATTAACAAAGTTCAAAATGGCGGCGATAACTATAATTCTGAATCTCAATTTAAAGGGGAGGTTTAAATTTCGAATTTCAGACCAATCGGATCAATAACAAAAGAATTTCTTCCTTTCTGCCATTTTATTAGTGATATTTACAACAAAAAAAAATTTGATTTTATGTATAATATTTCATCCCTTATTTCGACCCCATAATACTATTTTTCTAATATTATTCACGCCATTATTTTTCATTTGGAATAAGGTTTCCATAACTGTAACGGCTTTAATTTTTATGTAACATTTCAACCCCTTAATGGTTAACTTTAAGAACATAAAGTGTGCAGTTATTTTTGTTCATAAATGAGTAAAGTTTGACATCTGTAACTTCAACAGTTTAGATTTTTCCATACATACTGCCATCTCTTTGTTCAAGCGTTGTCTATATAATAAAAGGTAACCTTTTGCCCTTACCCAAGGTCTAATCTATCTCTGTATCAAATTCTATCAAAATCGATTCAGTGGCTTAGGCGTGAAAATGTAGCAGACAGTAGACCGGTTAGTGTAATACGTTCGTACCGAAATCTTACATCACTCTCCAAAAAATCCTTTGATCGCGCCGCCCTCACCGCCGCGCCGCGCCGCCGCAAGCGCAAGTACAAAGCGTGCCGCCGCGCCGCGCCGCGCCGCCCGCTCCCACGCCGCCGACACCTTCCAGGGATCTTGCCACTTCCTCAGTCGCGCGAAATTCGGTACCGAGTGACGTTGTACGAAATTATTTTGGTTATTGGTTAGTTTCTTGCGGTCAAAATGAGTGATTACACGAACAGTGAGTATGTGACAATAATGACATGCTATGTTCGATCCAATGAAAACTTGGGTCATGCAAGAATGATGATCCAGAACATCTGCAGTCTTTGCGTAGGAATGGTATCATGAATGATGAATCCACGAGTTCCCAGCACAAGAACTATTTTAACGACTTATCCGAGGCTACTCGATCATGGTAAGTTCAGACTTCCTAATCATGCAAGAATCCGTGACCTACGACAGCGAAGTCGTCTATTCTCGACTTTATTAAAACGTTTAAATAAAAACATATGCAGCTTTTTCTAAGATAGTAGGTACGTTATGAAAATAATAATGTAAATCTTAACAACTTACCAACAACTAAATTTACTTAAATGATCCTAACACACTAAAATTCTAAATAAATCAAAATGTTATATGGTAATATTTAGAGTAATAATACCGATAAATAGGTGCAAAGTAAGTTCAAGGTCGATGCGCGACAGTCAGCTGTTGTGTGGCGTGACTCGCGCGCCTGAGTATTGACATGTCGTTGCACTTTTAAGTGTAGGGTGATTTAGATAATATGCGTTTTGGGGATATCTTGTACTGATGTTGTTTATGGGGTAGTTTGTACATAACGTTATAAATATAAAATATAAATCTCGTATATAACGTTAATTTCACATACACAATACACTATTAAAGGAGATGTGCTATCTTGGGCCGTTTTGTGTACGTCTAATACAAATTCTAGAAAAAAATGTGGAATTCAAATAAAATACATTTAGATTTCTTGGAAAACAGGGGGCTTTATACAAAAATGTGATTGTTTTAGTACAGAAGCAATATTTTCTTCTATAATCTGTCCTCCATGATGCCTAATTGTCATTTCGTTCAAAAATGCGCGAACCCATTATCATTAACTTGAATATGTCTTATTTTTAAAACCCCACTACAAATTATAATTATTGTCTATATTTCTTTTTCCATATTCTTCGCTTTTTAAAAGACGATATATGTTGTTAAAGAAGTCACTTTTATTATTTTATTTATGTTACATGATTTTAGTTTAAGAACGAAAATGTTTAACTTGACAGCAATTGCAAAACTCTGTGTTATCTGTCTACGTCTGTGGCCGTAATTCGTATTATTTTTTATTATTCGCATACATTTCGCAAATGTGTATTTGCTTCTCTGTATACCTGGCTTTGTTTTATGGATTCTGATTCTCGCAGATGATATATCTTGACGTTTAAACGCAATTACTAGTTCGTATTTTGGTGAGTAAACATATTATTTATTATTTTGAATGCCACATGTAAGTAATACTGTTATGTTTTTCTATGTTCATATTTCTCTTCTAACCCACAATTCTGCTTTTCAGCACATCAAAAGTGGCGCTTTGCTTGAATTGCACTTCTGCAATTGTTGTGAAATGGTTGAATTGCACTTCTGCAATCAAAAATTGAAATGGATTCTATCATTCAACAGAATCTTAGTAACTACATGGGCTGCCAATTCACTCTCGTGTAGAGTATTTCAAAACGTTTTATTGCTGAAATGGCAGAACAAGAAGTAAGTATTCTATTTTCTTCATTAATTTGGGAAATGTATGTTTTATGCCAATTAATCAAGGTCAATACAAAGTATGGAGTATTACAAAACTATTCATGTTAGAGCTGAATTGCATTGTGTCCACAGGACAAGTCTACTAGTACATAAATATGTAAGAAGTGATATTTTATAAATTGTTGTTTAAATTGTTAAATGAATTACATTTTCTTTTATTTCCCTCTGGACACTCAGATGATCTTGTGTTATGTATAATATATTATATTATAATTATATCCATAATAACAACACTATGTCTGATGGTAAGCACAAATGCCGTCCAGGAGGAATATCTAATGGCATCAGATGACTGTCCCAAGACATTTCATACAATTATCCGGCCGGCCTGCTAAGATGCTTCTTTAAACAATAGTCCGCTATTGTTTAAAGAAGAAGACCTGGGATCATACACATGTGACTGCAAAGAGTTATTTATTCATCACAATTCTTCGATATCTTCAATATTAAATCTTTTTTATTTTGTTTTAGTTATCAGGACGAGCAATTATCTGTACAAACTGCTGGCTGCAAATAAATCAAGCTGTAGACAATGAGCAAGATTTTATTCCAACTCCGCCGTAAAAAGATTGTATCAATCTCATACTTAACACCCACAAGTGCTTCATGTTGAAAGGAACATGGCTGGATACTGGACAGTGGGTTGCTGTACTCATACCATGATTATACTGTGGTATTTAGCCTTTAGGTTGGGCTACCAATAGTACAATATAGGAGCACCGGCATTGTTCCTAGATGTTTTGACTGGAGATTATTTTTAGGCGAATATAAATAAAAAATATAAAGCAAGATCTGGTTGTACTTTATTGTCCTTAAGTTTTGTTTGATTTTAGTTTTCTTTCATCAATTAATCCTACTTTTTCCTTATGTGTGCTCAGAAATAACCAGTTAGAATTAATGTCAAATACATTATTTGAAAAATAATATCTTAAACCTTAGGATAATATTATTTTTAAGTATGCAGAAGTCTAATATACTAAAGTATATTAGACTTCTAGGGGTAGACTAAATATAATGTTTGAAAAGTTAGCTTGTACAGAAATGATTGCTAGTATGTTCTTTTACTAGTCATTAAGGTATAGAAATAAACATGGCTGCTATCAGATTCGATTCCATTTTTATAGCGTATTCATTCGTATGGACTATAATAACTAAGAGCTTATTAAGTGCATATGCCTAATAATAAAATGATTATTTATTCATATGCACATAGGGAACACCTCTGACTTTTCGGAGTCATGTGTGTATTGATAGTCAATCACCACGCACTAAAACGGTGAAGGAAAACATCGTGAGGAAACCTGCTTACCATAGCAATTCATAAGAATTTCTATGGTATGTAAGTCCGTCAACCCGCACTAGGCCAGCGTGGTGGACTATATGGCCTAATCACTCTCAATCGTATTCTTGATTGTAGAGTAGGCCCGTGCCCTGCAGTGGGACGTATATGGGCTGATACAGATGCTAGCAGTCGCGACAAGTGATCAGTCTGTGCCGTGCTGTATCTCATGCCTAGCAGATTTTTATTGTGGATTATTTAAATAGGTTGTTTAGCAAGTATTATGCACCGCACTTACGGCCAGATATAGGTACACTTTCTTAATATTAAATAACTATAAACATGACGAGATTCTGACAGACTTGTTGCAATTTATTGTATAGACATTATGTTATATTATATAAGATGATCAATAAAGTATGATACTAATTCCGTTGACGTAAAAACATTTACGAGTTATATAGAGTACAGTAATTTATAGCACAGACGACTAAAAATAATATTTGATTTATAGGAAAACGAATTACGACTTCATATTTCATAAATGTCAAGTTTTGACATCGGTTGTCAAACATGCCGTTTCAGACGCCATATTGTCCCCTTGTAGTGTTGCTGTTCTTGGCTTGGTATTTATTTTTGTATAAAGCTAATATGTAACGTATAATAGTATTTCAAACAGAAATCGAATGCCAATTTCACTAAGTAAATTTGGTGTAATGTACTACAAACGGCCCAAGGCCCATACATTTCTGGCCCATCTCCTTTCCGGACGATAAGCGATTCCACCCAGTATAATACTGTGATTGATTAAATTCTGTACACAAACATAGATTACATATTGAGAATAAATTTTGTGTGGAAAAATGTTAAGCAACAATGCCGTGTACACATATTAGAAATAATTTTGGCTAATTACTGATAATTAAATAAATAAATACACTTAACAGTCACATACATAGTCCTGACCCCACATTAAGATCAATTAAGTGTTGTGTCGTGGGTATCGGGAACTACCAGAGACTTTTCGGTCTCTCAAACATCCAGACTCGAGACCAATACTTACTGGGTCTCACAAACATTTGTCTCGGTGCGGGGCTCGAACCCGTGGCCTCTCGTTTCACAGGCGGCGTCTAACCAACTGCGCCACGGAGGCTGTCAATTACGTCCAGTCTAGTATTTACAAACAACTGGTCAAAGAACTGCGGTGTTTATTTCTGTTAAGTCAAGTTAGATTACCAGCAACACCTCATGTAAATAATTAGAAATGTCCAAATTGTATTCAAAATTTTTAAATTGTATGCAGATTGAATGAAGCAAATTATGCCTTGTATGTATTATAAATTCTAATTTAATTGTAAGTTTTAAGAAATGTCATATTAGTTTGGCTTAAAAAGCTGGTAGCCATATTTACAAAACCTATTTTTATGTAAACTCAAGTTTGTCCACAATCGCAAATCGCTCAAAAGCGCTGTGGTGCACGGAGAAATTGTTATTTTTTTCTCTCTTCAAATTTCATTACATTGGACATTATTATCATTACTACTATTGGACTACTAGTATAAATGTACATTGTATAAATTATGAAAGAATATTTTAATGAAAGTATTGTAGATATTTTTTACTTTCATTTCTAGTTCCTAATTTCACCACTTGTCAATTTATGTTAGTTGCGCTGTATGTCTCAGACGTTTTTTGTTTTTGAAGGTCATGCCCTCGAATTTCGACCGACAGTGTGCACACAACAAAATAATCTATTGTTCAGTAGTGCGATTCACGTAACTTTTTGACGCGCCGATCAAGTTGCGGTGCGGTTACAATTAAGTTTACGCTTTGGTACAAAATGGTATTCTTGTAAGTGTTTAGCTGCGCGTGAAATGCGCGTGAGCTGCGCGTCAACTGTACGTCAGACGTATGAAATTTGTTTGAGATTGACATATACCACGCGTAGCAGTAGAATACGCTAAAACGTTTGCGTGACGCGAACTTGACGCGAGCGTATTTGACAGCGGTTGTCAAAATTACGAGAATACGAAAAGGGCTGTTTTGATCGAAACTTAACCGCAACTGCACTGCAGCTGAACTTAATAAAATACGTGAATCGCCCTACCGATCGCTGTAAGACGCGTTGCTCTAGTATTTATGGCCGCTTCTTTACTCTATGCGTAAGACAAAAACCTACAGTTTGTTTTCAGCATAAAATTAACTTTAAATAATTTTTATTTGGCGTACTGGCGCATTTAAAAGTTTTCAATTCATTTTATGTACATTTATATTATTATACATTTTCGTTCTATTTACAATTTATATTTACATTATACATACATACGTAATATATTTACATTCAAATGTCATCCTTATTGTGGAAGAGTTAAGGTTTAATATTATTACCAATCGTCTCGACCAATCTCTGGGACGCAGTAAATGTCGATTGGATACGCGCACAAATTTTAATACATTTGAGATTACAAAAAAAACAAGCGACTTCATATTATGATGTCTTCGATCAGATATATACGAATCTGGAACAAAATCACACGCCAATAGTGGCCAAGGTTGCTTATACTTATACATTTGAATTTAAAACAACGAAATGTTGCAAAAAACTCTTTAATTATTAAGGACATAATCTTTAATTATGTCTAGGCCCCCTGGTAACAATAAACCCTATAGCTACCTTTAATTAAGATGTATTACGTTTTTCTTCTTCTTCATACTCAAATCAGCTCAGCATACTGTCGCTTGTTTCGTGCTAGGCAAAATAGTTTTGCGGCGCTCGCAATCCCTGTCCACTCTAATTTTTCGTAGTCATGACTTTTTCCTCCGACCGACTTTCCTTTTACCAGCTACTTTTCCCATCATTATAAGTTTATTATGTTTCTGGACTATACTAAATTAAAATAAGAGCACATACTCATTTGTGCTCTTATTTCTCTTCGTTTTTTGGACTGTTACATATAATCTAGTGTATAATTGATCGAAGTATAATGTACCCTTTTTATAGACCTACACGAAGTCGTAAGTTTTTTTTAACAATATACTGAACAATATTTGAGTTATTTAAACACGTTCCAAATTGATTGTCAATATTCATATTATTTTATTACATTTTTAATTTCCGTTCTTTTTTTGTTGTTTGTATCCAAACTGAACGATACATAGATTATTACGCGACCAAATAAAATTATACGTATATTTTTCAAAATATCGTCCTACAGCTTACCATTTTATTTTTACATCATAAGAAAATAAGTCTATCTCGCTTTTGCTACAAAATAATAGGTCTATCTTGTTTTGCCTGGTTTACATCATGTTAGTACGAAAGAGACAAAGCTGTGATGATACAGAGAGAGATGATTATGTTCGTTTGGTATATACTTACTGACTGACTGTGACTCACACTGTGACTGTTATTTGATAACAGAATCTTCCAATTTAAATAACAGTTGTTATATGATAAAGTGTTATACCTGTGACTTTTAACTGTGACAATAAATACGCCTCACGCCTAGCCATGACCAGTTTGCGCATTTGTGGTGTCAAGTGTCAACTGCAGTCCAAGTAGTACTAAGTAATCTGTGAGTCCAAGTGAAAACTGCAACTGGAATTTGGAAAGTGGAAGAAACAATTTTTGAGCTAAAAAAATTCTGTGCACAGGACTGTGGCTATTATAGTACCAAATTTTTACATCACCGTGGTATATTCTTTGAGCGAGTTCAATGATCAGTCAGCAACGGCATACTGTTTCCCAAAATAAAAATATTATTTTTAACCTTAAACTTGTATCGTACAACAAAACCACCCAAGAGCGTGATACTATTGAAGCAAAAGTACCAGCACCAGTGTAAAAGTAATCGATTTCATTAATGTTGTATTTGTTGTCAATGTAAGATAATATAATGGCTACTCGTGCATGGGTTTTTTGCGATTTATCTATAAGCAGAAACTTCGAATTTGATAAAATAGAGTTAATAAAGAAATTAGGCTATGACACTATTGCGATAAACACGTATGTAGTTGAACCTAGTGAAGAACCGAGAAAAAAGAAAAAAAAAGGGGAAAAGGATGGCATCAAAGACATCTTGCCACCACCAATTGAAATTCCAAGTGAAGTGTCAAGCGTTATGAACGTGTTGCAGAGGGTGACGTTGGAATTCTCCGATTCAAGTATATCCCACAAAATGAATCAGTCAGAAAACCTCAAGAAATATGACATTGTAGCTGTTGTGCCAAAAACATTACAAGCTTTCCAATATGCATGTGGCTCCATGGACATAGACATGATAAGTTTCGAGCCAGAAGGCAGGATACCATTTAAAGTGCACCGCAAGATGTACATGCAAGCTGTGAACAAAGGAATCTTTTTTGAAATTATGTATGCACCAGCAGTTAAAGATTCTACAGCCAGAAAAAATATTATAAGCAATGCACACTTGTACCATTCTGTTGGACAATCAAAAAATATTATAATAACAAGTGGTGCAGATCATGCTGTGCACATGCGTGATGTGCATGACATCATCAACTTAGGTTTCTTGTTAGGACTCAACAGTAATGAGAGCTTAGAAGTTGTGCGAACAAATCCTCGGAAACTGATTGTCAGAGCTGAGAGCAGACGGATTGGAAAACATTACTTGGTAGTCAATGAAAAAGACAAATAAATAACTCAATAGTACTCATAACTTTTCATTTATATTTCATCAAAAATACATATTTGGGTAAATATTAACAAACATATACAAAAGCTAAACTTAACATCACAGATAAGAAAATTAGATTAAATCCCTAGGAGTTTGGGGATTACATGATGGATATAAAAGGGACTAAAAATTGTAACCATAGTTTATGTATTACTAGCAAATAGGCCCAGCTTTGCCTAGTTGCAGATACTTTTTGAGTCTAGTCCATATCAGCAACATATTTAAACTTATTATTATACAGAATGTAACTGCTGTCCTTTAAACTGCTTTTTGCATCCCGTTTTATCCCACCCTATCGTGGTCGTATTTTATTTCATCCTTGACATCTTGAGTTAGAAAGAGTAACATATATATAACTATCAGCCCGGCCCAGCTTCGCCCGGGTACAAATAGATTTCTGTACAATAATATGTACGTATTATACATATACCGGATTAGCAAGTTGAAGTGGCAATGGGCAGGGCACATAGCGCGGAGATCTGATGACCGATGGGGTCGGAAAGTGCTCGAATGGAGGCCGCGTATCGGAAAGCGCAGCGTAGGACGTCCACCCACAAGATGGTTTGACGACCTGGTAAAGGTCGCGGGACGTCGCTGGATGCAGGCTGCCTCCAACAGGTCTCTGTGGAAATCATTGGGGGAGGCCTATGTTCAGCAGTGGACTTCCTTTGGCTGATGGATGGATGGATACATATAAACCTTCCTCTTGAATCACTCTTGCCCAAATACTGGAAAGCCAATTAACTTTTAACTCCGATTAACTAGCTCTAATGACCTGTTAAATTGATTCCAGTTAAATATAACTTCGATTAAACCACTTATGCCCAAATACTGGAAAGCCAATTAACTGTTAACTCCGATTAACTAGCTCTAATGACCTGTTAAATTGATTCCAGTTAAATATAACTTCGATTAAACCACTTAAGAATTAAATATTTAATGGGGCATTATTCATCCGATTCTTTTTTTTTTTTTTTTTTTGTTCTTTTCGTTCCGTAAGGAACCGGCTAAGATCCAAGACCATGCTGCCAAGTCGAAAGTATTTCTTGTTTCTTAAGTATAGTACTTGTGGACTATTCTTGATATAATATACAGGGTGGACAAGAAAACGGCGCACCTGCCAATATACATTATAGTATTATAGTATATGGTGAAGGAATCTTAATTAAGACGGATTTGTATGGCGCTAGCGAATATTAAGAATGATGCCGAGAAAAAAAAAACTAATGTTACACATGCTACCCCTTAACATGTTAAGCTAAAGTAATTGAACCTTACAACTGAACGGTAGACATTCAACAATAAATAAGCAGAGCTCATTATTTACTTATAAGTCGATTGTGTACATCACGCTCAGGGTACATAAAAAAGATATTAAATTAATACTGCCAACAGTCACATACATGGGTACTAACCCCACACTAAGATACAAATCTTGTGTCGCGGGTATTAGAAAAATAATTATGGTTCACGGAAATTATTTGTCTCGGGGCGGGAACCGAACCCGCGGTCTCATTTCACAGGCGGTTCTTACCAACTGCGCCACGGAGGCCGTCGGTGACTCATATGGGCTGGTTAGTTGTCATTACTGACCACCAAAATAGTTAACTGACCTTGTAATGTAAACCGTAATGACCTTGATAGGCAAAGCTGGAAGCGCAGGATCCGCCAAAACCCGCACGAAAACACTGTCACAGTTTGGTAGCACAAATCACTTTTTCTTTTACATTTCACATAACACAAGTTACATCAAAAGCTATCAAATTGGGTAATGTTCAAAGCATAGGAGACTGTCCCACCCTCACACCCACCACTGTAACTCCTGTGAGCCAGGATCAACAGTGGCACGCAATGTAATGACACCGAGCATTGAAGCTCGGCGAGTCTCCGGGAATGTCTAACTTGTCTTTAACCCGCAACGAAATTAATCAGAAAGTTAAATTATTAGGAGGAGTTGGAAATAAATTATTGTCCACTTCCCTCCGTGCAAAGCGGGTGACAAAACATTGAACTGAAGAGGTAAATAACCTCGCAAAAAGACTTTCACAGCCGGAGAAGCCAGCTGTAAAGCACCACGGATCAAATTATTATTACATTTAAATGGGACCTATTATGTGAACTGTTATGCTTGATTCCAGTAATAGGTATGGTATGGCAAAAACGCCGGAAAGCACGGAAGTTCTTTCTAGTCTCTACAAGGTCCATGTAGTATACAACTCCAGATGATATTTGCATACTATCTAGCATGGTTTTACGCTCATTATGCCAAAGACTACACTCCCAAAGTATATGATGCGCGGACTGCTCATACTCGCAATTAGGTGTTGAACATGGACACGCAGGCGACGCAACAAGCTTAAAAGAGTATAGTTTAGACTTAAAGTTACCATGGCCCGTGAGAAATTGTGATACGCAATAATCGACATCTAGCCATGTCTTTGTTAAACGATCTCGTACGCAAGGAAAAAATTGGTATAGATGCCGGCCCTTCAAAGATACCTCCCATCTATTTTGCCATTCATCTAATAGTTCGCTATATACCACTGAAACCGGTTTAAATAATCTGTCAACTTTTAAAAGTTCACGTGCGGTGAAAAAACTTTTATCCATATTCTCTCTATTAGAGTAATACATCGCGGCGCGACGTTGCACCTCCAGGTCGACTGGAAGTACACCCGCTAGGACAGGCAAAGCTTCGGTACTAACAGTTCTATATGCCTTGCACAAGAATATCAACGCCAAACGTTGGCTCTGGAGCAGTTTTCTTCGCACAGCACCGATAGTAGCCCTATCAGCCCATACGGGAGATCCATAACAGATACATCCTAAGTAAGTTGCTCCATAGATGATTTTTAGTGTATTGAAAGATAGCCCCCACGTTGATTTTGATACTCTTGTCAAAGCAAAAAAGTTCCTTTTCGACTTTTCCCCGACGTTCTTAATATGTTCAAGAAAGGAAAAATTCCTTTCTAAAGTTAAACCAAGATAACAAACCGATTCCTTTTTTTTAACATTGATATTATTAAATTTAATTCGCGGCTGTGATTTTAAAGTTCCTTTCAGAAGTAATTGGAACGTTTTTTGTGGTGCAAAGGTTAAGCGATTTCGATGGCCCCAATCACATATTAGTTTTAAACACGCGTCCGACATAATTTCTAATCCCGACCTACTATTTGACTCTATAAGCAAGAGGCCGTCGTCCGCATATCCGGTCAAAGAACACCCTGACGGCAAGGGAATTGCAAGAAAATCATCGAACCCTAAGTTCCACAAATAAGGACCTAAGACCGAACCTTGTGGACAGCCCATCGTAAGTGGTTTCGACGCAGCATAATGTCCAAGTTTAAGTTTTGTTGTTCCGTGCGAGAAATACGAGTAAATAAGTGAATATATATTTTAAAGCAACCTCGTAATTTCAACTTAAGAAGCAGCATTGGCCACCAAGCGTTGTCGAAAGCACCGGATATGTCCAGGAAAATACCGAGTACATATTTGCGCGCCGATGTACTTACAGCTCTTCTAACCGATATTGCCGCGTCGATAGTTGACTTACCCGTCGTAAATCCGAACTGTTTTTCGTGAAACTTTGGTCCACCCGGTAGCAATCGAGGGACGATAAGATGTTCAAAGCATAGTGAAATTAATAAAATTTACTCAAAATAACTGAAAACGAATTTACAATAATATGCACACGACTAATACATGCACACGCGATCGAAATCCGAATTCAACTAATAAAAAATAAATTATTATTTTGATTCTTGAAAGATAAAGGCCTGTTCACATTAGATACAAAGCTTACCTATTTGAGTTCATAATAATTCATCTGAACAATTAGTATTACTACTGTATCAGACCATATACGTGCCACTGCAGGGCACGGGGTCTCCAGTGCAGTAAATTAGTAGTTAGTGTTTATTGATTTCACTAATTTTATCTCAAATAAGTCTCATATGCAAATTCTATGCTATAATGGTAGACGACATTTCTCTAGGTATAAGAATTTAGAAGAAATTTTATCACTTTAAAGTAACATTATTTTCAAAATACATTAAAATAATGTTAAATACAATAATAAGCAAAGTAAATAGGCAATTTGTAATTGACTGGATCGGCTGATGACATATTTAAATAACATTATAAGCTCTTGAGCAAGTATCAGTATCAGTCCAATAAGATCTTTTTTTTAACGTAACTTTTATATCGGAGTACTTAATCCAATTAAGTTATATCAAGTGTGTAGTGTGAACACACCTCAAGATGTCGGTCTTCTTTTGCAAAATGCTAAAAGTTACCGACAAAGAAATTGCCGCCTTTCGGCACGCACTCACAAACGGCGGCGGCGACCTCAAAGGAAGAATAATCGAGCCGCGTTGGATCCGACAAAGTACACTATGACCGGCGGCTTCCTTTGACTAATAGGGCCGAATTGGGCCATCATTTTAAAAATATTATTTTTTATTAATCAGTGTCATCAGATTATTTTTTCAATGAATCTAAATTATTTAGAAAATTTAAATGTTATGTAGGTATTACCAAAACTTTTCTAATTATAATTAAATTCGCTATCTTACATGATTTAAGCGATGACCAGTGTGATTTCTTGGTATCTTTCAGTTTGGATTTGTGACACTAAGGAAAATAATGACAAACAAAATAGTCAATCCATTCACGATGCAACTGCACCTAAAGTTATTATGTTGTTAATTTATTGACGCTTAAATCTAAGTACGTCCCTGATTAACTGATTGATTTATTTGAAATGAAACAAAAAATATCCTTGTTTGAAGTTAGAGAAGGATAAATTATACAGCTAAGAGTTCATGACCTTACTCATGTGTAAACAGCTGTTAAAGCGAAGTTTAAGAAAGTTTTGATGCTGTTAAAAATGGTTTTCGTGGTATATTTCGTTAACCGTTCAATTAACGACGAAACGAAAAAATACGTATGTGTTTAAATCTTGTTCTTCATCCATTCCAACTGATTTTATGCGAAAAAGTGGTGATTAAACTTAAAACTTTAAACGGTCATAACTTCAAAACGGATAGGTATTTACCAAATATTATTTTTTTATTACGATATTAATATTATGCCCTTGTACCCAACTGAGCAAGTGCGCCATTTATTTGCGCTCCCTGTATAAGATAAAATATGTCTTCAGTAGTAGTGCTTCAATTTCTTGACTTTAAAGTCAAAACTCAAAGGTATTCATTAATATGTCATAAGTTTTCCCATCAGTGGATATTGGACAATTCCATTGGTGATTATGTACCTCTCAAGTACATATATCAAAGAAAATTCTTAATTCTTCACGCTCAAATTGGTATTTAATATCAAATTATATAAATCCAGTCAAGGGCCAATGCCGGGTAAATTAAAATATTTACAAACGCTCTATGTTAAAATTACCTTCCTTTAAATTATTAATTGTAAACCCATTCAGAGATGAATTAATTACTATATCTAGCATTACTAGTACCTATATAAAATGTGAATACGAAAGTTCAAATCACAAGACAGTAACCACAACAGTAACCAAGAGTGCAAATATTCAAAATTCTAACGTTACAAAGTATATACTCAGAGTGCATTAATAATATGTAATAAGTTATTAATCATCTACAGTGGTTTCTTAATTTATAAAATAATTGAGAATAAAAATAGAGAAATCAAATTAAAAACCCAAGATCTTATGTACATTAAGTCGAAACTATTTACAAACCTCAATATTTACGAACAATTAAATTTGCCCAACAGTACCAACAATAAAGTCAAACAACGCTGTGTACGTTGAACCATTTTCAAGAAGAGCCTGGATGGAGCGCGGAATTAAGTCCGTTTTTTTATAAATTTTAATCAGCTCACCCATCAGCACAAGGCGCTGAATGCCAAAGGATGAGCAATGAAAGAATAAATGAGACAGAGATTGCTCAACCTGAACATTACAATGGTCACAGTAAGGACTTTGCACCAATTTCAAACGAAATAGATGATAGTTTAAACGACAGTGTCGAAAACGAAGCCGCAAAACGGTAGTGTAAAATTTTCGACTTTTATAAAAACGACTTTTGCAGAACCAAGGTGTTGAGCCAATGGTGACATTGTAAGTAGCATACCATAGACCTTTATTTTGAATCTCAACTGTTTGTTTCCAATGCCTCGTCCACAAGTCGATTGATCTTCTTTTAAGGATAGGGACCACATCTGTGTGTGGTACAAAAAAATTTAGATTTCTACTGGAGTCAGGAACAGTTGTTGAAAAATGTGTAATAGTTCTGGCCAGAAAATCAGCCTTCTCATTTCCCAACACTCCCATATGAGAAGGAACCCACATAAATACAAGCTTAATATTATTAAAGAACAAATCCATACAAGTCTCCCTGATACGGGGAATTAAATAGTTAGTGTCAGCATTGAATCTACTGTTTTTAAGATTTTCAAGAACACTCATGCTGTCACTGACTATTACCCATTCATAACAACCATCATTACTATGTTTTATATGCCTTAAAGCAGCAAGAATAGCTACAGCCTCAGCAGTGAATATGCTTGCATGAAGGTCTATTTTATGACCAACGCCAGAATTCAAATATCCATCATAAATAGCAATTGATACAGCAGACTCTGTTTTGGACCCATCAGAATAAACAAATCTATAATTGGTAAATTTAGAAAATTTACAGTATACATCTTCTTTAGAGAATAAATTGTGATCAATAATGATGTCAATTTCAGGAAATTTACTATTAAAATCTCCCTGATAACATGGAAGAGAGGAAGATTTATGGATATGCAGATTTTCAAGAAAATTTACATATTGTGAGAAGCCTTGGAGAATATATAGGGAGCTACAAGCAGAAGATTGAGCAGTATGTTTCAAATTTAAAAATAGGTGATTATTTGTTTTGCTGTATAATTTTAATAAAAACTTTTCTTTCAAATAACCAAATCTTATACTTAATGGGGCAAGATTGCACTCAACTTGCATTACGTTAATAGGGGTGCTTTTAAATGCTCCAGTTATTAACCTCAAGCCTTTGTTTTGTATATTATCTAAGATGTCTACCAATCTCTTATCACCAGCAAAAGACAGGAACCCATACTCAAAGTGGCTACGAATTAGAGATTTATAAAGCAACAACAATATTTTGGGATCAGCACCCCAAGATGTTCTGCATAAAGTTTTCATAATATTAAAGGCTCTATTAGCTCTAGCACTTATTAACTCAATATACCTTCTCCAGGAAAGATTATGGGTAAATGTCACACCCAAAAACTTTGCATCATAGGAAACTGGAATAGAGACATTATTAAAATACACAGAGGGACTTACAGATCTACTTTTACCAAAAACAACCAATTTTGATTTAGATGGATTTATGTCCAGATTTAAATAAGAGAAATATGCACACAGAGATGCCAAAGACTTGTTGAGAATGTTTGTAACATTATCCAAATTGTTCCCAGTGGTGTAAACAACTAAATCATCAGCAAATTGAAGATTTTTTACTTCAGTGCCCAAAACAAGATTCAAACGACGTATATACAAGATAAAAATTAGTGGAGAGAGTATTCCCCCCTGACATACTCCAACAGATGAAAGTCTTGGTCCATAATATTTACCATTGTACTTTGCATAGACTTCTCTTTCTGTTAAAAAATTCTTAATCCAGTGAACTATTTTGTTTGGCATTCCAATTGAAAGTAATTCGGAACAAAGTACATTAATATTAACACTATTAAAAGCTCCAGCAACATCAAAAAACACTGACAACAATAACTCCTTATTAACAAGACTATTATGAACATCCAATTGAAGCAGTCCTATGCTTTCACGGGCCGACTCTCCCTTTCGGAACCCAAATTGATTAGCTGGAAGAATATTATTATGCTCAACAAAATATTCAAGCCTTTGTTTGAGTAATTGCTCAAATACCTTGCCTACACATGATGTAAGAGCAATGGGTCTATATGAGTCAGGACTCATTCGAGGTTTATCTGGTTTTAAAATTGGTACTAAGCAATCAGATTTCCATGACTGAGGTATGTCATTGTTTAACCAAAGGTTATTGAATATTTGAAGTAAAATGCAGAGAGCTTTGCGACTTAGTCGTTTCAACATTATATAAGAAACTCCATCCAAACCAAAAGCACTATCCTTTCTAGAATAAATGGAAGATATTAGCTCTTGTATTGAAAAAGGTTTGATTAAAAAACTATTTACAGAATTTGTTGCAGAATCAGAAGATAAATTAGGATGATTATTTACATAATCTGGAGTAAACTTTCGTAAGAAATCATTAACCCAACTATCATCATTAGTATTACAAGAAAATGTTTTGTTAAATTTCCGCATATATTTCCAGATCTTTGAAAGAGGAGTACACCGATTAAAAGAACTGCATAATTGGACCCAACTATTTGATCTTTCTGTTTTCAAAATAAGTTTTTTTTGAGCTTGTAACCTTTTAAACTCAACATAGCTTTCATCTGAGGGATTATTTTTAAAATTGAGATAAGCATACCTTGAATTTTGAACTGCTTCAGAACATTTTTTATTCCACCAAGGAAGAGGAGGATGTTTAATAAATTTCCTGCTCGGGGAGTTAATATTAGGTGTATTTGTAGGAGATATCATGTGTTGATTACAATATGGAAGGGATTTATTGATCGCAGAATGCAACAATTCACAAAATAATGTGTACATTTTCAATGGAGTTTCAATGCAACTTTGAGTTTGGAAATTTGACAATTCCGAATCTACATTTAGTGTATACATTTTCCAATCCACCATTTTATAATTGGGGTAGATGGGCAAATGCACACTACCATTATTATTTGCAGCACAACTAAGTATATATATTATTATTTACTAAAACTTTAATAATTACAGAAAGATGATAACTACCGAGAGGATCATTATGTACAGACCAGTCCGAAGAAAGAGCAAGTGATGGAGAGACCAAAGTTAAATCTAGAGCATTTGGACGCCACGTCAAAGAACCAACTGTAGTTACTTCACCAGAATTTAACAAAATCAAGTTATTGCCGTCAATGACATCCAAAATATCTCTACCTCGTGCATTAACAGAGTTACAACCCCACAGGGTGTGATGGGCATTAAAATCGCCAGCAAATATCATAGGTTCCGGGACAGACTTTATTAAAGAGTCAAATTTATTTTTATCAAAAGATGGAGAACAATTTGTAGGACAATAAAAGCTAACGATACTAATTTCTCTATTATTTAGATTAATTCTTATACAAATATTTTGCAATGAATTATCACAATAAGTATTAATTCTTTTGTAATCAATATTATTACGAATTAAAATAGCTACGCCATTATGTTCATTGCCAACATCATTTCTTTCTACATTGTAACCTCTTATTGCAAATGTTTTTTTGGGTGTCAACCAAGTTTCCGATATGATTGCCAAGTGGATTTGCTTCTCATATAAAAATTGAGTTAGTAAGATCTTATTACTTAAAATACTCTGAGCATTCTACTGCATGACATTAAGGTCCATTTTTCAATAAGGAACTGTTTCGGAGCGTTTGATGTAGTATATCTTTTATCGATGCTGAATTTATAGGATTGTCCTTCTGATTGATGATTATTTTAGTTAATGCTTGAGTCAATAAGTTCATGAAAAAATCTGATTTTGTTAAATTTTGAAGTTGAGTTTCTATGTTAGATGCAGTTAATTGTGGGAATGATTTTTCATTAAATAGCCCTGCGTATTGAGTATTTCTTGTTTTTATTTTATTTTCTTCTAATTTAAGTTTTTTTTGAGGGCAGGAGTTGGATATCGCTATGTGGTTGCCACCACAGTTAGCGCATTTCGCGTTTTTACTATCTACAGTGCATTTTTTAAAACTATGTTCCTGACTACAGATAGAACACACTTCTCCATTTTTGCAGAATTTTGCAATATGTCCGAATTTCATGCAGCGGAGGCATTGCTTAACCGGAGGGATGTACGTTTTAACCTCATGCCTCCAGGAGTCCAAGTAAACATATTCAGGTAGTTCTGTGGAGGCAAAAGTTACCGCCACAGTCTGCGTAGGCTGGTATTTTATTTGACCACTATCATCCCGTACTCTTCGCATGAAGCGCCTCACTTGAATAACATTACGGGAACTACCAATAAGAGAGAATATTCTTTTATTCGACATCTCTAGAGGGACAGAAGTAAGTACGCCAGTCGCCTCTGTGTCACCAGCAGGTATAGATGCTTTTAGCTCGAGTTCCTCCAGTAATTTTTTATTTTGTAAAAATACATTTGCGTTATTGGACAAATCAAATGTTATTCCTATTTTAAATCTATTAATAGATTTAAGATGTAGTACACCTGTGACGCAATATCTGCGTAAAGCGCGGGAAATAGACAGTCTGTCTTTATCGGTGAACATCTTTTGCTCTTTATGGTTTAAAAATACTACAAATTCTTTTTTATTGCTATTTTCGGGATACTTCCTAAAGTATCCCGGTACCTTATAGATTTCAAATTTGCTCGTGGAGTCATCATCGGAGTCCGATGAAGTCGATGAAGGCAGCCCATCGGGAGGAACTTTTTTCCGCCTTATCGTGCCTCCCATCTTCTTCAAACAATATTGTCACTTTACGAAATTACAAATAATTAGTTATGTTATAAGAAATACTATTAAAATACAAAGAAAATTGCAAGTAGCTTAAGGCAATTTGGTTTTGGCGCCTTTCACTTCGAAGGTTCCCGCGCGAATCTTCATCCGATTCGTATTCTCGAAAGCAACTTAAGAGTTTGACAGCTGTCAAACAGTCAAATTTTTAAGAATTTCCATAGAATTTCTAGTTTTAAGCAGCCGTCGTCTTAAGGCCGCCTGCGACCACTCTTAACTTTATCAATTCTACATAAAATTTACTAAAATGACTCTCGCGTCGGTTTCATCGCTGTCTGATGACGATATAGCTTCATCAAGGCGAGTCAATCAAGAAAAAAAATCAATGCTTTTGACAAATACAAAGAAGAAAACATTCAAACAAAGTGAGGTTCCGCCTGAAGAAAGAAACTGTTCTGCATCTGTGTTCCTTGCTGGAGGCAAAATAGAACCCACTACAAATAGAAGTCGATTGATAAAACTTGCGACCAACTGTTGCTTGCTTTATGATATTCTACGACAGGCAGTTACCAGAAGATTATTGGAGATGTATTTCATGTGGAACAGCCGACTGTATAACACAAAGTTGCAGCAGAGTTAGTTAAACTACAAAATCGTGGCATGAAAATTCCCAACTAACAACGGTCGTGGCCTAGAATAGGTTGGCTTTGAGGAGTAAAAACTATCAGAGGCGGTAGGGATTGGGTCCCAGATTATATGTTTTCACTGTTATTACAAGGTAATGCATAGTTTTCGAAAAATTAATTAAAATAGTTACTAACCTCAAATCACATATTCGGTAAAACGGAACGTAAATACGGTAGATTATATTCTGTCTAATGAAAGCTGAGAGTGCAAAATAGCGGGAAATTTAAAAAATATAGCGCTTACAACCCCGAGTGTACTAGGAAATACATAGTTGATACTTGATGATTTTTAATTTTAAATATTGTATATACAAAGATTTTTTTTATGCAACGTATTTTTAATTTATGATTTATTTATATTGAGTAAGGACCCCTAAAAATAAGTGTTTAAAATTGATCCTAAAAGAGAGATATTTTCTTAGGGGCCACTTAAAATAGCTTAATAATTAATATCACAAATATGAGTCAGACTCATGCGTAGAAGGTCTTGTGCTTTACACTATCGTGTTATACTATATACATAAAACTACAAGTGTAACTTTATAATTGCAAAAAAATACATTATAATCGCAATCATTTCATTTAGGTTTATGGTTCTGACAGAAATATACATGTATTATGAAACCTTGCTTCAAATTCATCATTATCATCGTCAACGAGAATTACCTTGCAAGATTTCTCAACAGATATAAGGACAAGGAATTAGGAAGTGATCCTGTAAGAGTGACTTATTTATGTTTTCAGTACGGAACCCTCAAAATTAATACAGCGGAACTGCTAAAAAGTACATATATTCAAAGTAAATTAATCATCATAATCAAAATCAGATTCTAAAAATTCTACTCCATCTAATGAGTCCCTACTAGTGTCACTTGTATTGTCATCATTCACATTAATAATAAATGATTCTAAATTAGAATCTGTTATTCTATCTTTTTCTTTGTACATATTTTCGATATTTATTACGTGATTTACGCATTTTCGCCAGTCATCAGGAGTAACATGTGAAAATGAATCAATTATCAATTTTTCCATATCTGCCGATTGTAGTCCAACATTTTTGCTAGATATATTGCGTTTCACTAAACTCCATATCATTTCAATTGGGTTTAAGTCACAGTGATATGGCGGCAAATACTTCATGGCCATGTTTTCTTAAGAGCTCTTCCACTTCATACAGAGGTGCAGGCTTATTTTTGTCGACAAGGCAAAGAAGTTCAGCTTTTGTAAAAAAATCTTCAAATGGAACTTCATTAGCAGTAAGCCAGTTCTGGATATCCACTTTTAAATTTTGTGCCGTGGGAGATTTGTTTATTTGTTTTACATGATAACTAGCATTATCCATCACAACAACACTGTTTTTTGGCAAATTGGGAATTAGTTTTTGTTCCAACCACTTCATGAAATTACATGAATTCATGTCGTGGTGGTAATCCGCTAATTTCGATTTCGTACTGAATGTCAGTAGAGCGCCGGGTATGAAACCTTTTTCATAACCTGCATGCACAATTATATACCTTTTGCCTAAGGATAATTTATCGCTGACACCACTTACAGAGGGGCCCTGCCAGGATTTTTTAACTTTATAATTTTGATGAACATATGTCTCATCTACAAATATTATGGGTTTATTTTCAGTCCTTTTTTGGGCAATAGTTCGAAGATAGCGATGTCTCCAAGCAGCTATGTCATAGCGTTCTATGAGTGTGGATCTCTCACTAGAATTTTTCTTGAATTCGAATCCATTACGCAGTAATATTTGTCGAAGTGTTTCCACACATCCAGTGAAATTAATTGATTCTCGGAGTTCTGCAACTAAAGATCTCAGAGTTGGTACACATCTTCTTACTATGTAGTATTCATTAATTTTATTCCGTATAGCATTTGTGTCGAAGCTATCTAATTCAGAAATAGTTTGTTTGTGCGGACATTTCTTGCCTGGTGTATCCCACTGTCCATTGTTGACAGAACCTTCTTTTTTTATTCGCCACAGTGTACTTAAACTGAAACCTGAAATAACAAATAATA
This sequence comes from Hyles vespertilio, assembly GCA_009982885.2. Taxonomy (NCBI): domain Eukaryota; kingdom Metazoa; phylum Arthropoda; class Insecta; order Lepidoptera; family Sphingidae; genus Hyles; species Hyles vespertilio. Next base: position 10,180,365 of record CM042812.1, on the reverse strand, counting down.
ATATGATTAAATAACAAATTATAGAAAATAAATTATTTTTGCACCTGCATACATAATATGTGTGTAATTATAAATTAATAATATAATTAATTAATTTAATTTACCAGTCAACGATGATATTTTCTTTATGTATTGCGTTTCGGAGGACATTTCATCGGATTGTTCCAAGATTTTTAGACTCTCAATAGAGTTATGAAACACCTGCAACTTCTCTTGGTCGTCGCTAATAATTTCGGCTAAAAAATATTGCAATAAATTAAAAACTGAAATGAACAGACAAATTTTATTTTATTTAAACTTAAATAATTTCATTTGAATTATTAAATAAAAAGTATCAAAATGACTACAAGCACTTACATGCAATTTCGGAAATCGTTGACAACAATCGTGATTTTTCACATAAAACGGTCTCTTTTTCGCGTTTCACTTCTTCATACTTATTAATCATGTCGTAAAGTAACTTTCTCACTCCGCTTTTAATTGTTTTAGGCATGGTTTAATGTCGAAAACTACGAAAGTATTCACAAACTGATATTAGAGAGGTTATGTAAACAATCACTAATGTCAATGGCGTTAAATTGTTGCCAGTGTAAGAAAAAAATAAATCACTCTCAGCTTTCGTTAGACAGAATATATAAATAATTTATGAATGTTCTTTTGCTTTATTTGTTTTATAACAACCTTGTTAAAAGTTAAAACACATTATGTTCCGATGGAAGTTTAAGGATAAAATAAGTCGAATTTGTTCCAAAACTGACTTAATTTTTTTGGGGAACTTTTTATGAATGCTTTTGTTTTATTTGTTTATTAACAACTTAGAAGATATGTTCCGGTGGTAGTTAATATAACACCTTTGCGGGTAAAATAGGTCGACGTTGTCCCAAAACCGACTTCGAGCACCCCTACTTCACGTAGACTTTTGGGTACTACCCCTAGAGTGTTTATAAAAAGCCGGAGGCGCGGAGGGAGAGCAGCCCCCGCCCGCCGTAACTAAGGATAGGTGACCGTGCGAGCCGTAGCGGCTGAGGCTGGTCGCCGGAGGCGACCAGCAAGCCGAAGCTGCGGAGGTGAGCGTGGGTGCCTATCCTTTGTTACGCAAGGGCGAAGGGGCTGCACTTCCCGCAGCGCCGGAGACGTTGCAGAAGCAACATTTGTTTTGACAACAAGTATTTTGAGGTTAGGTTACTTTAATTGGGTTTTCTCAGGAATGGTGCGTTACCTTTTCATGGGAGTAGTACCCGGGGCTTAGGGAACTCCCCCCTACCCCCTCCACCCCCTACCTACCTACAATTCGTGCCAACGTATTCTAGACCTCACCCTAAGGATCAAATCTCCAGGTAATTTCTACTTATAATAATGTATACAAACTATTAAGCTTTTACATGTACACAAATATATGTTTTCTTATCCTATTTTAACTAAATGTGCTTCTAAAATGCCTAGCGTATTTTATAGTGTGTAGTAATCATTTAGAGTATCCCTTTTTACTGTACATAATATTATATTATTAATCAAAGAATAGAATAATATATTATGCACAGTATAAAGGCACACTAAATGATTTCTACACAATAATTTATATATATATGCTTGTTGGAATCAAAACATTTAGCAGGTAATTGGCTCTTCCCCAGCCCACTGTACCCCATATAACCAAGCTCTCTAAATAGTTGTAGGGCTAAATATATAATATAATATAATTAATCATACAATGATTTGTACTGATTGTAGCTATTCAGTATATACTGGAACAATGTTCAACTACAATAGTAGTTTCCTATAAAGAATTCAATTTTATGAATATATTTTTTCAATTTACATAAAATTATTTGTAGTTTGAAATAAGAATATTTGCTAGAGCTCTAATTTTTATTATCTTGTTTTTAGGAGGACCACAAGCAGAAGCATTTAGAAACAGAAAAGGCCATTTTTCTATAAATGTGCAAGCAGTCTGCGACCCTAACTTGAGGATAAGAAACATTATAGGCCGATGGCCAGGCGCGGTGCATGATAGTAAAAATTTCAATGATTCTCCTTTATGTGCATTTCTGGAAAGGGGAGACTGAAGAAGCTTACAATCAAGACCACACTAAAACAAGAAACCCAGTGGAGAGGGTCTTTGGTTTTACAACAAAGATCTTTTTGTCTGCAAGTTGGGCTATAAGTTTTTGAAAATTAGCTTACTATTATAGAGGCATGTGCTGTGTTATAATATATAATATATACATAATATAGCATGTTCCCAGAATGATCATATATTGGAGATTGATCTTTCTGAATCATTTCCACCAGCTCCACATAGTATAACCAATGAAAATGTTGCAACAAGGAATAATATAATAAAATACATATTTTACACCGTACAGTGCATTTTATTGAATTACCATGGAATGAATACAAATAAAAATGAGTTATGTTTTATTGTAGTATATTTATTTTAATAACAGCATTATTACATATTATATTTTTTTAATTATCTACATTTCTTTAGATCTGTCTTACATTTATATCTATATTCCTTTATAAACACAAAATAATAACAATTATTTTAACATTAATTTAAAACTAAATTAATAAATGTACTATTAAAAATGTACAATAGAAATATAATATGACATTTTTTAACAATGAAAATAGGTGAAATAAACAATTTATTTTATGTATTACATATTAATTAAAATTCATAACATTCTTCAACTTTGATTTAAAACACTGTTTTCTGATGCAAATATTTCTTCCTTGACACAATTTGTCTCATTCTTTTTTGTATATTTTTATATTACATACTCATTTCAAAAGGGTGTGTATTGTCCAAATGATTTGTTGTATGCATCATTTCTATAGTGTTACCTGCAAAAGTGTTTAAGTTAAAGTATGTCATAATTTTATATATCTCTTTTTATTTTCTATATATATTTGTTGAGCTTACTTATTTAGTCTATAGCTGATATACATGGCACTATATATATGAGCCATATTTCTTGGACGGTCTTATTATATAGGTACATATTGAATATTTATGTACTCCACTCCAGCTCCTGAAACAAAGGATTATTTATAGTTATACACATTGTACCATACTTTATTTTCCATATTTATTACATAATACTACTATATGAGGAGGAGATAATATATAGGAGGCATAATATGAGAGAAGCCTATAGGTACCCAGCAGTGGGATCCTACAGGCTGTAGATGATGATGATGATTTAAAATGTGTGAATAATCGATTCATATTATATATTAAATAGTTAATTATCATATAAATTCGTTAAAACTTAGAGGAATACGTGTATACTTACCTGTTTATAATATCCAGCACCATCGATATCAATGTTACACTAGATAAGACATTCTTTGTAACAAACGTGTCCCACCCAAGTGCGGTGCATGCACCGCACACGAATCAGTCTGCCGCGTGACGGCCGCGCAACAGTACGCCTTGAGTACGCCTCTTTGCTTGTGTTTATAAGTAATTTATTTTGACTTTTCCCCGTCAAACCGACAGCGAAATTTTCTGAAGTTACAATATAATTAAAGCATACAATTTAAGTGATAAAATATTGCAGTATAATGCCGATAATACAGATATTTTATTTATTATTGGATTAAATATTTGTACAGCTCATTAGAAATACAAGATGTGCTTCTGAATCGTATGTCTCATTCCCGCGCACAAAAATTGCTCGTCGGGTGAGAGAGACGAACTATATAAGATATAGATTATTCATGGGACATTCATATCAGTTGACCAAATAGGCATAAACTATTCGAATACATTACAAATACCTTTACAGATATGTAGAAAAATGTAGTTTAAAAATTGATTTCATGATTTCATTTTAATTTTATGTTGTTAATTAATAACACAAAATATGTGTGTTGTATGTATGTTTTGAAACAGTGGACAGTTTTTAGAGCCTATTTCTTTATATGAATTACCTAATGGACTACTTTGGAATTTGAATCCCATTGAATGTTATTAAAGACAAATATCACTTGAAATTGTTTTAGATTCTTACGCGTTGTTACGAAAGAGTGAGGTCTCTCTAATATTTGTCTGTTGTTTCATCATCATATTGTAAAACTGTGATGAACTTGTACACTTTTTAGTTTAATTTAGATAATTTTTATGAATTATTCACGTAAATAAAAATCATTACAAAATATATAATTGCTATGACAGCATTCATACTTAGGCAGTATATTAGGAAAAGCTATAATTGATTTGAACTGTCTCTTCTGTCTAATAATCTTTGATAATGATTTGTAATATTCATGTAAACGTACTAGATGTCGCTACTGAGCTTTTGACAAATACGGGACAAATAGTTTCTATGACGCGTCGCGTCTATCGGTAGAGTATAAGTCGATGTCCAGCACAGCTTCTTTCTCATATCGTATTTATTTACATAGTCTTCTCCATTTGGTACTTAGGTGGTTCTGCAGCCGTTGTTTGGTATTTTATATACCTATTTATTGAAAAGATATTCCAAAAACTAACTTTAAAACCGAGTGCAATTGTAAACAATTTTTTTTGTTCTTTTCGTTCCGACTTCCGTGAGGAACCGGCTAAGATCCAAGACCATGCTGCCAAGTCGAAAGTATTGTAAACAATAAATAAAATAAACAAACATCATAATATTATTAATAAACTCGCTATGGATGTATTGGATGGATTCCTCATATTAAATATAAAGGGTTAAAGGACAATGGCGAAATCGTATTTGCATGAACAACGCGTTTAGAAATGTCATACTTGCTAATAATAATATTATTATTTTTCGTGACTTTTCAGCATACTAATTATAGTTGTGTAACGATGTTTAAGTTTCACAATAAAATAAAAAGCTTTATTGACTATTTTGTATGGGAGTCCGTTTTTTTTCAGCAATGGCGTAAGGTCTTTTAAGCCGACAAAAAATATTTTTCATTGAATCTCGCAAAATCTATTCTGAAAAATAGCTTTATTTGGTGAAACAAGTGCGGTAAATATTTATATCATAGCACTAGTTCACCAAATAACATTTTTAAGAAAACAATAATATTTCAATTGAAAATGACAAATAGAACATAACCTCAAAATCTATAAATTAAAAACGTTTAGTAAGTAATGTATACTTTTTCACCAGTATTTCTCAACACATTATTGTTTAGGAACGGCAGCGGAATTCATTTATATTTTTTGACCACTAAACGCTCTTTTACATCAACTAAAATCATGTATGGAAATCTGCCATTGTCATCGACTTATACTCTACCGATAGACGCGACGCGTCATAGAAACTATTTGTCCCGTATTTGTCAAAAGCTCAGTAGCGACATCTAGTACGTTTACATGAATATTACAAATCATTATCAAAGATTATTAGACAGAAGAGACAGTTCAAATCAATTATAGCTTTTCCTAATATACTGCCTAAGTATGAATGCTGTCATAGCAATTATATATTTTGTAATGATTTTTATTTACGTGAATAATTCATAAAAATTATCTAAATTAAACTAAAAAGTGTACAAGTTCATCACAGTTTTACAATATGATGATGAAACAACAGACAAATATTAGAGAGACCTCACTCTTTCGTAACAACGCGTAAGAATCTAAAACAATTTCAAGTGATATTTGTCTTTAATAACATTCAATGGGATTCAAATTCCAAAGTAGTCCATTAGGTAATTCATATAAAGAAATAGGCTCTAAAAACTGTCCACTGTTTCAAAACATACATACAACACACATATTTTGTGTTATTAATTAACAACATAAAATTAAAATGAAATCATGAAATCAATTTTTAAACTACATTTTTCTACATATCTGTAAAGGTATTTGTAATGTATTCGAATAGTTTATGCCTATTTGGTCAACTGATATGAATGTCCCATGAATAATCTATATCTTATATAGTTCGTCTCTCTCACCCGACGAGCAATTTTTGTGCGCGGGAATGAGACATACGATTCAGAAGCACATCTTGTATTTCTAATGAGCTGTACAAATATTTAATCCAATAATAAATAAAATATCTGTATTATCGGCATTATACTGCAATATTTTATCACTTAAATTGTATGCTTTAATTATATTGTAACTTCAGAAAATTTCGCTGTCGGTTTGACGGGGAAAAGTCAAAATAAATTACTTATAAACACAAGCAAAGAGGCGTACTCAAGGCGTACTGTTGCGCGGCCGTCACGCGGCAGACTGATTCGTGTGCGGTGCATGCACCGCACTTGGGTGGGACACGTTTGTTACAAAGAATGTCTTATCTAGTGTAACATTGATATCGATGGCCATTGTCCTTTCCAATTTAGGGAAATCATGTATGAAGAATATTGCGTCAAATGGAACGTTTATATTTATACAATAAAAATTGTAACTGAAAGCAAACTTTTCGTTAATCTGTGGAAATTTAGCTGGATGTTTGCTGAGTAGACCGATTTATGAGCTAAATGACTATCCAGTATTTAGAACGTAGTGATTACTTTCTCTATGGTATTTCATTTCGAAATTTAACAGAACCTCAAAATAACGTCATATCAAATGAGTCCGGTGGCTGAGTAGCTATCCAGTATTTGGGGGTCTATCTGTTAAAGATTTAAGCATACAAAGGGACAGGGACAGATAAAGCGACTTTGTTTTATACTATGTAGTGATATGTGAATTCCTTGCTCATTGCTCAGTACTAACACAATATGAATAACTTTACCATCGGACAGTTAAACCTCCATAATGATAGGGTAGCAACGTCGGAATTAGATACGTTAATTCGCGAGTATAAGTTAAATATCGTACTAGTACAGGAGCAATATCAACATGCGCGTATATCTAGTAAGGTCGTACAACTTGATAGCAACTCACGAGCAGGTATTTTTGTGTCGGGTTCAAATCTTACCGTAACCTCTGTGCGTAATCTTATGACGTCACACTGTGCTGTCGCTGAGGTGTCTAGTCCGATTTGTAAGGTTTATGTTGTGAGCTGTTATTTTCAATACTCAGATCCTGTGGGTCCTCACCTGTGTCACCTCCGCTATGTCTTGCGGTCCCTCGCTGGACATAAAATTATTATAGGTGCTGACGTTAATGCGTCATCTGTCCTTTGGTATGGCAAATATCGCTCCACTGATACCGAGCGACGTTGCGCTGTAGAAGATTTCATTGCAGAGATGAATCTCGAAATACACAACACCCCCGATGCACCACCTACTTACAGTAGCCCTATGGGCGAATCTTCTATTGACGTCACACTTTCTAGTGGAGACGTCCGTATTGATAGGTGGCGCGTCCTACCGGACGCGTCGTGTAGTGACCATCGCCTGATTGTGTACGAGTTCTTGCCTAGATTGACGCAGGGTCCGGTACATAATAATTTTAATTTTAAATATAAATCCCGAGGCGCAGACTGGGATTTATTTAGCTCGCTATTTGCTCGGCATGCTGGGGACTTCACTCGCAATGATCTGTCAGCTGAAACCTGTGCGGAGATTATGTCGGACACGTTTACATATTGCGCAGACGTTACCATCGGTCGAGGTTCCATCACTAACGCTCGGAGGTGTGATTGGTGGAATGATTTACTAGTCCAACTACGTCGGACTTTTCGCAGAGCGCGTAGGCGTTTTAATGGGCTTAGGAGACGTTCTGTCACAGGGGAAGCAATTACATCTGCTTTAAATAAACTGAGAGTTGCCAGATCGCATTATAAAGCGGCCGTCCAAAAATCTAAGGGTAATTTATTACGAAAAGTTGTGGCTCGGTTAGATAGTGAGGGTCCGTGGTCTCCTTTATACCATGAATTCAAAGCGAATAGGTCAATCAATTTGGCATATATTGAGAATTTAAAAATTGACAACAACTACACCACTGGTATTGAGGAGACAACGGACGCTCTGTTACAATCGTTAATTCCGGATGATAATGTTGAAAATGACACAGAATACCACAAGCAGATTAGGATGTGGGCCGGGGAACTGCCGAACTCTTCGGATTCAAATCTGTCGTCGTTTGATGAATTTAGTGAAATCGTACGATCTTTGCTCCTAAACAAGGCTTCCGGTGACGATAAAATATCGAACAAAATGATTAAAGAGGCGTGTAAATCGGCAGGCGATGCGTTACTTACTGTTTATAACAGATGCATTGCTGAAGGGGTATTTCCGCGAGTATGGCGCGGCGTACCGGTTTCATTCGGATAATACCCAAGAGTGGCGATAAACCTCCACATGATCCTAAGTCGTATAGACCTATTACACTCTTGCCGTCGCTAGGTAAACTTTTAGAACGTCTTATCGTCCCTCGATTGCTACCGAGCGGACCAAAATTTCACGAAAATCAGTTCGGTTTTACTACGGGTAAGTCAACTATCGACGCGGCAATTTCGGTTAGAAGAGCGGTAAGTACATCGGTGTGTAAATATGTACTCGGTATTTTTCTGGACATCTCCGGTGCTTTCGACAACGCTTGGTGGCCAATGCTGCTTCTTAAGTTGAAATTACGAGGGTGCTTTAAAAATATATATTCACTTATTTACTCGTATTTCTCGCATGGAACAACAAAACTTAAACTTGGACACTATGCCGTGTCGAAACCACTGACGATGGGTTGTCCACAAGGCTCGGTCTTAGGTCCTTATTTGTGGAATTTAGGCTTCGACGATTTTCTTACAATCCCCTTACCGTCGGGGTGTTCTTTGACCGGATATGCGGACGATGGCCTCTTGCTTATAGAGTCTAACAGTAGGTCGGGATTAGAAAATATGGCAGACGCGTGTTTAAAATTAATATGTGATTGGGGACATCGAAATCGCTTACAGTTTGCACCACATAAAACGTTCCAATTACTTCTAAAAGGAACTTTAAAATCACCGCCGCGAATTAAATTTAATAGTATCACTGTAAAGAAAAAAGAATCGGTTTGTTATCTCGGTTTAATTTTGGAAATGAATTTTTCCTTTCTGGAACATATTAAGAACGTCGGGGAAAAGTCGAAAAGGAACTTTTTTGCTTTGACAAGAATATCGAAATCAACGTGGGGGCTATCTTTCAATACACTAAAAATCATCTATGGAGCAACTTACTTAGGATGTATTTGTTATGGATCTCCCGTATGGGCTGATAGGGCTACTATCGGTGCTGTGCGAAGAAAACTGCTCCAGAGCCAACGTTTGGCGTTGATATTCTTGTGCAAGGCATATAGAACTGTTAGTACCGAAGCTTTGCCTGTCCTGGCGGGTGTACTTCCAGTCGATCTGGAGGTGCAACGTCGCGCCGCCATGTATTACTCTACTAAGGAGAATATGGATCAAAGATTTTTAACTGCACGTGAACTCTTAAAAGTCGACAGATTATTTAAACCGCTTCCTATGGTATATAGCGAACTATTAGATGAATGGCAAAATAGATGGGAGGTATCTTTGAAGGGACGGCATTTATACCAATATTTTCCTTGCGTGCGTGATCGTTTGACGAAGACATGGCTAGATGTCGATTATTGCGTATCACAGTTCCTCACGGGCCATGGTAACTTTAAGTCTAAACTATACTCTTTTAAGCTTGTGGAATCGCCTGCGTGCCCATGTTCAACAGCAAATTGCGAATATGAACAATCCGCGCATCATATACTTTGGGAGTGTAGTCTTTGGCAGAATGAGCGTAAAACCATGCTGGATAGTATGCAAATATCTTCTGGAGTTGTATACTACACGGACCTTGTAGAGACTAGGACGAATTTCCGTGCTTTCCGGCGTTTTTGCCATACCTATTACTGGAATCAAGTGTAACAGCTCACATATTAGGTCCCATTTAAATGTAATAAGGATTTGATCCGTGGTGCTTTACAGCTGGCTTCTCCGGCTGTAAAAGTCTTTTTGCGAGGTTATTTACCTCTTTATTTCATCGTTTTGTCACCCGCTTTGCACGGAGGGAAGTGGACAATAATTTATTTCCAACTCCTCCTATTAATTTAACTTTCTGATTGATTTCGTTGCGGGTTAAAGACAAGTTAGACATTCCCGGAGACTCGCCGAGCTTCAATGCTCGGTGTCATTACATTGCGTGCCACTGTTGATCCTGGCTTACAGGAGTTGCAGTGGTGGGTGTGAGGGCGGGACAGTCTCCTTGCTCATGTCATGGGAATTCTACATTTTTCGGGATAAAAGTAGCAACGTGTTTATCCAGGGCGTCAGCTACCTCCTGTTTCTAAGAATAAGACGCATAGAGGCACAGACAGAGAAATAAATAAATAATAACACCCAACAGTCACTTACATAGTCCTGACCCCACATTAAGATCTTGAGTCTTGTGTCGTGGGTATCGGAAACTACGAGAGACTTTATGGTCTCACTAACACCCAGACCCGAGAGAAATATTTGTGGGCCGCACAAACATTTCTCTCGGTGCAGGGATCGAACCCGCGGCCTCTCGTTTCACAGGCGGCGATTAATCGCTTGCGCCACGGAAGCTGTAATTTCTGAAAAAAATTAATGGTCATTGTTTTGAGTTCTATTACTAAGGTATACAGCCCCTCTATCACATATTTTTCATATACCTTAAACAGTAATTGATCAGTTAAAAAATTACATTAAGTATGTATAGATTGATAGTTATGGTGACTGCCTCGGTGGCGTAGTTGTACTAAGGTACGGTTACAAAGCGGAGGTCTCGGGTTCGAATCCCGGGTTGGGCAAAGTGATATTGGATTTTTCTATTCATTATCAGCCCAGAGTTAGGAATTTGTGCCCGGTATGGCGATAGGCTCGCCACCTATCACATCGTTGGGCGGAACATACAAGGCGAAATGTGGGTGTCCTGGCATCTCTGCCTACCCCTTCTGGGAAAAAGGCGTGAGTTTATGTATGTATGTATGTATGATAGTTATGGAAGATAAATTTGACATATAAATTCGAATAATAACATGTGAACATATCCATACTATTAATCTATATACTACATATTATACTGGGTATGTCAAGACTGCTACCGAAAACGAAGCCGGGTGGTAGTTTTAGTGGCTACAAACACAACGCAACTAAAAACTTCGTATAGAAACGCAACAATTATTTTTTATGATTTTTTAAATATCGTCATTTTTGGGTGGTAAATCCATAGTTTTTGCTAAAATAATAATTTAAACTCTTTTATACCTTAGAGTATTTGTAAATAAAAGGGTATACACTATTATTTTAGGAAAAAATGTATTTAGCACCCAAATATGGCAATAGGAAAAAAATAACAAAAAAAATTGTCACTTCTTTTGCAACTTTTTCTGTTGCATTGTGTCTAAAGTCGCTTAAACTACCACCCGGCTTCGTTTTCGTTAGCAGTCTTGATATACCCTGTATAAAGCTGAAGAGTTTGTTTATTACCTCTAATCTCAGGGACTGGTGGTAGGTCTCTTATATGTGAGAGGCCATCTGGGTAGGTACCACCGCAATGTCTATTTCTCCCGTGAAACAGCCGTGTAAATGCACTGTTGTGTTTCGGATTGAAGGACATTGTAGCCAGAGTAACTACTGGACATATTGAGACTTAATATCTTATATCTCAGGATGGCGAGCGCAGTGGAATTTTGCTACTGTTTATGAGCGGTGGTATCGCTTACCATCAGGCAAACGGCTTGTTCGTTACGCCATTCATTGCAATAAAAAAAAAACTTCTGGTTCGAATTGAAACATTCTTTTTGTGTTGGACAATTCATTTATCGAGGATTGCAATAGGCTATATATCATCACGCTATGACCTATATATGAAGGAAGTCGTAGTGAAAATTCTAGCAAATATGAGGAAATTTTATTCCTTTTCCGTGGTGCGATTGATCTCAAAATCCATGTCTAAGGGATCTATGCTCCGATATTAAAAAGATTGAAAAGTGTATCTGGAGCCGGGCCCAACCGTATATTATAAACATTGACACAAATAAATCAATTTGTATAAAGCTTAAGAGTTGGTTTGTTTGTTACCGCTAATCTCGGTAACTACTCGTTCGAATTGTGAAAATATTGTTTTGTTACATAGTCCATTTATCGAGGAATGCTATAGGCTATATTAAAACATCAATCACTTACAATCAGGTTACCTGTTTGTACGCGGGCATAGCCGGGCCAGACTGCTATTAATTATAAAGTGCATGTTTTCAGCTTAGAAGGAAGTATTTAAGCTACTTATTAAAATATTAATCGAAACATTTGAAGAACAAAAAAAAATGTCGATTAAAACTTGAGATAGTAGAATTAGCTTATTAACTAAGTATAGAACTAGGGTTGAACTGCCAGAGGAGGATTGACGTGCTGCTATGAGTATGCTATAAGAGGCAATTTTTTTAAGTAGGTACGTAAGTATATTTTGATAATTATTGAAACATGCATGTCAGAAATTCAAAATTAAAATGCAGTTTACATAACGAAATCTAATATAATATTATAGGATATTGATTACAACACAATTCAATAAGATACATAAATATAGGAATAAATCAATGTGGAATATTTTGTGCTTTAGAATATTTTACTTAAATAATGATATCACATTCCGTATACTTTAAATATAATGCTTTGTTTATAGTTAAACTAAATTTCTCGGAGGATATTTGGTTGCAGGAAATATCACTTGTTCTTAAAAAATCAATAGCATAGTTTACATGTTTGAATTTAATTTTATGTGCAAAATGATGTGTGAAAATAGCTTTCATTGTAGTTATTAAATCAATTCAATAGTAAATAACATTAAATTGACGATTTTGTGATAATCTGAGTGCAGATGCAGCGGGAACATAAGAATGTTTCAGATATCTCCAAAAATGAATGAAATATCACAAGCTATACTGCGCATTTCCTTTCTTTTATTTAGACCTAACTCCACATTTATATTTGATGAGTTCCTTATAACTGGTAGTTGTTAAATTAAATTTATGATATCCAACGTCATTTAAAATGTAGTTAAATACCCAGTTGGTTGCAACCAGTTGCAACAGCTAAATCAATATAGCTTCTCATTCTATATGAAATATCTTTACACTATATTTATATCCATCTTGTCTCTGAAATTATGTAAAATACACTGGTTTCTCTCTCGACGATCGCGCGTTAATGATATAATATTACAAATAGAGAGGTATTACACTTGAAGCGAAGATCACGACTAAATTTTGTGCGCACTGTGGATGCACTTTCAAGAACGCAGTGTACCGCCCCTTTTCGTACACATTTGGTTTGCGGCGTCCCTTCTGTTAAATTATTTTGACGACAATCACAGTATTTTTTCTTTTCCACTATTTGGAACGTTTTGTTCATTTTTGTCTTCAAGTAATGTCCTGTCTGGAGACAACCGCGTTGTAATGAGCGAGATGTCGGCGGGGTGATCTTCGTGCAGGGTAAATATCTCGGCGACCCACTTGAATCTACATAAAAAAAAGCAATGTATAAACAAATGTATGGAACAGAAAACCACCTAATGAGACTGAATAGATACGCTCAAACATAAAAATACAACAAGCAAAAGCAGTGCAAAATGGTATGGTGTACAAGCAAAACGTTAAGCAATGTTTATGATAAAACTAGATGTGAGTGCATATACCTACAGTAAATTTGCACTAACTCACAACTATTTACAAGTGGAGGTGGAAATAAAAAAACGATAACGATTTTTATATGTATTATTTGAAATGCAATCTCAACGTTTGGTACAGTATAATACAAATGTATAAAATTCACACACTCTAAATATTACAATTATGATACTCTCAAACAAAAGAGATTCACACGAAATTTAATTAAAAAACACCCTACGTACATAACTGCCATAAGTACATAAAATTTAAACGGTAGTGGAACATTATGTGGTGTATGTATCTCTTATTCTGTTACATGATGTACCGAGCACCACTGGCCACATACCGACTACATTTGTAGAAACATTTCAAGCACACGACAATGAAACGCATCAATATCGTATAGAACAGTATAAGTTTGCGCGCTACTCTTTACTCATTACTCGTTAGTAATGGCTGCAGATGAACGTTCCTAAGCAGGTTAAATGAGTCTGACACATAACAAGCTGGTACACATTAACGTGAATTAACCTGCAACAGAGATCAGTTAGACTAGAAACATTTAATGAGCCTCCAAAACTTATTTTCATACAATATTTTCTTATCACCATTGCAGGATAAACATAATGTGATGCGGCGTTGAGCAAAAAATCGGTAATCTTATTTAATTCTAAGTTAACAGTCTTTAATTGTCTTTTAATATAATCAATTTATAACATCTGCTTATGTTTAGCGCAAACTTTACTAATGAAACACATAAATGTTGACAACACAAGTAGTAAATACAAAAGAATACCACTATAATTTATCAATACAAGTCATGGCAATAGTTCATATTACAAAATGTTTTAATTAATTTCATTCAAAACATTATAATATCTCATATTGTAACATAATAAAATAAATAATCACCTGACGATAATAATTATAACCTTAACAAATTCAGTCTCATTGGTAAAATAATTCAAAATTCTATCAAAAGTCTTTCCTCAAAAACTTCACAACTAAATTGTTAATTTTACACATAACAACATTTCACAGAACCACATAAAACAATTAGGAACATATAATTTACAATTTGATAAAGAAAAATAAATGCAAGGAATTTAAAATGTCTAACTTATGCTAAATAATTGTATATATTTGTTTTAAGTGTTACTATTTTTTTATAATTTATTTTTATTATAATAGTTACATATTATATTCAAGTTGTTTCTTGTTTACTAATACAATAGTCTACCTTATTACACTGACCTCCAGTGTAAGACAAATCTTAGACAATATGATAAGCCTATGGCAATATTACGAGGTGGATATTCAGTGTTACAATAATTCTTGCTTCATCAGATCAAGTCACAACTCAACACTGACGTACACGAGTAAAGCCATTATAGAATACACAGTTCACTACATTTAACTTTTATGAACATTACTTGCACTCACCATTCGCCTTTATTCAACGTATATTGAATAAAAATTGTGGATCTGTCAAATATGCCACCTTATCCTCACCTCACTACTTATACTTTTACATATATTATCAATATATTTGTCTACTTTGGATTAAATATTTACATCTAATTTGCTTGGTAACTAAGTACTATATCTGCATAGAATTTCATCTAATTAAAAACAATTATGGTGTTTAATCTTGACAGATCCACAATGTACTCCAAGAATTCTACTAAAAAGTATTTGTAAGGTAATAAAGTGGAATAAAAAAAAACAATACCTTGAGGGTCTCTGGGTAAAGTATAATATATATATTGTTAAATGATTTCGAAATTCTAGTGACAAAAAAATAGTTTTGATGCCAAATCACGGTAGTCGTGAGACCACCTGATCGCTACTTTCAAAGAGTAGTTTAAATATTAGAAACCACACTGGTTATAGTTCTATAGTTTAATAAAAACTAACACAACTTATTTGTTCTTTACTCTGGCTCGACATAGAGACTGCTGCGTACGGGATTGTACGTGCACTGCAATAAATAAGTCATCTACCGGTAAAATATAGGAAAGGTGGAAACATACTGTTGAAACGTTACGCCTCGCGACTCGACCCACCGCATGTTAAGTCAAATCAAATGGTTCTATTTTGTATGACCAAAATTACAATAATTAGAAAACGTAGTAAATTGCGTGGCGTTTGAAATTTCAATGGTATGTTTCCGGCCTTATTTGTCGC
This sequence comes from Hyles vespertilio, assembly GCA_009982885.2. Taxonomy (NCBI): domain Eukaryota; kingdom Metazoa; phylum Arthropoda; class Insecta; order Lepidoptera; family Sphingidae; genus Hyles; species Hyles vespertilio. The sequence continues at coordinate 10,164,632 of CM042812.1, read as the reverse complement.
CGGGCGAGTACCTAACTAGTGATTCGTCGGGTAAGGTTAGTAGAACTGAAGTTTGGAGTGGCGAAGGGCGCGTGTGTGGTCCAGCGAGCATCAGTTGTTGAGGAAAGACACGCAGTGCGCGACAATGTTGAGGTTCTCCACCAACCTGTTGTAGAGCTCACGCCGCACGCTGGCCGTGAACTTGCTGACGAGGCACAGCGTCACGGTGGCCGCGAAGATGGCGTTGTACAGCAACACCAGGCGGAAGTTGCCGAGCCACTCGATGCGCCCGAACTCGCCCAGTAGGTCGAAGTTGGTTATACCTGAGTAGTGGCATCAGTCTATTATGTTTCAACAAGAATAAATATAATATATAATCTCAATCTCGAACACGGTTTTAGTTTTTCATGAAATTTAGTATACAAAGGGGTTTCGGAGGCGATAAATCGATCTAGCTAGGATTCATTTTCAGAAAATTTTGTTTTATTCGTGTTTTTAACAAAAAACTTTATCGATAATCAATTTAAACAATATGATACTTCCTGACATAGGTAAAAGTATTGCATAGTGTCAAAACACAATTGGTAAATCAGATATTACTACTTGGTTTGCATTAAAAGCCAAATGTTCCAAAGTTTCCATGTTGGCCAAACTTTGGTTAACATTATGGTTTCTTAGATTTACGCGAATGTTACACATTGAAATAAAACTATTATTTACGGATTTTATTTTATGTATATAAAATAGACTGCGACTGTGGCCTCTCCTACATTGGTCAAACCAAAAGAAGCATAGGGACCCGCGTGAAAGAACATATAGCTGACGTCAAACATCGAAGCTCAACGATGTCTGCAGTTGCTGAGCACATAGAAGAAGGCTCCAAGCATTACCTTCGTTTTGACCAGCCCCAAGTCCTCGCGAAAGAACACCGTTTCCTGCTCAGGAGGTTTCGCGAGGCTATTGAAATTAAAAAACATCCAAATTTTAATAGGGAAGATGGTTTGAAGCTTGCACAAGCATGGGATCCAATTCTACATTTAATTAAATCGGAACCCAAAAGACCAACTGCCAGACCTCAAGACACAGTGAGCTCCTTCTGCGTGGATCGGAACGCAAAAACAGATTAGTTATTTAAATTAACTTTTTAATTTAATAATTCAAAATTAAGGGTAGTTAAATTGTAACAGTCACTGAGCGGATGACTAATACCTCAGTCCGCCCCGTGACCACGAAAGCTGTAAAGTAATCGAAACGACGGAAATTCAAAAAATGTAAAAATTAAACCAAATCCGCGATAAAATCCGTAAATAATAGTTTTATTTCAATTTGGTTAACATTGGCTATAAATACATAATTGACGATGTACATCCGTAAATCATTGATCTATATCCGGCTCGAAGGATCATCCAATAGTGAACCGTTTCTCGTTAACCTAGCATACGAGAAGAATTAGTTAGATAGGTAGATTAGCCTACCAAATTAATCAAAATTATATATCACATCGTCTTTTACACAGCTGAGTTGAAAATGTTATATCTAAACGATTAATAATATATTTAATTTTGCTATTTTAGATTCATTTGATATAAGATTTTTCTATTATCAGCCCGAATGTCAGGAACAGGAGTCAGGAATTTATGGCGATAGCCTCGCCCCCTATGCCATCGTTGGACGGAATATACAAAGTGAAATGTGGGTGCTTTGGTAGCAAATCTGCCTACCCCTTCTGGGAAAAAGTGTGAGTTTATGTATATATTATGTATTTATACACTGTTGCAAACTCGAGTATAATAAGCTTAGTGGCTTTTTTATGCAGTTTATATAATTATGTATGTGTTAATTGTTTTTAATTAAATAAATGAAAAGAATAATGACAGTCGAAATGTAAAAATTGTGTTTAATTGTATTCATAAATATAAAAGATGATCAGATACGGAATAAATATCCTTATTTAGGATAAGTATTGATGATTCTCAGAGTTGAAAAGAGTAGTAGGTAGTCATGGGAATTACTGTTTTTTCAAATTAACATAATCAACTTTTTTTTTATTGCATTGAATGGCGAGACGAGCAAGCCGTTCGCCTGATGGTAAGCGATACAACCGCTCATGAACAGTAGCAACATTCCACTGCGTTCGCCATCCTGAGACATAAGATGTTAAGTCTCAAAATCAACTTGTTAATTTTGGAGCCTTAGCGTGCTCTATACAATGATATATTATACAAATACGACGTAGATACCGCACTAGCACTTCAAAAGTGAGGCGTTCAAATTCGGGCAATTGGTGTAATTTCATCTAGTCGCATAGCAACGGCGACAGAGGGAAGACCTCAGTGCTGTCAACATAATTTATTTCGAAAATATTGTCTAAAGTATCGCATTGTGTGTTTTAAAAGTGTTAAAACAATGGTGCAAAAATACGAAACTAAATGGGACCTACACACCATACGTAAGTATATAAAAACCACACAAAATTTAATTTTTATTTTAAATTAGTATACACCGCCTTCAATTGTGTAAAAAGGATCGCGTAATACAAAGATTGTGAAGTGCGATAGGGACAAAAAGCGTACGTCATAGATTAACAAGTCAGAAGCGAAACCGATCATACAGAAAATTGACGATGAAAGTTTGAATGGATTTGGATAGTTGTATATTTTTTTCTAATTCAATCATATTTAAAACAATTAAGTTATTTGTTATGAATTATTTTCATAATCAATTCAAATAACTTAATCCAACCACGAACATTACAAAATACATTAGCTTCCTCATATATTTTGAATAATATTTACATATAACATTAATTAATGTTTCCAGATTTCCACGTGATGAGCTTTTGAGACGTAAATGGATATGCACTAAGCACAGCTCGGACAAAAAGAGAGGATCGTGACTGGATGCCTTTAAAACTGATTAATATTGGTTTAGCACATTTAATTATGAATAAAAATATACAACTACGAAAATATATATATCCACCTAAAAAAAAAAACCCTGCACCATCGGTTGCAGTATCGGTTGTTTACTAGTGGCAGGCCGCTCATACGTTACCACCATGTGTAGGTACCACCACAATGTCTATTTCCCCCGCCACACGGCAGTTTAAATGCCATCTTATGTTCCGATCCAAAGGACATTCTCGCCCGAGTAATCGCTGTACTTATACTTAAGATCTTATGTCTCGGAATGGCGAGCACAGTGAATGCCAAGCATTGCTTTGTAATTTAAGGTGTCTTGGTTTCGCTTATGTCCACGAGCGGTCGTATCACTTGTCATCATTACAACAAAAAAAAAATATTAATAAGATATCGATTTTTCAGTGCATGCTTACCATAAACTTATATAAAAAATGGCAATCAATTATTATTTTTTTTATTTTATCAAAGTTATGTGCAAATAAAAATATATTTGTTTCAGGATGGCGTACCACAGGTAGACTCATGTAGCAACCTCAAAGTTAATATATTATATACTTATAAAACCAAATAGGTAGTTTTATTTATCGTCACCCTTCTGTTTCTATCGCTTCGATTCTATGTTTGGATAGCATTGTTCGTCTCGTACTTTCTGTATAATCTGTTTCATTCACTAAAATTGTCATAAAGTATTAACAAATGAGTATGTATATGCATAGCAGTACAGTTTTTAAACGTCACGCAATATGGATATGCGTCATCTTTATTAAAACATCATTGGCTCTATATTTCTGCTATTGCTAATTGCCCCCACAGAATTTGTTAACCAAAAAACTGACTATGTATTATAACGAATTTTCACATCTCAAATTACAAACTCAACATTGACTGTTCAGTGTCTTTTTTAAACACTTGATATTTGTGATTGCTATTGGTATTTATTGCAACACTGTCAATGCGTGTGTGTTTGTGTGCGTGTGTGCGTACCCAGTATCTTGACGAGCAGCGGCTGCGCGGTGGAGTGCGCGAGCAGCAGCGTGCAGAGCGCGATGATGCGCGGCAGCGGCGTGCGGCGCGCGCGGGGCAGCACGTGTAGCGCGCGCATGGGCCGCGTGAGCCCGGTGAGCGACGCCGCGTGCAGGTACAGGATCAGCACCGCCTCCAGGCACGCGCCCGCCCAGCCCAGCTTGGACAGCGACGCGATGCCGAGGCTGAATTGCTGCAATCGTTACGTGCTCTCATTTTTTTTTGCTACCAGTCAATATTTCTTTCTTTCTTTCAATATCAATACACATCACACATACTTCTTCACTCATTCACATCCAAAATGTTATGCGTTTCCGATCATCATCATCATCATATCAGCCACAGGACGTCCACTGCTGAACATAGGCCTCCCCCAAGGATCTCCACAACGACCTGTTGAAAGCGGCCTGCATCCAGCGACTTCCTGCAACCTTAGCCAGATCGTCCGTCCACCTTGTAGGCGAGCGTCCGACATTTCGCTTGCCTGTACGCTTGCATTTTCGATTGCCATTTAAGAAATGTATAGATTTCCTAGAAATTATATACAATGACGGTTTACATAATTTTCCGTTAACATATACATGAACAAAAGCTCATCAATATAATATGTAACAAGTGAAGACTTTGGTCTTCACTTGTCACATCTTAATATCTTTTCAAAAAATCACACAACGTTTAAACAACAATTTACTAAATACTATTGTGACTTGATTGACCTATTATATCTGACCTTTACTTCTGTAAACCTTCGTGTGTTTGCGCATTAATATCTACGAATAACATTTTACAGATTGAATCAACAAACATCAGGATTCATTTGTATACCACATAATATATTATCTATAAATTAGGATCAAGAACTGAATACTCAACAAAGTCAATAACTTTTATATTTAGCTTTACACTTTGTACAAAACGACTTTTATGTCTACTGTATTTTTAATCATGTTTACACCTCACTAAGTTATAGATAGAGATAAGCGCTAGCCATCCTGAGACATAAGATGTAAAATCTCAATATGTCCAGAAATACAACAGCGCATTTAAACTGCTGTTTGACGGGATAAATAGACATTGCGGTGGTACCCGCCCAGGCAGCCTCTAAGATATGATATACTACCATCACTAGCAGTGATTTAGCTTCAGGTGAGCCATTTGCTCCTTACCCGGATCAATGCAATAAATTTAATATGAGTATTCTTACCCGTGTGCTAAGCGGCAAGGCCTTGATGCCGATGAGCAGCTCGAGTGTGTTCTGCAGCACCATGAGCACTGTGATGGTGGTTAAAGCTAGAAGCAGCAACATCGCTAGAGGATACACCACGTTGCGCTGCAGCGATGACGTCTTGCGCTGGCTCTCCACTTCCTACCAACCAGTAATAAAACATATTTAAAATCATCATGATAACCAAAACCAATGGCATGGGACTGCCGTCCGATGCCAATGGATACTCTGCCTGGGCGGCATTAGCACTTACCATCAGGTGCAATGCCGCCACTATGCCAGGACATTATAAAGAAAAATGAAACCAAAAGATTTGTTTTGATACGGGAATCGAGCACGCACTTTCACATTACACAACCTCCTTTCAACAAACGGCGCCACGTCGACAGCTGTCTTATGAACCATTATTACAGCCACGGGAAATCTGCTGATTTTGGTTGGCATCCTAAGGATTTCAACAGCGGCTTGAGTTCTTTCAACGACCAGCGTTAAACTATTTAAGTTTCCTGAATAAGCAACTATAATACGATGGAACTGGACGCTTTGTGTACTTAGGTGTATAAATCATCCGGTAGAAGCAGGAGCGCTCTTGCTTCGATTTTTGGGCAACGCGGGGTTTTGGATAGTATGCCGTAGATCGGTGAAGCCAACATAATCGCTCCATTTTCCCCCGAGGTGGGGCGTCAGTGGCTACCCAGTTGCCCGGTGCCAACAAAAAAAAAAGGATATATAAATCGTGGGAAATATTATTTATTTAACTTCAGTTACAAAATACCATTTGATCATGATTTGAGCTATTGCCACAGAACGTAAGTCAAACCCTGTGGATTTTAATTTCATATAAATTAAAACCCATTTAATTTAATTTTTGACATTATTTTATTTATTTAAGTCAAAAGCGTAGCACTAGCACAATATGTTATTTAACTGACCTATTCAAATATAATAGCTTACAAAACATCAATATTATAAAAGTATGTATTTGATTAATTCAAGTCTCGTCCCCGCTCGTTAATGCCTGTGGTTTAACTACATTGTGTATAAAAGGCAATTCTGGGGGCACGGTAGTGCCCCCTCCAAGTCGAGCAAAAAAGCGGCACTGTCGTACCATCCTTTTCTCGAAGCAATTCAGAATATTTTCTACCCTCCACAACTTCGTTGTGGTTAAAGCAAGAAGCCTGAATTTTCAGTTACTAAGCAGGCATTGTGTAAACACAGTATATTTAAAATTTCATTCAGTTTGAACCAGTAGTTTAAGAATAGGGTATTAGACTCAATTTTTTTTATTGTATTTATCAAAACTTTTCCACAGCTATGGTCTAACAAATAAAGACATTTATAAATCCATTTAGAATTAAACAAGTTAGAAACGTTTTAAATCTTGTAGTGGGGGTAACAGAAAAGAAATGCAAAACCAAGATAGTGACGTCACTAGGGTTATTATACATTACAGTGTGCGGGTGTGAAAGAGACAGCAAGATGTCCCCACTACACCCCCACTCTTTAATTTTAAATGTTAATATTTGCCTTATGTTACAAGCTACTTTAATACTTTTTTGACAGCAAGGCTTTATTTTTAACGTATTTGTATTTGGAAGCGAAATAATTCAAAAAATCGATAATAGTCAAATACCCTATTGTAACATGTCAAACTTTCTTAATTTTGTCACTCACTGACTGACTGACCGATCATCAAAAGTCTAGGCACTTCTAGCAGACATAGAACCTTCAAATTTAGAATATAATTAGTGTTTAATGTCTAAAATAAGGGAAAATTTAAACATTTCATAATTTCTGTCTAGTTTTCTAGATACACCAACTGCATGAATAATTTTGTAATCCCATATAAATTTATAGGATTACAAAGTTACATTTGCAGTTAATAAATCATTGTACCTGTATATAATGGAATAATAGTTGTAGATAGGTATCTATATATATGAGGCATAACAGGAAGTGGGTATAGAAAGGAAAAGGGTGTATTCAGCCTATGAAACTGTACAACATTCCTCTAGAAAAATATGACGAAGAAAAACTTGCAAATAAATAGACTAAATAGCAAATTGCAAATAAATAGAATAAATTGATATTTTCGAGCTATTTAGTCTATTTATTTGCAAGTTTTTCTTCGTCATATTTTTCGAGAGGAATGTTGTACAATTATAAATGTTCTTTCTTTCACGGTAATTGTACCGTGAAAGAAAGAACATTTATAATCAAATCCGCTATATTTGAGATAAATTGATACCTACAAAAATAAGAAAAAGCCATAAGACAGAGGTTTTAAGAAAAATCGATAGTGATATTCTAGAAGTACAAAGTACAGAAAAGGAAAAAAGTAGGACTTTACAAAAAGACGTGAGATCCCGTCAAAAATATCCTGTAATAAAATTCCAAGTCTCGCAGCTCAGGTTTTCTGCCGCAAAAAGTTGTGAGATGCATGTAATACCAAGTCGATTAATTTATTTAGTCCTTACTTAAGGGACCTTCTGTATAAAGTTATGTATAACATACGTAACGTATATGTATAATATTCTGTATAACGTAAGTTATTATCATATCAGTATTAAAAATTATTTACGTTTTAAATAAATAGATCGACTTGGCCAGCAGCATTATGTATAAATTTACGATACATTATGTTTTCATGCGATGGCCCAATCGATTTATTTATTTACAACGTAAAGAATTTTTAATACTGATATGATAATAACTTACGTAATAACTTTATACAGAAGGTCCCTTAAGTAAGGACTAAATAAATTAATCGACTTGGTATTACATGCATCTCACAACTTTTTGCGGCAGAAAACCCGAGCTGCGAGACTTGGAATTTTATTACAGGATGTTTTTGATATTATTTTTCATGAAATGCCTTTGGTATTTTAATTATAAAATTAAACATAATGTAATTAATTCGATCAGTAAAGTTTAAAGATACTAGTTTATATCTAAATATATACCTAATACATTCGCAACTAATCGATGTGTGTATATGGAAGTTAAATGAGAAAAACTATTACCTCCCTGGTAATACTGTGTTAATGAATGTAAAAGAACCCAAAATAATGATTGTACGAATTTATATCGTTGCTTTTGTGCATGGTAATCTCAGAAACAGCTGAACGATTTTGCTTGGGTTTGCTATCCATCCACCCATCAGCCAAAGATGGGTTTGCTATGGCTATGGAGGTAATTGACATAATGCATTAACAAATAGGCTACTTTTTATTCCGAAACGTGTAATATTCCCGTGGGATAGGCTAGGAATCCCCTTTATTTGTTATTTTTTCAAACTCACAAGGATGAGTTACAAGACGGAATGACGGCATAGCACGAGATGGGTTGAGAAAAGCAGTACAGGGTACGGCCGACACATTCACCTCTTGACCGTCATTTGTTTTTCTGTCAAAAAACTGTCATGACCGTTGCCAGTCAGACGGTCGGAAACGCCGGGCGTGGCTTCAAGCAAAAAGCAACCTACTTTCATTGTAATAGGGTTCATTTTAGTGTAATAGGGTTATAATGTAAACAAAGAGCCGCATTGCGGCTCGCGACGGTTCGCGGCACCCTTTTATGTTTCTTTGACGAACCGCAATGCGGTTCGTTCGACAGTTCAGGGGTATCGAGTTTAAATATTAATAACACAGCGCGCGAACAAAATGTTGCAGATGTGAATTGGACTCAAAAAGTAACCGCTGCCGGGCGATGCCGGCCGTAGTAATTAGTAATGTTTGTTTCTATTTTATTTTAGATACCTACCTGACCAAACTTAAAAAAATCTATGTAATATTTTTGTCTAAATAAAATTAAGGAAAGAGTAATATTGAAAGATGAAGAAGGCAGTTGTACTCCGCCAGATATGTCTACTGTAGTCGTGATGTTTTTATCATTATACAACTAGAGAGTATTTACTGAAGAACAATCTCACGAAAAACTATAATAAAATATAGTCACATATAAAGTGACAAGTAACAATAATTTTAAATAAATTAGAAAGTAAATTACTCAAATTGCCTCTCGAGCAGGTATTAAGAATAGATAGATTGTTATATTATTGTGTCTATAAATAATTCATTTTTCAATGAATAGCAGAAAAGTTGTCTATAAAGAGGTTAAAGATTGTGTTTCCCCACTGACATCACTATACTTCGAAGATATGTATTAAGGTTTTTTTTATTTGTTATGTTTTGTGCAATGAGTGTGATTCCATGTGATCCCACCCAATACCCATGTCCAAATGAGCAACGCACCAACAATTCAAGTTTTACAAATGTTCTTGAGCAACGTTAAAATTATTTAATGAGAGAGAGAAGACTCACTTTATGGTAAGTGTACCATAAGGTGTATTTTGTTCATTTAAGAGAACAAGTTATATACTAGGTACACACCTTTCTCATGGCAACAATTCGCTGCAGCCTCTCATTGAGCCCCGCCTGCAACGCGCCATTTCTCAGCCGCAGCAATGGTATCTCCTTGCCCCGGGTGATAGATGTGTTCTTGCTGTCTTTGGAGATCGATAAGTCGGCTTCCAGAGGCGCCGAAATATCGCCACGATCCGGATACATCGGTTCTGGTGATATGTAGCCCACGCCTAGAAATCAATAAAAAAAATACTTATAAAGTTTTCATGATTTAGTAAAATTGTCAATTTATTTGCAAAACTTATTGTAAAATCGAAATGTTTGTGCGGCCCACAAATATTTCTTTCGAGTCTGGGTGTTTGTGGGACCGAATAGTCTCGCAGTTCCTGATACCCACGACACAAGACTCGATCTTAGTGTGGGGTCAGGACTATGAATGTGACTGTGGTGTGTTATTCATTTATTTATTTAGCCTCATAATCAGAACCATTTAACAAATGAATATCGAACGAACGGAATTAATTTGATTTTACAACATCCGGTGAAACAAAATAATCGTTTCAATGGTTTAGGCGGGCAAGCGTAACAGACAGACGGACAGACCGCGCTACATTAACATTTTTGATATTAGTAGGAATTTATAATATATGTTAATAGCTAAATAATGTTAAATAGTTAAAAATATCATGGGCAGTATTTTATTATGTTTATGTAAACAACATGTTGTAACACCCAACATAAAATATGCCGCGGTAAAAGCTGGAAATATTATAAATAGAGCTGCTGCGCTATATTATGACTTGGAAATGGATCCGGCTGTAAATATTGATTTATTATATGAAGCACTTGTAAAAGAAGCGGACGATGAGCGATGATTGAACCAAATTACGAAAGCCCATACAAAAACATTGGCAACATCGCAGATGCCCGAATTATTAACGCTACGTATAGAGTAACATATTTAAACTCGTACTTAACAAACATATCGTAATTTTAGTTAAACACTAGCGGCCCGACCCAGCTTCGCCTGGGTGCATATATTTTTTGATTCCACTCCACACCAAATACATGTTGTTTTTCGTATAAACTCTTGTATGCCTAAACTTGACGTAGCTATCCTACTGTCCGGCTAAATCCCGTCTCATCCGCCTGTTCAGTCTCTTCCCAATCCGTCCCGTCCTTTCTCTTTATTATCCATCCCGTTTTATAACGTGCATTTACAGTTCGTCCTAACAAATCTGTCATCTATCCCAGCCCTCTCCCGTACCTTCGATTCTATTTTACTTTATGTCCCTTCTCTCCATAAACATCCATATACATCTTATATATAAAATAGGAATTATTAAAATTTAATATGAGAGTTACACTGAGATAGCAAAATAATAATTGTCAACGTTACTACTACACTTGATGCATAAACAATAATCGTATTGTGTGAGAGAAACAGGAGACCGGCTTCGTTCTCATCCCTACTCCGTGCTGTTTACTGGGTCAGAAGTGACACCTGTAGACATCTGGCGGGGATAACTAATTAAATGACGATTGATCAGTTTTCGACCGGAGAGGAAAAATGATTAAATTACTAAAATGGCTATTAAAAAATTAGGGTTGATCGTAGAAGGGTGAAAATTGAGGATTGTATGTATTTTTGTATGTTGTATCATAAAAAAATAGAAATTAAAAATTTTGTCTAAAAAATAAAAAAAAATTTAGGGGTGGACTACCCCTAACATTTAGGGGGATGAAAAATAGATGTTGGCCGATTCTCAGACCTACTCAATATGCTCACAAAATTTCATGAGAATCGGTCAAGCCGTTTCGGAGGAGTTCGATTACGCACCCCGTGACAGAAGAATTTTATATATTAGATATAGCTCACAGAAATATTCTACATCTTGAAATAAAACAAATTTTTACGGAATTATTTATTTCAATATATGAGATATGCATACAAAAACTCTAGGAAGTAATCATGTCATAGTTAAACACTTGCGGTTATCATCATTCATTTTACGAAAACTAAAAAATATTAAATACCTATAATCAATAATGGTTATTGTTCATACCATTACGCTCTTGACGTCAATAGTCAAAAAACGATTACGCCATTATTCCTCGTGAATGAAATTTCATCAATTATGTTTTATTTACGTCAAACAAAGTTTCTGTCTAATTAACATTAATAACTCGTAATAACTGTTCCGAATATTTGAAATTCCTGGTTATTCTTCTAACAGTTGTTATTATCATAAAAAGCGATAAAATATAATATATTAATAGCTTCAAAATTTAAATTTATTTAATTAATAACTAATTATAAGGTGCAAATCTGACAATATTACATATGTATACAGGTCGAATCGATAATTGCCTTTTTTGAAGTCGATTAAAAAAGAGTTTGCCTTAACATATTTTTTGTACAGCCGCAAAAAGTTGGGCCTATGATTTCGACACCTGTGTGGCGTTAGTTCGAGAATTTTTCCGATTCTAAAATGTATCCATCTAAATGTAAAATTTACAAAACCTATCAATATATTACCTACTTTATATTGCAATAGAAAGAGATCGGTCAATATTATTTAACATGAAATATATTAGTAACTGTAGTAGAAATATACAAGTTCAGGTAAGCAGTATGTTCTGTATATATGAGTGAATGAGGGCTCAAGGCTTCAGTGGAGTTTTGTAATCACATATTATTATGCGCTAGCTGGAACATATTGAAAAATGTTTGTTACACTTCATGCTACAATACTGTGGTCACAGTCGAACAAAGTTCATTGATCTGTCTTATTACTTTTGTAACAATTTCAGTAAACTGCACAATAATTAATTCACCCAAAACGCATATGTGTATCTTCTCTCTGCAATTTATCAACTCATATTTTTACAACTTGTCATTTCCAATTTGTCTGATATCAAACGTTTCAGGAATAGGCTTTTTATCGGCCCATTTTCCAATCCATAAGCACAAATAAATAATCTTATAAAATAACAATACTGCCTCAGACTAAATAAAGCTTAGATACCCAACAAGTGCGTGGTCGGACTAAGAAAAGTCTGCAATAAGACCTATGTACATGCCATTATACCATAACTCGTATTACCCGTCTATGTTGTAACACTCGTAACTAGAGGATTATATGGGAATAGAAACAGACTGACATTGTAACAATATTTCTTTGGTGAAAATTTATTCAAAATGTAATATGCACTATGCAATAGTTTACAAACAAACGGCATGATAGTCTATTCCTAGCATAGCCGCACAAACACCCGTGAAATTCCGCTTGTTGGCTCAATTAATCATTTCATCACAATATGTGACCGAATTAATTTGATGATAAATTCTTCTTTCTTTACACCAAGATATCATAGAAAGATCAGTCACCAAATATGCGTATTCAACTATAAAATGTCATAAGTGGTAGTTTCATTTTTCCCCATCGACCGTTTTAGATCACAATTTCTATATTTAGAAACCTATAATAGCTTATGAATTGTAGCGTAGGATGTTTCGCATACACGTTACACAACTAAGTACCGATGCATCTCACACGTTTTAGCTATAATTATGTTGAATAATAATATTCTAAATAGAATGAATAATCATATTTACAATCTTATAGTAGATTTGGCACACGAGGTTACCGACATGTGGGATGTCGACTCAACAATTATCGTTTTGATTGTCCCGATTCCCCGGGATCCCGATTGTCGTTTCTGCTCATGGGTTGATACCAAAGAGCCTCGACCAACATCTACAGAGGCTCTCAATCGGCTGTTGGGTCAGGAGTCAGATTCAGAAGGCAGTATTGCTTGACACGGCACGTATTGTGAGGCGGTTCCTCACTTTGGGCTCCTAACCACCGGTGGTTTGGGTCTCGAGCCTCGCCATCGTTGGATAAGTTTTTATATTTTATATGTATTTTGTACACTAATATTACATTTATATATATATACCGGGTATCTCAAGACTGCTACCGAAAACGAAGCCGGGTTGTAGTTTTAGTGGCTACAAACACAATGCAATTAAAAATTTCGCATAGAAACGCGACAATTATTTTTTATGATTTTTTAAATATCGTCATTTTTGGGTGGTAAATCCATAGTTTTTGCTAAAATAATAATTTAAACTCTCTTATATCTTAGAGTATTTATAAATTAAAGGGTATACACTATTATTTTAGGAAAAAATGCATTTACCACCAAAATATGGCAATAGGAAAAAAATTAAAAAAAAAAAATTGACGCTTTTTTTTGCAACTTTTTCTGTTGCATTGTGTCTGAAGTCGCTTAAACTACCACCCGGCTTCGTTTTCGGTAGCAGTCTTGATATACCCTGTATATATATATATATATATTTTTATATATATATATATATATATATATATATAAATGTAAAAAAAATGAAATTTGAAATAAAGGATGAATAATAGATAATACTATTTGTCAGCAGATTAATTCATGTTTGTTTCTATGCTGCATATTTCAGACGCATATTTCCTATTACTGGATTCTATCATGCATGAAAATTATGCAAAACAAGAAAGATTTATGAGCATACACAGTCAGCACTAGAAGAAATATAAGTTGCTAACTAGCAAGACGAAAGCTTCAGCAAACTTGTGATTCACAAAATACATCACAATATTTTGAATTATAGACATTCATTATCTAATTAAATTCATAAATAAAAAAAATATTTCACGGTGATGTTCAATTCTGGAATGGCTTATTCCATTAAGACATTGAGAAAGTCGGCATATTTGTTTCTCTATCTCTGGGTCAGTCAGTACTCACTTATTCTCAGGTGCAATTTACTTTGTTGGTCTAGCATAAAAAAATAACATAAAACCCAAAACAAAAATGTTTGGTTCGCAAATAATATGACGAGGGCAGAGAATAAATTTAAATCTATGTTTTGCCTAATATTAAGTCGAAGGTCGCATCTCTTCGCGTTACCCCGATCACGTCGCGTCGTGTGTAGGAACTAGGAAGTGAATTGATGTACCCTTGATATATTATGTGTTAGCTTTGTTATATTAATATAGATGGCTTCATGAGTTCTGCACAGCTGGAAAAATTACTTGGTGGTATATCCCGTTATTTAGTGTAAAGTAAAAATAAAAAAATACGAATATTATTTGGTTACGCTCAGAAAGTGAATGCTTAAATTTAGTGACCACCACGACCTTGCTATTATGATGTTTCTTGTTATTAGATTTATAATAATTTTGATGATCGTCATATCATTCACACCTTGCCAAAATATGACAGCAATATTTAAGATGTTGGCCATGGATAACTTTAAAACCCATTTTCAAACAGAAACGTTTAGTAAACAGATTGAAAAGCGCAAGCGTTTCACACTACGCGTAGTACCGGCCAATAGTATTTTAATTATTACTATCTTACTTTACCGCTTTATTGCAATGTATCTCCTCACTAACTACTCGTGTCGTTAATTTTGTAGCATTAAATTCAGAAGTTAAATTCTATCGAGTTTCAAATAGTTTTTCATCACGAGCTAGTTGAATAATTCTATAATACAAACAGTCCTTGGACCAAATTATTCAATAATTTGTTATTAATAAACAAACTGTTAGTTTGTTCTTTAATAATAAATTGCTATATGTTGGATAGCATCTTACAACCTGTCAATAAGATTATAAAGACTATTATTGGTTTTGAAACAATTTTTTATACTGATAACAAGGCAAGCTATGCGGTAGAGTCTCGCTGTCGTAAGTCATGACTCAGCATGGGCAGGCTTATTCGGGGCAGTACCACTGTCACACAAGATATCGACGTCAAGTGATAACTTCGTTGTCGCGTTTTGTCGGGGAGTGCGATTGCTGGATGCCCAATACCCCTTTTCTATTCCCATAACTTTTTCTTTCTGCTCTCATTCAGATTTGATAGGCCGGAAAAAATCTTGGATCCAAGAGTTGTGGATGTTCATGGCGACAGTGATAACTTACATTACCATTTTACACAAAGAAAAAATAATTTTGCTCATGGTTCGTGTAGTGTAGTTCAAATCAAATAAACTCTAAAAATACCGGGTATCTCAAGACTGCTACCGAAAACGAAGCCGGATGGTAGTTTTAGTGACTACAAACATAATGCAACTAAAAATGTCGCAAAGAAACGCGACAATTATTTTTTATGATTTTTTAAATATCGTCATTTTTGGGTGGTAAATCCCTAGTTTATGCTAAAATATTAATTTAAACTCTTTTATACCTTAGAGTATTTATAAATAAAAGGGTATACACTATTATTTTAGGAAAAAAAAAATATTTACCACCCAAATATGGCCATGGGAAAAAAAATACAAAAAAAATTGTCGCTTTTTTTGCAACTTTTTTTGTTGCATTGTGTCTGAAGTCTCTTAAACTACCACCCGGCTTCGTTTTCGGTAGCAGTCTTGATATCATCATCATCATCATCAGCCCGTTGCAGTCCACTGCTGGACATAGGCCTCTCCCAAGGTACACCACAGAGCCCGGTCTGTAGCTTTACGCATCCAGTTCTTGCCGGCCCTCTTCTGCAAGTCATCCCGCCATCTGGCCAGAGGACGTCCCACGCTACGTTTGCCAAGACGCGGTCTCCACTCCAGAACACGCTTACTCCAGCGGTTATCCGTTCTGCGACATATGTGGCCAGCCCATTGCCACTTCAACCTACTAACTTTCAGAGCTATGTCGGTTACTTTGGTTCTCTGACGGATCACTTCGTTTCGAATTTTGTCCTTTAGAGAGACTCCGAGCATAGCTCTTTCCATCGCACGTTGAGCGACCTTTAACTTGTGGATTAGCCCCACAGTCAGTGTCCACGTCTCGGCTCCGTACGTCATTACAGGGAGGACGCACTGGTTGAACACTTCATTCTTTAGGCTCTGTGGTATATCCGACGAAAATATATGGTACAACTTCCTAAATGAATCCTCCTATCGTAGTACAGGCAACGAAGCAACGGGTTACTCTTGTCCGCAATGCATAATATGCCAGGAGTTTTTTTTTTCATGAAGAGGTGGCATATGACCCCACTAAGTTAAAAACCCAAAATACTTACAAAAATGGCGTCCGCTAGAGCCGCCATTTTGGAAAACGCGTTTGAAGCCATATCTCCGGAACCGTCCACTTTAGGCCCATCATGCTAAGGACCTTTCTTGTAGATAATTAAAGGAGATGTTTTATTTTGGGCCGTTTTGTGTACGTCTAATACAAATTCTAGAAAAAAATGGGGAATTCAAATAAAATACATTTAGATTTCTTGGACAACAGGGGGCTTTATACAAAAATGTGATTGTTTTAGTACAGAAGCAATATTTTCTTCGATAATCTGTCCTCCATGATGCCTAATTGTCATTTCGTTCAAAAATGCGCGAACCCATTATCTTTAACTTGAATATGTCTTATTTTAAAAAAACCCCTACAAATTATAATTATTGTCTATATTTCTTTTTCTTTTTTTTTTTTTTATTGCCTAGTAGGCAGACGAGCAAGCGGCCCGCCTGATGGTAAGCGGCTACCGCTGCTCATGGACCTCCGTAGTGCCAGGGGACCAGCACAACAAAGTCGCTGCCTACCTCAAGGATAGTACTCTCCTTAAACCTCGTTTGAAGAAGGACAGGACATAGCGCTGAGGAAACACCGATGCAGGGAGTTCATTCCAGAGCTTGCACATACGTGGTAGAAAAGAACGCTGGAAACGTACCGTTCGGGAGCGGTACGCCTCCAGGTGGTGGGAATGAACTCTACTGCGGAAACGTGTGGTGCGATGGTACATAGGCGACGGTGGTACCATCTCAAACAACTCTTCGGAGCACTCCCCATGGAACAAACGATAGAACACACAGAGAGATCCGAAGTCTCACCGCAGTCCTAACGGTTCCAATTTGTCCGTGAGATCGGGATCATTAACAATTCGACAAGCTCGTCGCTGCAAGGAGTCAAGTGGGTCGAGCTGGTATTTTGGGGCACCTGCCCAGAGTTGGGAGCAGTACTCCACGTGGGGCCGGATTTGCGCTTTGTAAAGTGTCAATCTATGACCCGACGTAAAGTACCGCTTGGCTCTGTTCAGGATTCCCAACTTCTTGCTCGCCAGTTTGGCTTTGTCCTCCAAATGACTCCTAAACTCGACCTTGCTTGATATTTCGATGCCAAGGATTCCAATACTCTCGGATCCTTGGAGAGTAACTCCTTGGAATTGCGGCGCCATGACAAAGGGGTCCTTCTTCGCAGTGAACACGCAAACTTGTGTCTTCGAAGGGTTAAATTGAACTAGGTTCAATTCATCCCATTCGGAGGCCCGCCCCAGAGAGCTCTCGACTTCAGACACAAGTTGAAACCGTCTTTCCATAATGGAATCCCGAGAGTGGCTCCGTTGGCCGATGTACCGCGCGTCACTCGTACTATCATCTGCATAACAATGCATGCCATCAATAGACAACATGTCATTGATATGCAGGATAAAGAGTGTCGGCGATAGCACCGAGCCTTGTGGAACACCAGCATTAATGGTCTTGGTCTCGGAGCAACAGCCGTCCACTACGACTTTTATGCTCCGACCATCCAAAAAGCTGGCGATCCATTTGCAGAGCCCCTCAGGAATTCCATACGCAGGTAGCTTCGCCAGAAGGGCGCGATGCCACACTCGGTCGAACGCCTTCGCAATGTCAAGGCCGACCGCAATCGCCTCACCCCCACTCTCCAAAGCTTCCGCCCAACGGTGCGTGAGGTACACAAGAAGGTCACCAGCCGAGCGACCATGACGGAAACCGTACTGGCGGTCACTAATCAACTGGCGATCCTCAAGATACCTCAGGAGCTGAGTGTTGATAACTCGCTCCAAAACCTTGGAGAGTAGGGATGTGACAGCAATCGGCCTGTAACTCGAAGGGTCCGAACGGTCACCCTTTTTGGGGACAGGGTGTACATTGGCGACCTTCCACGAAGCCGGAACCCGGCTGGCTTTATAGGAAAGACGGTAAAGGCGCGTGAGCACGGGTGTCAACTCAGGGGCGCACGTTTTAAGAACCACTGCGGGGATACCGTCTGGCCCACTCGACTTATGGACGTCTAGAAGCTTGAGCTCCCGTCTGACAGCACGCTGGGTGATTTTTATGTCAGATAGGAGGCTCTCACAACGCGTGATGTTCGGCGGTGTGGCGCCCCCGTCATCCAAAGTCGAGTTCGAGGCAAAGAATTGGGCCAAGAGATCGGCCTTCTCCTTTGTACTGTGGGCCAAACTGTTATCGGACTTGCGCAGTGGTGGGAGACTGGACAGGCAGAAATTACCCTCCACAGCCTTAGCGAGCGACCAAAAAGCACGACTCCCAGAGGGATAGCTCTGGAGTCGCTCGCCAATTCTGCGGATGTGCTCCGCCTTGGCCTTAGCTAAGGCTCTCTTGTTGGATCTAGAGGCGGCGTTGAATTTCCGTTTCTCCTCCTTTGAATTTGGATCCCGACGCCTCCTTGCGTCTTGCCACACCGTGTATGCGGACTGCTTTAGGCGCGCAGCAACAGCACAGGCACTATTGTACCAAGGCCGGCTGCGACGCCCTGCGGGTATTTTCGAGCTGGGTATGAAAGTTTCCATACCCAAGCTAATCGTATCCGCGACGCAGTCCGCACAGGCGTCAGGATCATCGGAGGAGAAACAAAGCCGCCCCCAAGGGTAGGACGCAAAGAATTCTCGCAGTCCATCCCAATCTGCTGACATGTACCGCCAAACTGTGCGAGTTCCAGTCGTCAAAGAGCGGCTGGGACCCACTCCAGGAGCCCATGAACGGACCAGGCAGTGGTGAGATGATCCCAGGGGAGCATCAACCGCTATCCTGTATCCGTCCGGGTGGGTCGTCAGCAGAAGATCCAACAAAGAGGGCTCATGGCTCTCAACGTCTGGAACACGGGTGGGCTGTGTTACCAGCTGCGAGAGACCATAAGCCAAGGCCATCTCATAGACAGCCCGACCGGGGAGATCAGTGGTCTTGGATCCCAACCACTCTTTGTGATGAGCGTTGAAATCACCGAGGACCACCACCTCCGCGGAAGGGAACTGCTCGAGAATCTGGTCAGTCCCCACTTGGACGCTCTCAAATAATTGGGTAGATCCCGTATCACTGGCGTGGGACCTGTACAGGCATGCGTAGACTCGGATCCTACCCCTGAATTCTACTCGTAGCCACAATAAAGACAGGTCCTGACGCTCGAGGCCCCGAAGGCGGTGACAACAGATATCACCCCTGACGAAGACGCACACCCCGGCTTTACGTAGGAATCGATGTTCCAAAACGTAACCGGGGTAATTTAAGTACGATACATCGTCAGGGGCGGATATTTGCGTCTCCGTTAAAAAGAGCAGGGCAGGCCGCGCCGTCTCTAGATGGTGGTGGACGGCGTCGAGGTTGCTATGTAGACCCCTGACATTACAGAAGTCCACAGAAAATGTGGATAAATTTCCCGCCGTGGAGAGCCTGCTTCGATTGTGCCTTCGTATATTTTAAAGAGAGTGGGATAGGGTAAGGACAAGCGTGGTTGAACCAAGACGATACTCGAGAAGGGAGGATATAGTGTGAAGCGGGCACGCGGCATTAGGAGGAGCCAGCGTGAAGCACGGAAGGGCCTCCGATGCCCCCCCGCGTGCAGTCGCCGGGATCCACTCCAGTCTCCCACTCTGGCACGACGACTGCGCAACGGGATTTTCGCCGGTTGGCGGGACAGCTTCCCGGGGAGGGAGTTAGACAGTTGTGTATCCCCGGGTTCAGGTCCCCTACTAACCGGCAGGCGGCCGGCGGTGACCGTTCCCACCGGGTCTCCCTGTACTCCACACCAGCACCCCCACCCGAGCGCCCACTCCGACACCCAACCACATCAACGAGCATCGCTTGCAACAACCAACACCTATTATCGAAGAGGAAGGAACGGATGAGGGAACGGCTGTCCAGCCCTTCTACCGGAACGCATTTCTACTTAGCGGTAGAAATAGACCAGACGGTGGTACCAACCCGCTCGGATTCAGCATTGAGTGAAGAATATGACTCAATACAAAAATCCTGCCACCAGTAGTGGGGAGGAAGGGGGACGCCAAAGTCGCGGATTGGGAAGTGGAGTGCGACAATGGTGGCTCGAGGGGCCGGGAGCGCGTGCCCGTGCCATTCTGTAAGACAGCCGGACAGGTTGCCAAAAGAATGACCCTCTGACCTTTCTATATTCTTCGCTTTTTAAAAGACGATATATGTTGTTAAAGAAGTCACTTTTATTATTTTATTTATATTACATGATTTAAGTTTAAGAACGAAAATGTTTAACTTGACAGCAATTGCAAAACTCTGTGTTATCCTGTGGTGTTATCTGTCTACGTCTGTGGCCGTAATTCGTATTATTTTTTATTATTCGCATACATTTCGCAAATGTATATTTGCTTCTTTGTTGGCCTGGCTTTGTTTTATGGATTCTGATTCTCGCAGATGATATATCTTGACGTTTAAACGCAATTACTAGTTCGTATTTTGGTGAGTAAACATGTATATTATTTAGAATGCCACATGTAAGTAATACTTTTATATTTTTCCATGTTCATATTTCTCTTCTAACCCACAATTCTGCTTTTCAGCACATCAAAAGTGGCGCTTTGCTTGAATTGCACTGCTGCAATTGTTGTGAAATGGTTGAATTGCACTTCTACAATCAAAAATTGAAATGATTTCTATCATTCAACAGAATCTTAGTAACTACATCCCAATTCACTCTCGTGTAGAGTATTTCAAAACGTTTTATTGCTGAAATGGCAGAACAAGAAGTAAGTATTCTATTCATTAACTTGGGAAATGTATGTTTTATGCCAATTAATCAAGGTCAATACAAAGTATGGAGTATTACAAAAGTATTCATGTTAGAGCTGAATTGCATTGTGTCCACAGGACAAGTCTACTAGTACATAAATATGTAAGAAGTGATATTTTATATATTGTTGTTTAAATTGTTAAATGAATTACATTTTCATTTATTTCGCTCTGGACACTCAGATGATCTTGTGTTATGTATAATATATTATATTATTATTATTTCCATAATAACAACACTATGCCTGATGGTAAGCACAAATGCCGTCCAGGCGGAATATCTAATGACATCAGACGACGGTCGCAAGACATTTCATACAATTATACGGCCGGCCTGCTAAGATGCCTCTTTAAACAATAGCGGAAAGATTTGGGATCATAGGAAGGAGGGAACACATGTGACTGCAAAGAGTTATTTATTCATCATAATTCTTCGATATCTTCAATATTTTTTTTTTATTTTGTTTTAGTTATCAGAACAAGCAATTGTTTGTACAAACTACTGGCTGCAAATAAATCAAGCTGTAGACAATGAGCAAGATTTTATTCCAACTCCGCCGTAAGAAGATTGTATCAATCTCGATTCTTTTGGACATATATAACACCCATAAGTGCTTCATGTTGAAAGGAACATAGCTGGACACTGGACAGGTTGCTGTACTCATACCATGATCATACTGTGGTATTTAGCCTTTAGGTTGGGCTAGGCAATAGTACAATATGGGAGCACCGGCATTGTTCCTGTATGTTTTTTCGACTGGAGATTATTTTTAGGCGAATATAAATAAAAAATATAAAGCAAGATCTGGTTTTACTTTATTGTTCTCAAGTTTTGTTTGATTCTAGTTTTCTTTCATCAATTAATCCTACTTTTTCCTTATGTGTGCTCAGAAATAACCAGTTAGAATTAATGTCAAATACATAATATCTTAAAAATAATATCTTAGACCTTAGGATAATATTATTTTTAAGTATGCGAAGTCTAATATACCAAAGTATATTAGATTTCTAGGGGTAGACCAAATATAATGTTTAAAATGTTAGCTTGTACAGAAATAATTGCTAGTAAGTTATTTTACTAGACATTAAGGTATAGAAATAAACATGGCTGCTATCAGATTCGATTCCATTTTTATAGCGTATTCATTTGTATGGACTATAATAACTAAGAGCTTATTAAGTGCATATGCCTAATAATAAAATGATTATTTATTCATATGCACATAGCATAGGGCACACCTCTGACTTTTCGGAGTCATGTGTGTATTGATAGTCAATCACCACGCACTAAAACGGTGAAGGAAAACATAGTGAGGAAACCTGCATACCATAGCGATTCATAAGAATTTCTATGGTATGTAAGTCCGCCAACCCGCACTAGGCCAGCGTGGTGGACTATATGGCCTAACCACTCTCAATCGTATTCTTGATTGTAGAGTAGGCCTGTGCCCTGCAGTGGGACGTATATGGGCTGATACAGATGCTAGCAGTCGCGACAAGTGATCAGTCTGTGCCGTGCTGTATCTCATGCCTAGCAGATTTTTATTGTGGATTATTTAAATAGGTTGTTTAGCAGGTATTGTGCACCGCACTTACGGCCAGATATAGGTACACTTTCTTAATATTAAATAACTATAAACATGACGAGATTCTGACAGACTTGTTGTAATTTATTGTATAGACATTATGTTATATTATATTAGATGATCAATAAAGTATGATACTAATTCCGTTGACGTAAAAACATTTACGAGTTATATAGAGTACAGTAATTTATAGCACAGACGACTAAAAATAATATTTGATTTATAGGAAAACGAATTACGACTTCATATTTCATAAATGTCAGGTTTTGACATCGGTTGTCAAACATGCCGTTTCAGGCCGCCATATTGTCCCCTTGTAGTGTTGCTGGTGTTGCTGTTCTTGGCTTGGTATTTATTTTTGTATAAAGCTAATATGCAACGTATAATAGTATTTCATACAGAAATCGAATGCCAATTTCACTAAGTATATTTGGTGTAATGTACTACAAACGGCCCAAGGTCCATACATTTCTGGCCCATCTCCTATCCCATCTTTTTTGTTCAATATTTTTTTTGTACCATTAACCGTTCGCGATTTACAATGTTATTAATTTTCATTTTATACCTTTTTTACAATAAATTTTACATGGATTTTTAACAAAATTTACTATTTCCTCATTGCTTTGTTCCCTTATGCCATCAGTATTTAATTAATTACGTGATAATCATGGAGAAATCATTGGATTTCATAATTACACTATGCATCCTTCGTTTCCATTGACCTTGATTCGGTAGTACAACATTCAACGCACGATAACTTCTAAAATATTGATTTTAGAGAAAAAAAGTATGGGTGAAAAGTTGTTATGAATTTATTGATTTAAAAGTTTAGTCATTAACAATTTTTTGTTTAAACAATTATTAACAAAGATATCGGCAAAAAGGCATGAAACGAATATTAATAACATTGTAAATCGCGAACGGTTAAAGGTACAAAAAAAATATTGAACAAAAAAGATGGGAAATTTAATTATCTACAAGAAAGGTCCTTAGCATGATGGGCCTTAAGTGGACGGTTCCGGAGATATGGCTTCAAACGCGTTTTCCAAAATGGCGGCTCTAGCGGACGCCATTTTTGTAAGTATTTTGGGTTTTTAACTTAGTGGGGTCATATGCCACCTCTTCATGAAAAAAAAAAACTCCTGGCAAATTATGCAGGAAAAAATGCTTCGTTGCCTGTACTATCGGCTTCCCTTTCAAAGTTATTTTGATATACCCTGTATATAATTTGTCTTGATATACCCTGTATATAATTTGGTGTATTATTAACGTGACCATACGTCCCGCTTTGGGCGGGACAGTCCCGCTTTCAGGAAGTCTGTCCCGGTGTCCCCAGCAAGGCAGAAATAGTCCCGCTTTTGCAAACATATCAAACGATATTTTAAAATGTATTTCCCGCTTGAATGCTTTACCGAACTAATGCTAAAAATAATGATTCCAGCACTTTCGTAAAATAGTCTTGATTAATTTATAAACTCATAAAAAAACTTTTCCACAATTATTGAGTACATTATGTGTCTGCCTGGAAGTATCTGCCTATCGAAAGAGTTTTTTCTCACATTAAGAAAACATGGACAAGTTATAAACATATAACATATAACACAGTTGAGTGCCGCAGTAATTAAAGCTATTCTGATTACGAAAATTGAGATTTTCAGAAAATTCAGAGTTTCACACTTATCTATATAAAAACTTTGTAAAAACTTTATTATTATTTCGTTCCATAGATGTCCCGCTCTGGCACAAAAAATAAATGGTCACGTTATGTATTATACCATACTATAGCCAATATAAAGCATATTACTTTAAGGTAATCAAATCACACCATAATGGTAAAAGGAATATAGATATATTGTTATCTTTCTATCTTGTACCAGATCTCGAGAGGTATCTTAGAACTCCAAGTGCGAGTTATTTATTGTACGTTATCTTTAAAATTTTTGGTTTTCTGAGAATTCACACAACATTGTATTTAAAGGAAAACGGTTTGAAAAACGTAATATTTATTTGTTTTGGCACACGAATTATATTTTAAGTGCTTATTAGGTGAATCACAATTGACATCACGAATATTGATGTTTTATTCTCAAAAAAGACGCCACATAAATCACTACAATCAAAATAAAGTAGATTTGGTTTTAACTTTTCTGATACACTATAAGGCTGGCACACGCACAAAATCAACATCATAGAAACAGCGTATTGTATTTAATTAAAGATATAGTGCAAACAACATTAGTGAAAAAACATAAAAATCTAATTGTTTTGTACTGCGGTGACAATTAAGCACAAAGTTATGACTATTTGGGTGGAGACAGCTTCGATGAAAGTGAACAGGAGGTATGCGCAGTGCCCGACCCGCCATCACCTGTCAGGGGAGAGGAGCCAGCTCTAGAATCATCGGAGAGCGTAGATTCATTTTCATCGTTGCCGTCACCCCCAGTGGATGTGCTTCCGTCAAGAAGTAATGTCAGGCTACTAAGACCTATTCCCAGAATTGACTATATAGAATAGTACTATTTTATGTATGAGATGTTGTATATGTAGGTATGATTACAAGTGTGACGTGCTGCGTAAACGCACAAATCAAATGTCAACTGTTTCCCGCCAATAAATCAGCACGTTACAAGCAAGCGTTGTTTCATTGTGTCCCGTATTATATATAACACAGCGTATATCTGCATCAATAATAGTAACCTCTATGATAATATACTGCTGAATTGCTCCTTCCTTCCTTTAACCTGCCCTTTCCCCTCCCACTTTAAGAGGCCTGAGACACATCTATGATCTGTCATAGTTGATCAATTGGGCGGCGGTATTGCTTACCATCACGTGAGCCGTTAGCCCGTTTGCTGATCTTATACAATAAACTGCCGCTTTCTAAAGGTCGCTGTAGAGATAGTTAGGTTGGCTCTATGTTCAACAATGAACTTCCTGTGGCTGAGGAGTGAGAGACACAACACGAAACACGCGTACAACAAAGATCTTTCATAATAGACTCACCAGTTGAAACGGCATTGTTGATCCGCCGTCGAATCGTCTCCTCCTCAAAGGAGTACATGTAGTACTCCTCGTTGAGATCCCTGAGGAACTGCGGCTTGACCAGCACGCCGCCCACCACGCCGAAAAGACGCACGAAACCCAGAGGCGTGAACACTGTTGATCAACCAGACATTATCATAAGGAGAGGTACAGACAGGGGCGTGCACTCCTTGTAGGCAGAAATGCAGTGCTTTACTTGCCGTTCACAGATATTTTATTATAACGTTCGTACGTTTTAGATGACTTTAATTTATAGTAAATAAATGAATAAACAAAATATAATAACTTAAAAACGCCTAGTATTTTATAAATAGCACCTATTTGCAATCACGCAAACATTATAGTTGCCACGCGAAAAGCAAGAGGCGCTGCAAAGCAAATTAATGTACCTAATCAACCAAGTCATGCCGCCGCGTCCCGCATTACATCTGTTTGTATGTGTATAGTAATTTTGGTGTCCGTGCACAATCGCAAACGCACACACCCATGAATATTGAAAGCCGCGACTCCTGCGGCAGGCCTCGGGAGTTCGGCAGTTGTCGGGAGTAATCGTAAATGTTCGTTGCCTATAATCCGAGTAAAATTAATAGGCTGGAATCTAATAAATCACCTATGCACATTATGCATTTTTGGTTAGTAAGGTTTTATTTGTTTAAATAGAAATGTTTTGTGTTTCGCGGGGGCCATTTTGCTTTTTTTATGAGTTTTTGCATTATTTACTATTTTATACTAGTATGTTTGTAAAAATAGATTTCTTGACAGATTTTTCATTTTAACATGTGTACATTTAACAGTTTATTACTAAGTTTCGATATTAATTGTAGTCATTTGCTTTTACTAGTGTGTTTGTTTATTTTTTTAAATGTTATTTGATTGCGAGGTTTGTGTTAAAAATGTATGTTTATCAAATGAATGAATGAGGTGGCCGAAATCTTGTGTTTATTTACATCGGGATAGGTATAGTAATCTCAACTAACCGGAACCTTGAATATGTGAAAATTGAAAGCTGACTAGGTGAGTTTTTTTTATTTTACTTATTAGAATTTCTTCCGCCGCGACGAACGATCGCTGTTTTGTCTGCGTTGCCGTAGAAGATGGACATGAATAGTAGTACATCTAAGACTTGTTATGTTGGCATGGTTTCCGACTTAGAGATCCGTCGCGTGGCTGTGGCTATGCTAAAAAACTATAAAAGAAAAAGTTTGTGTGACCGAGTACTCCGCCGCATACCCAGTGTCATAATCCTGTGCACGCCGCTGGGTACAGATATAAAATATTTTATCATGGAATTTATGTAAAATAGTTAGCTGAATGTTCTTTCTAGTTATCTTTGCGAAATTTCAAAAATAATTACATACTTGCATACTACAAAATTGTATAATACAGGGTGTACAAGAAAACGGCGCACTTGCCAATATACATTATAGTATATGGTGAAGGCATCTTAATTAAGACGAATTTGCATGGCGCTAGCGAATATTAAGAAAGATGCCGAGAAAAAAAAAACTAACGTTACATATGCTACCCCTTAACACATTACGCTAAAGTGATTGAACCTTACAACTGAACGGTAGACACCCAAAAACAAATAAGCAGAGCTCATTATATACTTATAAGTCGTGCGATTGATTGTGTCATCACGCTCAGGGTACATAAAAAAGATATTAAATTAATACTGTCAACAGTCACATACATGGGTACTAACCCCACACTAAGATACAAATCTTGTGTCGCGGGTATTAGAAAAATAATTATGGTTCAGGGAAATTATTTGTCTCGGGGCAGGAACCGAACCCGCGGTTCTCATTTCACAGGCGGTTCTTACCAACTGCGCCACGGAGGCCGTCGGTGACTCATATGGGCTAGTTAGTTGTCATTAATGACCACAAAAATAGTTAACTGACCTTATAATGTAAACTGTAATGACCTTGATAGGCAAGGATAAAAGCGCAGGACCCGTCAAACCCCGCACGAAAACACTGTCACAATTTGGTAGCACAAATCACTTTTTCTTTTACATTTCACATAACACAAGTTACATCAAAAGCTATCAAATTGGGTAATGTTCAAAGCATAGTGAAATTAATAAAATTTACTCAAAATAACTGAAAACGAATTTACAATAATATGCACACGACTAATACATGCACACGCGATCGCAATCCGAATTCAACTAATAAAAAATAAAATGTTATTTTGATTTTTGAAAGATAAAGGCCTGTTCACATTAGATACAAAGCTTTCCTATTTGAGTTCATAATAATTCATCTGAACAATTAGTATTAGTACTGTATCAGCCCATATACGTGCCACTGCAGGGCACGGGTCTCTAGTGTAGTAAATTAGTAGTTAGTGTTTATTGATTTCACAGATTTTATCCCACAGAAGTCTCATATGCAAATTCTATGCTATAATGGTAGACGACATTTCTCTAGGTATAAGAATTTAGAAGAACTTTTACCACTTTAAAGTAACATTATTTTCAAAATACATTAAAGTTATGTTAAATACAATAATAAGCAAAGTAAATAGACAATTTGTAACTGACTGGATCAGTTGATGACATATTTACATAATATTATAATCTCTTGAGCAAATAAGGACCATTCTATCAGTCCAATAAGATCTTTTTTGTTTTAACGTAAATTTTACGTCGGAGTACTTAATCATATTTAGTTATATCAAGTGTGTAGTGTGAGCACACCTCAAGATGTCGGGCTTCTTTTGCAAAATGCTAAAAGTTACCGACGAAGAAATTGCCGCCTTTCGGCTCGCACTCACAATCGGCGGCGGCAACCTCAAACGAAAATAATCGAGCCGGGTTGGATCCGACGAACTACGCTATGACCGGCGGCACAGATAGTCCATTGAAATGTTACATGAGCTTTGCATTTTTTAGAGGACGCAATTTTATTTTTGGGATATGTGTGGGCGGTCAATAGAAGCTTAACCTCAAGTTTGTGGGGTCGCCACCCTTGTCCCCCGGCCGCCATCTTGGAAAAAGGGGTGAAAACACTTTTTTCGCGTTATCTCGGAAACTATACGTCTTACGAAAAATTTGTAAAATCATAATTTGTAGCTAATTGTATTGCCTACAAATATGTTGATACAACTTTTTGCCCCAAATAAAAAATTAAAGAAGTTATAAGCAAAAAAGTTTTGCTCTATTCTTTTATTTTATTAACCTATTCTGTGCCACTGATGGGCAAAGGTCTCCCTCAACTCCTTCTACTTATCCCTATCAGTTGCTGATGCCATCCAAGTGCTGCTTATTTGGTCGAGATCGTCGCGCCACCTTTTCCGAAGCCTGCCGCGTGGCCTCTCGCCATCCTTAGGCATCCATTGATTGGTAATCTTTGCCCACCTCTTCGGGTGCATCCGGGTGACGTGGCCCACCCAATCCCAGTTTAGTTTAGCAGATTTCTGTGCAACATTCTTGACTCTGGTTATGGAGCGCAAGGTGTTAGTGGGTACTCTGTCCATGCGTGTTACGCCTAGCATCCTGTGCTCCATAGCTTTTTGACAAACCCGGGCCTGGACCTCTGAAGTTCGGTCAAAGACCAGGATTGAGCAAAGTATGTGAGAATTGGTAAGATACAAGTCGAAGAGTCAAGTAGACTCTTCGACTTTAAGAGAAACGGGAAGATTTTCCTTAAGAAATTTCTTCTTCACTTTTTTGCTTATACTGTACTGTAACTGTATCAGCCCATATACGTCCCACTGCAGGGCACGGGCCTCCTCTTCAATCGAGAGTACGATTGAGAGTGGTTAAGCCATATAGTCCGGTCACGCTGGTCTAGTGCGGGTTGGCGGACTTACATACCATAGAATGTTTTATAAATCGCTATGGTATGCAGGTTTCCTCACGATGTTTTCCTTCACCGTTTTAGTGCGTGGTGATTGACTATCAATACACACATGACTCCGAAAAGTCAGAGGTGTGCCTTGGGATTCGAACCCGCGACCACCGTGTACATGTTGGCAGTCGCGTCTAGTCCGTTTACCAACAGGCCACCACGCACTTCCACTTGCTTATAACTTCTTTAATTTTTAATTTAGGGCAAAAAGTGAAATAAACATATTTAGTAGTAGGCAAAACAATTTGCTACAAATTATGTCCTTACAATTTTTTTGTAAGACGCATAGTTTCCAAGTTATCGCGAAAAAAGTGTTTTCACCCCTTTTTCCAAGATGGCGGCCGGGGGACAAGGGTGGAGACCCCACAAACTTGAGGTTAAGCTTCTATTGACACCCCAAACATGTACCAAAAATAAAATTGCGTCCTCTAAGAAATGCAATATTCGGTCCTTAAATTGTAACATTTCAATGGACTAAGAATACTAACAGAAGTCAAGCTTGTGTATGTACTTCACTTTTATTGCCACACTCACACTACGCTCGGCGTTCGCGCTAGGGTTGTTAACTCTGGCTTATGCGAAAACACGTATCGTGTTAATAGCACTCGATATAGTTTGATTGAATTTTTTAATAAAATATATAAAACACAATAATACAATAAATAAATTATAATTTTATTTATGAACTCGCTGAGAATGTGTATGTCATTATTATAAGTTTTTTTATTGTTTTTGTAAAATATATCTTTTTTTTAAATGAAATTTATATTCAATTATCATAATCTGGTGTTTTATATACAATTGTAATAACATTTCTTTGATTATATACTCGTTTATATTGAACAATGCCAACAAACGATGCGCTAAAACTGTCCCCACTTTCGTTGATATGTGTGAGTATCGGTCGTGTACTTATTGTAATCAAACTGTCAAGGTGTGTGTGTTTAGGGATGCCTACTCCAGATAATAAACTTAACTTTTCTGCATTATTTGATAAACAAAAATAGGACAGAAAAAAAGAAGACAGTTCGTGTTGCTGAGGGAGTTTCTTGCGCCGCTTCTTCTTCACAGCCACAACACGTTCCGAAGCGGTGGTAGCAGAAAAGGACGATTCAAAAGATCTTGTGAAAGACTATTTGAATAAAGAATATTTTGATTTGATTTGATTTGATAGGTTAAATAAAATAATTTTCTTTATTTAAAATAATTATACTATTAATTATATTTATAACGCATTTTAGTAAAAACAATAAATACAATGGTAAAAGTATGCAGTCATTTTTAGATCAAAACCCATCTCCTAGTGTTTGTTTCGGAATATAACTAACTCTTTGGATTTATTGCCTGGGCTGTGTTAGCTGATTTCTGTATTTATGTAAAATATAAATCATCATAACTAAAATGTTCGGAATACACGACTTGAAGTCTTGTAAGGCTAGGAATGGTCTTCATTTCGTTTCCGGTGTATAATGTCTCTCACACAATATGCTAGCTCGGGATCCGTAGGAAGCCTAAAAAATACATATTAGAAAGAACTAACAAAATTACTATAAAGTGCATGACGTCATGGGCTTAATTCGTATGGTGTACATAAGTTATTATTTACTCATCAAATAAATAATGCCATTCTTCTTATTCTTCTTCTGATCGAAATATGAACTAAAGATATTTGTATTTTATTTCCCATTGTTTCACCAAATTTCCCGTGTAATAAATTGACAACACTGGCCAATGAAACTCATCTTCCAAATAACAAATTAAAAGTTCGTGTTTTCTTCAAATAATAGTAGTTTAACAACAAAGGTTACCGATGAAAAGTATATTGGTGTTATTATACAGTTTTCCCGCATAATTGCGATACAATACGACGGCACAAACCGGCATAATTATTTTTCGGGAGCACGTTATCCATATGTAGTTCAAATGACACTGACGTACGTGAAAAGCGAGTCTACCAAATTTGGTAGACTTTATTTGGGCCGCACGGTGAGGTGTGATGTGTCATCTAGACGAGTATATAATCAAAGTAACATTTATTCATTTGCTCCATCTTTGCACAAAACATCTCACTATTTGCGTGCCCGAAGCGGGTGACACTCGCGCTCGCAGTGGTCTCGACTGGTTTGAAATATCGTGTCGGTGAACGCTGTCTATGTGTACGTTGATTTAGCGCGCTTTGTATGGAGCTTGACTTCTGTTAGTTTAGTATTCTGTGCCGGCGGCTTCCTTTGACTAATAGGGCCGAATTGGGCCATCAATTTAAAAAAATTTAGTTTTAAGTAATCAGTGTCACCAGATTATTTTTTCAGTGAATATTAATTATTTAGATAATTTAAATGTTTTGCAAGTATTACCAAAACTTCTAATTATAATTAAATTCGCAATCTTACATGATTTAAGCAATATTTAAGCGATGACCAGTGTGATTTTTTGGTATCTTTAAGTTTGGATTTGTGACACTAATGCCCAAATACTGGAAAGCCAATTAACTTTTAACTCCTGTTAACTAGCTTTAATGCCCGGTTAAATTGATTCCTGTTAAATATAACAACGATTAAACCCCTTAAGAAATAAATATTTAACGAGGCAGTTATTCATCCGATTCGCATTCTCGAAAGCAACTTAAGAGTTTGACAGCTGTCAAACAGTCAAATTTTTACGAATTTCTAGTTTTCAGCAGCCGTCGTCTTAAGGCCACCTGCGACCACTCTTAATTTTATTCAATTCTACATATTATTTACTAAAATGTATTTCGCGACGTTTTCATCGCTGTCTGATGACGATATATCTTCGTCAAGGCGAGTCAATCAAGAAAAGTTCAATGCTTTCGACAAAAACAAAGAAGAAAAAATTTAAACAAAGGGAGGTTCCGCTTGAAGAAAGAAACTGTTCTGCATCTGTGTTCCTTGCTTAGATTATATACTCGACGAGTATATAATCTAAGGTTCCTTGCTTGGAGACAAAATAGAATCCACTACAAATAGAAGTCGATCGATAAAAACTTGCGACCAACTGTTACTAGCATTACCTATGATATTCTGCGACAGGCAGTTACCTGAAGGTTATTGGAGACGTATTTCACGTGGAACAGCCGACTGCACATCACAAAGTTGCAGCAGAGTCGGTTAAACTACAAAATCGTGGCATGAAAATTCCCAACTATCAACAACAATGTCATATTGCGATAGATTTCTATGCGATCGTAGGAGTGATTGGAGTTATAAATTTCACACATATAAGGATCAAATCCCCAGGTAATTTCTATTTATAATAATGTATACATAACTATTTAGCTTTTACATGTACACAAATATATGTTTTCTTATTTTAACTAAATGTGCTTCTAAAATGCTTTGAGTATTTTATATTGTGTAGTAATCATTTAGAGTGTCCCTTTATACTGTACATAATATATTGTTAATCATAGAATAGAATTATATACCGGGTATCTCAAGACTGCTACCGAAAACGAAGCCGGGTGGTAGTTTTAGTGGCTACAAACACAATGCAACTAAAATTTTCGCATAGAAACGTGACAATTATTTTTTATGATTTTTTAAATATCGTCATTTTTGGGTGGTAAATCCATAGTTTTTGCTAAAATAATAATTTAAACTCTCTTATATCTTAGAGTATTTATAAATTAAAGGGTATACACTATTATTTTAGGAAAAAAATTATTTACCACCAAAATATGGCAATAGGAAAAAAAATTCAAAAAAAAAATTGTCGCTTATTTTTGCAACTTTTTCTGTTGCATTGTGTCAGAAGTCGCTTAAACTACCACTCGGCTTCGTTTTCGGTAGCAGTCTTGATATACCCTGTAGTATGCACAATACAAAGGCACACTCTAAATTATTTCTACACAATAATTTATATATGTATGCTTCTTGGAATCAAAACATTTAGCAGGTAATTGGCTCTTCCCCAGCCCACTGGTACACCATTAACCAAGCTCTCTGAATAGTTGTTTAAATTAATCATTCCATAATTTGTACTGATTGTAGCTATAATTCAGTATACACTGGAACAATGTTCAATCACAATAAAAGTTTCCTATAAAGAATCCAATTTTATGAATATATTTTTTCAATGTATATAAAATAATCTGTAGTTTGATATAAGAATATTTGCTAGAGTTCTAATTTTAATTATCTTGTTTTTAGGAGGAGCACAAGCAGAAACAGAAAAGGCCATTTTTCTATAAAAGTGCAAGCAGTCTGCGACACTAACTTGAGGATAAGAAACATTATAAGCCGATGGTCAGACTCGATGCATGATAGGACAATTTTCAATGATTCTCCTTTATGTGCATGTCTGGAAAGGGGAGGCTGAAGAAGCTTACAATCAATACCATATTAAAACAAGAAATCCAGTGGAGAGGGTCTTTGGTTTTAAAACAAAGATCTCCTTGTCTCCAAGTTAGGCTATAAGTTCTTGAAAATTTGCTTACTATTATGGAGGCATGTGCTGTTACATAATATAGCATGTTCCCAAAATGATCATATATTGGGGATTGATTCTTCTGAATAATTTCCAACAGCTCCACATAGTATAACCAATGAAAATGTAACAAGGAATAATATCATAAAATACATATTTTACACCGTACAGTGCATTTTATTGAATTACCATAGAATGAATACAAATAAAAATGAGTTATGTTTTATCGTGGTATATTTATTTTAATAACATCATTAGTACATATTATAATTTTTTACCTATCTACATTTCTTTAGATCTGTCTTACATTTGTATATTTATTCCTTTATAACACAAAATAATAACAATTATTTTAACATTGATTTAAAACTAAATTAATGAATGTACTATTAAAACTGTACAATAGAAATATAATATTACATTTTTTATTATGATAATAGGTGAAATAAACAATTTATTTTATGTATTGCATACTAGTTAAAATTCATAACATTCTTCAACTTTGATTTAAAACACTGCTGATGCAAATTTTTCTTCCTTGACACAATTTGTCTTATTCTTTTTTGTATATTTTTATCCCATCAAAAACATCCTGTAAAAAAATTCCAAGTCTCGCAGCTCAGGTTTTCTACCGCAAAAAGTTGTGAGATGCATGTAATACCAAGTCGATTAATTTATTTAGTCAGTTTATATATATTGATTATTAGTGTTCTATCTTTCATGGTGATTGTTTTCGAGCTATTTAGTCTATTTATTTGCAAGGTTATCTTTGTCATGTTTTTCTAGAGGAATGTTGTACAGTTTAATGGGCTGAATACACCCTTTCCCTCTTTATACCCCCCTCTTGTTATGCCTCATATATAATATACTAGCGGCCCGGCCCGGCTTCGCCTGGGTGCAAATACTGATTCCAGTCCATATTTTACTTAAAATCAACATGACAGCCGTTGTCTAAACTGCTTATTCAATTCCAATCCCATCCTGTCCCTATTCTTCTGTCCCATTTTATCCACCTTATATTCTATTCTATACCATCTCTCCAGATTTAAATCATTATTTTGCTACGGAGATATTATAACACTGTTACTACTCCGACGACATTCATTGAAATCAATTAAAAGATACCATAGCTGACCCGACCACGCTTCGCTATGGCTTAGTTATTATATGATTAATATTATATTCAATTATTTAGCATAGCAAAAAAGCCCGACCCACCTTTGCCTGGATGGAGATTTTTTTTAAATTTTACTTCACACCAAATACATGTTATTTTTCGTATAAGCTCTTGTATACCTAAACATGACGTACTTATCCTACTGTCCTACTCAATTCCGTCCCATCTCATCTATTCAGTCACTTCCCGATACGTCCCGTCCTTTCTCTTCATTATCCATCCCGTCTTATACCGTGCATTTACATTTCGTCCTATCAAATCCGTCAGCTATAACCCAGTCCTCTCCCGTACCTCCCACTCTATTATATCCCGTTTCTCCATATCCAAATAGTGTTCCTTATAAATTTTTGACATTAAACACTTTAGCGATTTTGATTATCCATGCAATATTCTATCCCTTATTTCACCCTCACTATGCTGTTGTTCCATAAATATTACGCCATTACTTTTTGTTAGTAATAAAGAGATGAAATATTAATTTTCATAGAAATAACTTCAGTGGTTTCGATTTTCTTCGACATAACAGTTCAAAATGTATAATATTTCAATCAGTGAATTATAGCGAAGGTAAAGCCACCGTAAAAATTCGTGATAAAAGTAAACATAATAACACATAACACACACACTCACACACATACACACAAACATACACTATTAGCACTTTCTCACACTCACACACACAATTAATGTAATAACAATTATATTTAACTGGTTTCTCAAGCCACAGGCAACGCCTAATTTGAGAACCCCTGCAATATTCTCCATATGTAAAATAGTTATTTTAATAATCATTTTTCATTTTTAAGTGATATTCTATCTTGAAAAGAAGTAAATCTTCTTACGTGTGAATATTATTTATTTAATTGTCGTATATTTATTTGGCTTCATAATATATTCTCTTTTGGTTACACAAAATTAATTTCAGAACGCATGTACAAATATTTGACAACCAATTTAAATGTCAAATTTTTTTTATTACTGTCATTAATTTACATCTTTAAAACCTAAAATACGCCATTAATCGAATATTATGGATATATGTTGTCGATTCGAAACCTTTATTTAAATACGTTATTTCATTTGCGGGAAGAGTTTACCGTATCGACGGGATGAACATTAAATGTTTGACAGTTACAAACCCAAGAACATTTTGTATAAGAAAATGTTAATAAGCTAATAGAAACTCGGGAAACCGGGAACGTGATAAAAAGTATCCTATGTCCTTCTCCTGGTTCTAAACTACCTCCCCACCAATTTTCAGCCAAGTCAGTTCAGCCGTTCTTGAGTTATAAGTGGTGTAACTAACACGACTTTCTTTTATATATATAGATATAGATACCAATCTACAACTATTATTCCATTATATACGGGTATAACGAATCATTAACTGCAAATGTATCTTTGTAATCCTATACATTTATATGAGATTACAAAGTTATTCACGCAGTTGGTGTATCTAGAAAACTAGACAGAAATTATGAAATGTTTGAATTTTTCCTTACTTTAGACACTAAACACTACTTATATTCTAAATTTGAAGGTTCTATGTCTGCTAGAAGTGCCTTAGACTTTTGATGATCGGTCAGTCAGTCAGTGAGTTAAATATATCGTGTTTACACAATGCCTAATTAGTGACTGAAAATTCAGGCTTTTTGCTTTAACCACAACGAAGTTATGAGGGGTTAAAAATGGTCTGAATTGCTTCGAGAAAAGATAGTACGGCTGTGCCGCTTTTTAGCTCGACTTGGAGGGGGCACTGCCGTGCCCCCAGATTACAATGATTCCTCATATTAAATATAAAGGGTTAAATTTCCAATTTTGAGAAATCATGTATGAAGAATATTGCGTCAAATGGAACGTTTATATTTATACAATAAAAATTGTAACTGAAAACAAACTTTTCGTTAATCTGTGGAAATTTAGCTGGATGTTTGCTGAGTAGACCGATTTATGAGCTAAATGGCTATCCAGTATTTCGTTTCGAAATTTAACGGAACCTCAAAATAACGTCATATCAAATGAGTCCGGTGGCTGAGTAGCTATCCAGTATTTGGGGGTAAGGAAAATAATGACAAACAAAATAGTCAATCCATACACGATGCAACTGCACCTAAAGTTATTATGTTGTTAATTTATTGACGCTTAAATCTAAGTACGTCCCTGTTTAACTGATTTATTTATTTGAAATGAAACAAAAAATATCCTTTTTTGAAGTTAGAGAAGGATAAATTATACAGCTCAGAGTTCATGACCTTTCCCATTTGTAAACAACGGTTAAAGCGAAGTCTAAGAAAGTTTTGATGCTGTTAAAAATGGTTTTCGTGGTATATTTCGTTAACCGTTCAATTAACGACGAAACGAAAAAATACGTATGTGTTTAAATCTTGTTCTTCATCCATTCCAACTGGTTTAATGCGAAAAAGTGGTGATTAAACTTAAAACTTTAAACGGTCATAACTTCAAAACGGATAGGTATTTTCTAAATATTATTATTTTATTATAATATTAATATTATGCCCTTATATCCCACTGAGCAAGTGCGCCATTTATTTGCGCTCCCTGTATATATATTTTCTTTAATATTATAATTTTAAACAAGCTATATTTTCAAATTTATTTTTAATAGCAGTCACCAAATAAAATCCGTAGGGCTCTCGTGTCCGCAAACGTGCCATGCTTGCTTTAGCCCCCTGGCTTAGTTCGTACTGACGGCAAGAGGCCTGATGGTCTCACATTGTTGCCTTGGCACAGAGGAAAGTGCATGGTTTGGGACGTCACGTGCGTTAGTACCTTCACCGTGAGTCACTTGGGCAGAACAGTGAGGGCGGCCGCGGCTGCTGCTGAAATAGCTGCTGAGTCAAAGTGAGCAAAATATGCTCCTTTGTTACGGGATTACTTTTTCGTTCCTTTTGCTGTTGAGGTAACTGGATGTTGGGGATCTGAGGCCAAAGTTCTTATTAGAGACATTGGCCGCCGTCTTAGAGAACTAGGTAGGGACTCTCGCTCTGGGTGGTTTCGGACGCAGAGGGTAGCCATCGCCATCCAAAGAGGAAATGCTTCCAGTATTCTAGGCTCTTTTGCTCTAGGAACGATAGTCGCACGGTTTTTGTTTTGATTAAGGGGATATTATAATTGTAAATGAATATCGTGTGAATTGTGTTATAATAATAAATTATATATAAACAATGATCTGTGATATAGAAACTTTTTGATTCGAACATTTTAATATTAATAAATCCCATCAAGTTAAACAACAACAATGTAAGTAGAAAACATGAACACTACGCACGTGATTCCACAAACGAGAGCTATGTTGATAAATTGTAAGACAAAGACTGCCAATGTAAACATTTAGCCGGTCGTGTATAAATAATGTGATAATGAACTTTGAATATCCGCACGGATCAATATTTATAGCACACCGTTTATAGCATTCTAGACCGTTATGAGATACGAGATACAATTGTACTGCGGCTAGATATAACTTATTAAATGTCGAACAAATACTTTTTGAATATTTTAGCCAATTGGGATAAAATATAATTTAAAAGCTAAAAATACTACAGCAAAAACGTGTTCCCGTCACGCGTACTTGTCCGCTATTTCTAAATGCGGGTGAAATATTTTTGAACAGCATTGAACTCGACAGGTATAGTCTGCAGAGCTTTAATTGCTGCGTTTTTAAACGTATTTAAAAAAAGCGAAAACAAAATAAAATAGCCGTCACTGCACGAAATTATCTTACTTCCTTCTAATATTATAAAATATAAACTTTGCGTATTTGTTACTTCTTCATAATAAACCAATTAGACCACCTGTGATAAAATTTAGTACGAAGGCTTATCTAGGGTAGTTTAACACAGGATTTTTACTCCAAACATCCATCCCGTGGGATGAGGAAGGAATTCCAATATGTATATTTGTTATTCTTTCAAACTCAAAGAGATGGTATGGGATATAATAAAGGGCGGATGAAATGGGATATAAGAGGACGGGATGGCATGCCTTCAGCTATGGAACATATTGAAACGAGACAGGACGGGATGTAACGTGACTGAATAATAATACTGGCTAGAAAGAAGAAAAAAATAAACAGGTCGACGACTGACAGCTAAAATTTATCATAACAACCGTTGCCAGGAGCGTCGTTATATCAATTTGACTAACGCCACAAAGAACACAAAGCATCAAAACAATATTGGAAAGGTTTTCAAAATGAATACGAAAAAAGTTGTAAATCGCGCATTAAATACAACGAAGGAAGCGGAATTAAATGAAGAATGGAATAATTTCACGAAGAGAATCGGGGAAGTATCGAATCTGGTAAGAGATATGGCTAGTGGTGACAAAGAAAAAGCCGCCGCCGCACAAGCTCTAGCCGACCAGTATCTTAGCGGAAAAGTGATTCTAGACGAAAATATAAAGATGAACGTTAAAGAAGACCGAACAGTTATTAACCATAAAGCATTCAAATCTCTTGAAAACAAAGACACGGTAAGAAAATAAATGCCAAGATTATAAAATATACTTGTAAATTTTGTTAACGTCTCAAAACCACGGTACTTCGATACTGGTAAAATATTGTCTTAGTAATTAGTAAAATCGAATAAAGAAAACTCACAAGTCAACGCTCCGTATGGGTACTTTGTATGTAACAAATAAGAGGCATTGTACACAGTGTGTTATGTATGTTTATTTTAAATGTACAAAAGTAGGTTATCATTATGTCGACGTACCTAAAGGCTGGAGTAGCGTTGCAATACACTAATGAGTTAGTAGAGGCTAGCGCTGCGCCGTGTCACTGTTTCCTAGGCTATTCACGTAACGGCATGTGCAAACAACCGCATCAACACACTACTTACTACCTACTAAATGCTACTATTTAGATAATAACATCTTAGTCTTATACTTTTAGGTCGTTTACCTAAATCAACATGCTAATTTTTTACTACTAAGCCATTCGATAACTATTGTGAATGAATAATGAAATTTGTACAAAACTAGAACGTTAACCTTAACGGGATTTGTTCGCGCAATGTTTATATATTTTTTATTTATAGACATTTCGACGAAGTTGGAAGTAAACAATAAAAATGCACAAGCACGTCTTATTGGCAATAGCATACCATCGATGCCAAAACTATTATAAATAACGCATTACGGCGTACATTCATTGGGCGCTGTGCAGTAAGAGCAACTTTTAGAAAATGTTGGTAGCATTTTTATAGTTTTGCATAAAAATCGCCAGTTGCAGCAACAACAAGGTGGGCCACCTTACAGATGACGTTCAATAATACGCCATGGGCTAGGTATGACAGAAGGAGTGAGATTGCTTGACGTGTTGAGTTTGCCGATTGGAGAAATTAGTAAGTTGACACAACGAGCACAATTTCAACAGTTCCAGGTTGCGCCGATATGAAAGTGATTATGTCTTCGAGTGCAGCAACTGACAACTGGCGGCGATCATCGAAACTCACAACAAGAGTAGTCATGTGTGCGCAGTTTCTTTTAGGTTACATGTAAGCATCTATATACATAGGTGGATGTTGCTTGTTACCGGTATTCGGTGATAAAAATTGCTCTGTGAGCCCAGCGCCTAGAGTGATGTCATGATATGTGTCGCGCGTGTATTAATTGTTTAACGTAAACAATTGAGGTTTGAACACACAACGCAACTGACTATCTATTTTATAAGAGAAAGCAATTTGGCTCGCGTTTCTCTATAAATAAACATAAAGCTCATGTAGATGCTGCTGTTCGCAGTATTTGCGGATAGAAAATATTCTCGCGGCATGCTCACTAGCAAACGTTAACGCCGCGCCGTCTTCGCTGAACCGTGCCATCCCCGATCAGTAAATTTTCAATCACAAATAGAAACGATTTCGTAACGCACAGTAGCTGTAAACATAAATATTGTTCTCGCTGCAACCACAACATCGATGTAAAAATAGCCACGAAAAGGAAAAAATGTCGAGTTCAAACGTGTTTTATTTTTAAACCTTATTCATCACGAACATAAACATAAACTAACGATAATGGACTTATCTTAAGTCGGTTCCCTGATCTCCAGTTCAATTAGCGTGGAGCATAACAAAACCGCTTTGTCAGTTACGCCGCATCATACATGTATACGTGTGATCCAGTGAGACTGGTCACACGCTTGAACCATACATTATTTATATCAGTGTATGATATTGATTATCAATTAGCACTATCAGCATATCTGTTCAAACTTTTTAAAGGCAAAACAAATACTTTTGGGGAAAATAGAATCAATGACACATTTACACAAACGATTTACACGAATGTGAATGTCATTATCTGTGAAATCACTGTGCGTCTTGTTGAGGCCCTTTATTTAGTTTCTGTATATATTTAATACTGATCAATTCCCCTATTCAATCTTTTTCTTCCAGGGTGAAATGGATAAAGACGCTTGGATGGCAGAAGTGAGCAAAGACGCAGAGAAACGAGCTCTGGATCGCAAGATACGCCGCGAAAAGGCAGACACCCTAAAAACCCAGGCCGTTAAAGCATTCCGTAGAGGCGAATACGAACGTGCGCTTTCGTGCTACAACCGAGCCATCGAGCAAGTGCGCGACAACTCGATGCTCTACTGCGACAGGGCTCTCACTAACATTAAATTGGGTAATTTTGACAAGGTAAAGATACGTAAATATTTAAGTAACGTCAATGTTATGCGCTAGACGTTTTTAAAATTCATTGCTAATTATAAAAATAAATGCACTGTACGGTAATTACAATGAAAAGATCGTCCTACGAGCGATAATATTTTATTATATTCACGTATTTTTTTACGTTTTATATAGTTTTTTTTATGAGACTTAAAAGTATTTGATTATAAAGCAAAACATATAAATGTACTACCTGTTCACAATAATGAAGGAAGTAAATATTTACGCACACGACCTTTAGGTTTACTTCAAAACAAACTGCAAGTGCAAACGTTGAAGACAACATGTCGTGCTTGCATTTTACCTTTAACCGGTTTCATATAACC
Source organism: Hyles vespertilio (assembly GCA_009982885.2). NCBI lineage: Eukaryota > Metazoa > Arthropoda > Insecta > Lepidoptera > Sphingidae > Hyles > Hyles vespertilio. The sequence goes on along the minus strand of CM042812.1, from coordinate 10,122,140 downwards.
GAAAACCGAGAAGCGACAACATGCTAATAAAAAAAAGTGTTACAGCGCTTTGAATATTTCTCGCACTATTTTCCTAATTGTACCGCGTCGCGTGACTAGTAAAAATGTAGAACATATCAATTTTTTGTCGATTTATTTGATTTCTTGTCGTGTTTGAAGATTGAATTCAACACGCAACATTAAGTAAATATAATTTATCAACGCTGGGCAAACAATACAACTAGTTTATCAATACGCCTATTAACTTTCCTTTAGTTCTTTAGTAGCACACGATTTAGAATCCAGAGGATTTTAGCGACGCCACTCGTTATAATATTACTGATTGATACGAGTACAATGTAAGTAAGTAGCAAGAAGTGCATAGAAATCAATTGATACCAAAATAACTACGTATTTCCAAATTTTTATTATTGTTGTTATATTAGTGACGTAGGCTATATAAGGCAGCGTGGTGGCCACTAAAGCTCAAGTTAGCTCCTAGCAATAGAGCCATTTTGTATAGATTAATTTATTATAACATTGGTTTCAAACAAATATAGTCACTAGATTACATATTTACATCGTGACATCTAAAGACCAGTGACGTACCTTAATTGGGGTGACCGACTTTTTTAATGTAAGAATGAGCCGTTTAATTTTCTGATACTTACCACAGTCTCAAGGGTAAATAATACATACATACATACATACATAAACTCACGCCTTGTTCCCAGAAGGGGTAGGCAGAGGTGCGAGGGCACCCACATTTCGCCTTGTATGTTCCGTCCCACAATGTGATAGGTGGCGAGCCTATCGCCATATCGGGCACAAATTCCTGACTCTAGGCTGATACTGAATAGAAAAATCCAATATCACTTTGCGCAACCCGGGATTCGAACCCGAGACCTCAGCTTTATAACCGTACCGTAGTACAACTACGCCACCAAGCAGGGTAAATAACACCCAGCTAATACTAAATGAAATGACTTCTTAAATAACAATGGCATCAATAGATCAATATTTACCTTTTCACACACCGCGTACAAGACGGAAACAATAATGCTTACACAAATTTCGTACACAACTCTAAAACCATTGTTTATTGAACTGAGAGAATAAACTTTCCCATTGATGGCAATTAAATTAAACATTCCTCAATAAATATATGGACATGTTTTGTTTCTTTCTCGAAAAGATAGATGCCAGTTTTAATTTCTCACAAGCGAACGGATTACTCGTCAAGGAAGCAGTTAGCCATATCGTAACTAAATAGATCATTGCCATATCCATCCGTACATAAAAGAAGCCAAAGAAAATAATCTGTATCAACCGCGTAACTTAGTGATAAAAAACCGTGAGAGATACTGTTTTCACATCGAGAGAAGCTAAAGCTAGAGTAAAATGCAATAGACGGAGAGCCGAATATCGTCTGAACTCAAAAACAACGACCTAAACACAATCTTTAACGTAAAATTTACACATAATAAAACACACAGTCACAAAACAAATAAATAATTATGCAAAGTATTTTGCCGGCGTAAATTACGTTGACTACCATCACAGTTAGATAATTACGTAGATACTGACGTAATGAATGGTTACAGCCCAGCAGATTTTCATAATCATAAAGATGCGGCCGGTAAATGTTAATGATAGGCTTCTATTATGTAGCCAGCCATGATACTGCGGTCGGCTGTACCTATAGATTTTACTGGCGTCGAATAATCGAGTGGAAGTGAGACAGCGAGCAAGTGTTCCGAGACTACTGACGAGTGGGTTACGGTTGCGAGGTGCGAGGTCAGGTGGAAATAAATCTACAACAACAAGCGATCTTATATCTAGCAAATAGAAATAGGCCTAGCGTTATTTCGTCTGATGTAGCTTTTATTGTGCTCACTTTGAAATTAATTTGACTGTATAACAGTTGATGATGTGGGCAATATTATGACACTTCATATTACTTATAGTCGTAGAAATTAAAAATATAAAATAAACTAAGCATATCTTAAAATCATTAAGTCTCTATTAGAGCGATGCACATTGGAAGGTTATTAAAGAAGCATCTCTTTTATTTCAGTAATAAAGGTTCCCCTTAAAGACTTCGCATCGAGTAAATAGCTGTCACGGATACAAAAATAAAATAAAATGTGTGAAATGTTCAATCAATGTATTTCTCGTTTCCATTGCGTGCGTAACTTTGTAATACGTATGTTCATATGTAATTTCAGATTTTTGCCGACTGCGATTTTGCTCTGCGTCTCAACGAAAATAGCTTCAAAGCTCGCCTTTACAAAGCGAAGGCTTTCAAAGAACTAGAGAAAATGGATAAACTAGCGGAATGTAGAAAAGAATTGAATGAGAAATTTCCTCAACATGACGATTTGATTAAATACTTTTTAGACAAAAAGGAAGGTTATGGCGACGAGGAAGATGAAAGTGAAAATTAATCATGACAATTTTGTGACGTAGTCATTAGTTTTATTACTTATTATGCCTATTTTTAAATTTCTAGTTGAGTTTAGCAATAAAAATTGATTTTTCGATAACTCACATGTGTATCATTGCAACGACTTCTATTAATCTCTAAATTCAGCAGACAATTAAAATTTAAAAGTATTAATTCCTAAACATATTTACGTTTTCCTGCACTCAGTCTAAAGTTGTCTTGACGCTATACATAAATATGAAAATATTGACTTAGAGACGAACCAAGAACTTACTTACTTTTTTACTGGTGGTAGGTCTCTCATATGTGAGCGGCCATCTGGGTAGGTACCACCGCAATGTCTATTTCTCCCGTGAAACAACACTGCTTAATGCACTGTTGTGTTTCGGATTGAAGGACATTGTAGCTAGAGCAACTACTGGACATATTGAGACTTAACATCTTATGTCTCAGGATGGCGAGCGCAGTGGAATGTTGCTACTGTTTATGAGCGGTCGTATCGCTTACCATCAGGCGAACGGCTTGCTCGTCTCGCCATTAATTGCAATAAAAAAAAAAAAAAAAAAAAAGAATTCGAAATAGTGAGTTGGCATCAGTTTATTAATTATAATTTAATAATGTCTATAATATGTCTTTATCTGTTTATTTATTTTCAGGTGCGCAGCTTTTTAATTCTTTTTTACTTTACAGAGTATATTCAGACTACGACCGAAAACGAAGTAAAACAGGAACTGTTATTTCGTTATGTTCTTCCGCTGCCTGCGCTGCGTAAACGGTTGAAGTAACGCGACAATAGGGAATATGCATGTAATTTTTTTATATTTTTAATCAATTATGTATGTTATTACATTACCGGAAAAAAATATAAGTCTTTGAAAATATCAATCAAAAAAGTACAAAAAAATAATCAAAACCTCTATAAGTTTCGAAGCATTTAAGAGCGTTTATACCTTCCGCGCGCTTTTTGGCTTAAAAACAGGACGTTTCAAACGAGTTAATAGCCACCAACAAACAATTTAAAGGAAAAATAATTAGTACTCATTTTAGAAAAGGTTGTCATCTAGGGATTTTGGTGGAAAACATTATAGATTGATAGATAATTTGTGAGTACTATAAGGATTACTGAACACAAGTTTCGTTATTTAAGCTTTAAATGGCAATTTAGAAGCTTAAGATATCCGAAATCACTAAATACCGCGATAATAATATAAGATAAAAATAAAAATATTATCAGACTAATAAGACTCTTATGGAGGGATTTTGCTAAGAAAAGTAATCTTTTTGTGTTTAGTTCCTGAAATATAAAAATTTAAACAATGCGAAATTATTCAGAAACTCTCATCAAGAACATATTTTTTTTCACCAACTTATCGTACATAATTTTTTATAGCAATTGCATATTATAATAGAAGAAAATCTTATCAATAAATTACCATTTTTATATTTCAACAAAATTAGTTTTCATGTTTTCTACAAATATTTTAATATAAAACACGCTGTCCGACCTGCATCAAATCAGACCGCCGCAAGGCCTTCTAGAGGGAGGACGTATCGCTCGTCGCTCCGGCCTGGCTGCAGCCGATTTTTGTCGTGCGTAGTAAAAATAGCCACGCGCGGACTGCGATTGCCACATCTTAGTACTTTGGTAGTAAAATATTTAATTTTTTATTACCTACAATGATTTTGTAGTGAGTATAAATTATGTTTCAGATAATATAATGGGATGTAATTCCGAGGCTAAATTATGTTATGTATTGTAATATTAAATTAAATATATTTCGTAATTGTAAGGGGTTATAAGGCCCCTTTTCATCAATTCATGTGTTCGAACACGAAATGATTAATAAAACGTCCGTAGTGTCTACTGATTGAACACTGATTTGAATGCAACTTAACAATGTAATAATAACGAAAATATGATTAGTATCTAAATTTGTATTGTTCATTGCTTGCACAGTAATATTTGTCTACTTATAATGCAAATAAAATATTTTTATGATATTATATTACCAATATATAAATCATAAGTTACATTTCAATTGAATATTAGAATTTTGAAGCGCACGGATCAAAGTTGGTTGAGCTGACTGTATAGCGAGCCGACGCGGCAGCTCTACGCACGCAGCTTTGGTCGCTTATGTGTGCTTGAAATTAACGAAGAAATACCTATAGTTGACTTTGCGCGCAAGGTGTAAACGCTCTTAAACGCCATGTCGGCGCGAACTCGCTGTGACGTCAGCGTAACCGATATCAACAACGTAGTTTTTGCATTAAGTTTCTTTCATTAATAGCTACAAAACTGTATTTCGTGACAAAATAATCCATTTTATTTAATAGTATAAAGAAAGCACAACATAACACAATCAAACGTAAAACAATACACTCAACAAGCTAAAACTTCATAAGAACGTGACCATTGTCGTAACTTTCCTTTTCAAGCGTTTCGTAAAAATTGCGCGGCAAATTTGAAATGTAAAGACTTAAAAACAGTCTTTATTTTACCGATTTAGAGTTGACAAATTTAAAAAATATCTTTAAGGTATATTTCTATATCAATAAAGATAACAAAAAAATATTTTGACTTATTTTGGAGTCTCGTGCATATTCCCTATTATGTATGACGGGATTGTTCCTCTTAAAAAGATCTGATAGAAGTTAGCGATAGCGTATGTCCATCTTTCTAGGTTGGGTCCTACACCCAGGCGAAGCTAGGCTAGGCCGCTAGTCGCTTATGAATATTAAACCTAGATAACAGAATATATAGGTGCAATGTATATTAGTGCTACAAGAATGTTATCAAAACTAGATTATTAAACTGGTGTTAAAGAAATTAAAACTTCATTGATACTTATGTTGATAACGACATATTGATTCATTTTGTGGCTAAGAAAGAAAAATAAGTGTGAGGACAAAAACTAGTATGAAAGACACAGTACAACATCAGAGTAAAACCATTAGATCAAGTTCAAGTTTAACTTTTCCAGAAAAGACATTTGCAATTGATAATATACCAGCACTATCCTAAAACGGTGAATTTTTGAGAAATCTCAATAATAAATTTGGTTCGACTGAACGTGTATTTTTTTTTTTAATGGCACTGTTGTTTCGGGATAATCTGCCAAAAAATCGGTAAAAATCAGTTTTAAATGTGTGACATCGCGTTAATCTTAAAAACCATTATTAAGATATATGATGAGTAATTGGGTCTATACCTAAACCTGTGTAATTAGGACAATGGCAACAATTTTTTAGTTTGTATGATAAAAAAATATAAAATGATAAAACCGTGTAATAAATATCGATTACAGTAATTACTCAATAGATAAAGCCGAAACCGGACTCGTGCGGCTGCGACTGATATGAAATAAGAAACCAATATCGACGCTACGTCATTATGGAAAAGTATTGGAAATTGGAAATTTATGGCGGCAATCACATTAACTAAACGAGAAAGTACTTGTAAGGCGCATTACTACTGGACAATAATGTAATTAAAACACTCTAAAGACATTTTATTAAAATATTTTAATTCATGAACTTCGTAACTTTGAATAAAAATTAAATAAAATGAGTTCCCCTGGATCATTAATAATTAATTCATTTAAATGTCACAGTTCCTCGCGTTTTACCGAGGTATCCTATAAAACATACTTTTTCTTTATCCAGTTGCAGAACAAATTTGGGTCAAAATGCTCCGTTGAATCGCATAGTTAGGACTTACAACAATCTAAACTGCAGTGGTACCATCGTATTTTCCATCTGGACAATGTTATTAAGGTACGACATAATTATGTGTAACACTATGTTTCGAAGTTAACAATGCTTCCTATAATTATTCTAGTATTATTTTAAGACTCGCTTAGATCTCATTGTATGTTGTAATTGCTTTATTTTAACTATGTTACATGGTTCGAAAATTTTATCATTTAATACTTAAAATGTCTCTAGATTATAATTATTATTTCTATTTTTATTTTATAATACGTTTTATTAGATTTTAGTTAATTTGTTTTAGATTAAGTTGTGCTTTTGTATTGTTTTAATAATATAATTTGTAACGCTATCTGTATACACCTATAAAGGCTCGTCACCTTGCACAATACCTATATATAAAACTAGCGGCCCGGCCCAGCTTCGCCCGGGTGCATGTAGATTTCTCTACAATAATATGCACGTATTATACACATAAACCTTCCTCTTGAATCATTCATATTTATAATATTATCATTAATACTCTTCGCAGCGTATGCGATGAAAGACATTTTATGGCTAATTTTTTTACATCTTCGGTTGGTTTTAATAGGAATTTTTAAAGATTTCTATAGTAATCTAGTACTAAATATAGCCTATGTTACTCAGTGATAATGTAGCTGTCTAATGAAAAGAATTATTAAAATCGGTCCAGTACTTATTGAGTTTATTCGTTACATACAAAAATACAAATCTTTCCTCTTTATAATATTATTAGTGTAGACAACAGTGCCAGTTTAAAAACTAGCATGTTTTGGATATTATATCTCTTGTACATGCGTATTTTCTGATCTTTTATCCGTATTCATTAGGGGCACTTGTCAGTACGCAGTCAAATTTTATAAATGTTCTATGAGCAAGACAGATTATGGTTGGGAAATAATTGGGGTCAATGTCTGAATTATATTCAATGTTGTGACGTTCCACATACCTCGACATTCAACGATAGGTTTACATCAAAGAATTGTAAAAAATACCGTTAATACTTGTAAAGCGACTATCCCATCAAAAACATCATGTAAAAAAATTCCAAGTCTCGCTGCTCAGTTTTTCTACCGCAAAAAGTTGTGAGATCCAAGTAATACCAAGTCGATTAATTTATTTAGTCCTTGCTTAAGGGACCTTCTGTATAAAGTTATAACGTAAGTTATTATCATATCGATATTAAAAATTCTTTACGTTTTTAATAAATAGATCGACTTGGCCAGCAGCATTATGTATAAATTGTACGATACATTATGTTTTTATGCGATAAGTTTCAATACACCCTTTCCCTCTCTATACCCCTCTTTTGTTATGCCTCATATATATAGATACCAATCTACAGCTATTATTCCATTATATACGGGTACAATGATTCATTAACTGCAAATGTAACTTTGTAATCCTATATATTTATATGGGATTACAAAATTATTCACGTAGTTGGTGTATCTAGAAAACTAGACACAAATTATGAAATTTTTGAATTTCCCCTTACTTTAGACACTAAACACTAATTATATTCCTAATTTGGAGGTTCTATGTCTGCTAGAAGTGCCTTAGACTTTTGATGATCGGTCAGTCAGTCAGTGAGTGACAAAATTACGAAAGTTTGACAAGTTATAATTCTTAAACTACTGGCTATAATTGGATGAAATTTTAAATATACCGTGTTTACACAGTGCCTGCTTTGTAACTGAAAATTCAGGCTTCTTGCTTTAACCACATTGAAGTTATGGGGGGTTGAAAATGGTCTGAATTGCTTCGAGAAAAGGATGGTACGTCTGTGCCGCTTTTTAGCTCGACTTGGAGGGGGCACTGCCGTGCCCACAGATACTTATATGGGTATATTATAAACACATGTTTTATTCGTGTAAGATGTAATCGTGAATGAAACTACAAATAATTAATTTTAATCTATTACATTTAGGACAATTTCTCATGAATATACATAGATAACCCTTGGATGTTTATAAAAAATAACACGAGAAAGAAACCAATGATCTCTTAATTGCATCTAAATGGGATTTATCTACATTGTCCAGATAAAGTGTACTTGATAAAAACAGCTTTTAAATATTATATTAGTGTAGTGTAGATAATATATGTGTAGGCTTTAAAGTATAGATAGATATCGCAATGTTAAACGACGCAATGGCCTAGATGTAGACGCGAGGCAACCGACACACGCATCCTATGCGATTGAACAGCTGTTCATTAAAGGACAATACTTTATAGTTTATACTACACTACACCTAGCACGTAACACTTTTCGACGCGCTATCGGTCTAAAGTCCATCGGAGGTGTTAGTAAAACATGGTTGCGACGTTAACTAAAAATGATATTAACAATCTCAAAAATATTCTTTGGTAAAATCCAACTTTACATAAATAATTCTTTGAAATGACTCCGATACCTCAATATGGAAAATAAATATTAGACAAAAAAATCGCAATAAGTTAAACCTGTCTAATGTTTGTCTGTAGTAGACTAATGAGTATTTATAAGGCTCAACAAGTCCTTCTAGCATTTCTAACTTTAATTTAATCTTTAACACTCATACGAAATTTAAGGAAATAATGTTGGGAAATTGTAATCATCGTCTGTCGAATGCTGATGCCTCCAACGGCTTGTATAAAGACATTTAGTTAATTCACCATGGCCTGTTTATCAAACTGGTTCTAAACGTCTAGCAGCAAACATCAAGTCTGTATGCTTCTATTGTGCTGCCAAGACAAAACAGTGTAATGAAACAATATAATCAATTTGAATAATGTTAATGAACACTTACCCAACAACATCAACACGCCGACAAACGAAACGCACGAGTACAGGAAAGGTAGATATGTCCATAAATCTGCGAACAAAATTGCAACACCAATTAAATTTCGGATAACGATAATATTCGTATAAAATTTATGTATCAGCATAATTATCTCGTGAATAAAGTTTACTATCTCTTAGTAACACAATATGTTACATAAACAGTTACTATCGCAAATATCAAATATCTAAGTGCGTGGTGGCCTGTTGGTAAACGGACTAGACGCGGCTGCCAACATGTTCACGGTGGTCGCGGGTTCGAATCCCAGGGCACACCTCTGACTTTTCGGAGTTATGTGTGTATTGATAATCAATCACCACGCACTAAAACCGTGAAGGAAAACATCGTGAGGAAACCTGCATACCATAGCGATTTATAAGAATTTCTATGGTATGTAAGTCCGCCAACCCGCACTAGGCCAGCGGGGTGGACTATATGGCCTAACCACTCTCAATCGTATTCTCGATTGTAGAGTAGGCCCGTGCCCTGCAGTAGGACGTATATGGGCTGATACAGATACAGATCGCAAATATCTAACACGATGCTGATTGCTGTCATATGAACTGAATATAGAGTTCAATTAAACTTTAATCACTCTAATTATTGCTCCATGCACAACATTATCATCACATTCAACTTAATATAGTATAAATTGTTTACGCCAAGTGCACTTGTACTAAAATGTTTTACGTGGCGTATCTATCGTGTGTCCTCGAAGCCGTCGGTTGACTCACATTACAAACTCGTAAACGAACTCACCTTCAATAACAAAAAAAACACGAATGACTGAATGACTGAATGTTTAGAAAAAGCGTGCAATTAAACTTTTCGTCTCAAGTGTACCGTTGTTTCCGGCGCACCCATTAAGCGACTGCGGTCAAACATCGCACGCTAGGTTTCTTTACACTCAATTAAACACTAACACAATACCTCAATTTCAAATTGTATATTCTACTCAATACCAATTTCTAATTTATAGATTGAGCACAACTGAATATTTATAAGTTTTGGTAAAAGGGTAAACAGTTAAGACTAATAAATAGTTGACGAAGATAAGAACAATAGTGCCTAGTAATATCTACGTATTATAATAAACGATCAATAGTTTAACTTTGCATACAGATAAAGACCTACGAATAAGACTACCAATCGAAAAAAAGAACCTTAGCAACAAAGTGCAGCCTAGTGTCGTGAATTAAATTTTCATTAACTGTGGTACAGTGACCGACTTATTACATGGAAGTGTATTCAAAACTTACCATGAATTTAGCTTTCAATTTATTTGGGTCTATAATTTGCATACAAACATTTGGCAAGTTAATTTTAGGCGCAATTATTTACTTTACGTGTGTCAAATACCAATACGTCGGGTCCGACTATTTAAACGTAATTGATACCATGTCAAATCTAAAATTAAATATGCTGTGTTTGTTATTTTATGCAAATAATTTTCATATAGATATGGCATACAAGCCCACAATACTGACCAATTCAGTAAGTCTCACAGAAATATTTGTAGAAATCGTACGTATATGGTACGTATTACGGCGAAATTTCTATTGAAATCTGTGAATTTTCTTTAAGAGGGGGGTCTATGTGAAATGGCCTTTTTCACAACGTTTTTTCTTGGTGATCTTTATTATTAGGTCTTCAAAAAAATATATGTTGATCTACACTATATGGAGCATGGGCCCTTCTTTTCAGAATTCTTAAGAGCGTTTATACCCTGCACGCGCTTTTTGGCTTAAAAACAGGACTTTTCAAATGAGTTAATAGCCACCAATAAACAATTTAAAGGAAAAATAATTATTACTAATTTTAGAAAAGGTTGTCATCTAGGGATTTTGGTGGAAAACATTATAGATTGATGGATAATTTGTGAGTACTATACGGATTACTGAACACAAGTTTCGTTATTTAGGCTTTAAATGGCAATTTAGAAGCTTAAGATATCCGAAACCACTAAATATAAGATGAAAATAAAATATTATCAGACTAATAAGACCCTTATGGAGGGATTTTGCTGAGAAAAATAATCTTTTTGTGTTTAGTTCCTGAAAAATAAAAATTTTAACAATGCGAAATTATTCAGAAACTCTCGTCAAGAACATATTTTTTTTCACCAACTTATCGTACATAATTTTTTATAGCAATTGCATATTACAATAGAAGAACATCTTATCAATAAATTACCATTTTTATATTTCAACAAAATCAGTTTTCATGTTTTCTACAAATATTTTAAAAACCACTATAAAACACGCTGTCCGACGTGGATCAAATCAGACGCCGCAAGGCCTTCTAGAGGGAGGACGTATCGCTCGTCGCTCCGGCCTGGCTGCAGTCGATTATGCCGCGCGTAGTAAAAATAGCCACGCGCGGAATGCGATTACCACATCTTAGTACTTTGGTAGTAAAATATTTAATTATTTTTATTACCTACAATGATTTTGTAGTGAGTATAAATTATGTTTCAGGTAATATAATGGGATGTAATTACGAGGCTAAATTATGTTATGTATTGTAATATAAAATTAAATATATTTCGTAATTGTAAGGGGTTGTAAGGCCCCTAACACTATTTATGTGTTCGAACACGAAATGATTAATAAAACGTCCGTAGTGTATACTGATTGAACACTGATTTGAATGCAACTTAACAATGTAATAATAACGAAAATATGATTAGTATCCAAAATTTGTATTATTATTTGCTTGCACAGTAATATTTGTCTACTTATAATGCAAATAAAATATTTTTATGGTATTATATTACAGTTACATTTCAATTGAATATTTGAAGCGCACGGATCAAAGTTGTTTGAGCCGATTGTATAGCGAGCCGACGCGGCAGCTCTACGCACACAGCTTTGGTCGCTTATGTGTGCGTGAAATTAACGAAGAAATACCTATAGTTGACTTTGCGCGCAAGGTGTATACGCTCTTAAAAGTGTATTAAAAGTACTTGAAATAAAATTGCAAAGTGACCTCTATTTTCGCATTTACAACGTTTTTTCTCTTAAACTACGAGCACTAGGATTATTTTATTATTATCAGGATATTAAGAAATGCAAGGCGGATGGGACCTTCTTTTTATTTTTTCTAATTTCTGTCTCATTTATTTTTAACGAATTTTTTCACATTATCGATACTCTAAATCGCGAGCACGTCCCCGCTGTCGCCCAACAAATCAGTGCGGGACGAACCGCCGTGCTAAACGGACCTATGTCGCTTGTCTTCGCAATATCAACGTAAATTTAATATTGCTATTTCACTCGACACATTCATTGAGAACGGTTACGGCCGGTCTAACCGTAGTAAATCACTATACTACGTCACTGCAACTGTGGCGCTGTTGCTTGGATGCCAAATAAAAACGTGTGGCCGCGGGTTCGATCCCGCATCGAAACAAATGTTTTTATTTATAAATTCATCTATCTACTATCAAACCCAATATTTTATATAGGAAACATTTTATTTCTTGCATTTTTGTTACATTTATATTTTACATTTTTGTATTTTAGATTTTTGAATATTACGATTTTTGTTTATTATGAATAAACCAAAAATTACTCAACCGATCTTAAAATTCTTTCACCATCCGATTCCAACATTATCCTGGAGTAACATAGGCTGTATATTTGCCTAAAGGGGTTGACATGAGTTAAAATGGAAAATAAAAATCATTGAAGATATTTTTTTGAAAAATATCTTCTACCATATTTTATAAAATTATTATTTATGCTCTTAGTAGAAAGTAACTGTACTATAATAGTAGATTTATTTTGTTAAAGTTAACGATCATAATATTGTACCTATATAGCAAAATATAAGTATCGTGCGATGTTTTAATATTTCATTTGAATTTCATGCAACTTATGAGAGACCTACCCAACATATAAATAAATGAATTATGTTCCGATCATATTTGAAATAGTAGGTAACATTTAAACACCAAAATAGGCACTAATATAATAGATAGTTACCGGTAATTTGGTCAACGGGAAGTAAGTATTGTTGGTCCGAAGGATTGACCGATCGCTTGATGATTGATGTGGCCGCAGGTTCGATCCCCGCATCGATACAATTGTTTTTGTTTATAAATTTATCTATATGTCTAACCTATAATATTTTATAAAAGAAACATTTCATTTTTTGCATTTTCTAACATGTGTATTTTTACAATTTGTATTATAGATTTTTGAATATTTCGATTTTTGTTTATTATGAATAAACCCAAAAATTACTTAACCGACCGACTTAATCTTAAAATTCTTTCACCATTCGAATCCAACATTATCCTGGAGTAACACTGGCTGTATGTTTGTTTGGCTAAAGGAGTTGAAATAAGGGTTGAAATGAAAAATAAAAACCATTCGAGATATTTTTTTTTAATATTTTTATTTTCCATTTAAGTAAACCCTTATTTCAACATCTTCAGGTAAATATATAGCTTCTGTTAATACCGGATAATTACCATTAGAAAATCGAAATATTTTTTTAAATTGGTCCAGTAATTTTTGAGTTTCATTGTAAATAAAAATCCAAAAATATAAATGTATCTATCCTCTTTATAATATTACAAAATAAAAACAAAAATAAAAATATTAAAATCTAAAATGTAATATTGGTATAGATAGATGAAATAAGTAAACACAAAAATTAAATTACAAGTGCGGGGACCGAACCCGCGTCTTCTCTTTTAACAGTCAGCGTTCGAGCAATTCTGCCACGATAGCTGTGACGTTTGTAAGTGAATTAATCATACACTACAGTCAACCGCTCCTAACTGTACTTGATGGGAACATCGAGTGAAATAACACTACGAATATATCGTTTTGTCCGCAGCGAAATAATGAATGAATAGGTATAAAGCAGCGCGCTCGCTCGCACGTCGTGAGCCAGCGTGCGCCGGTGCATGAGATTTGGTGCCGCCCGTTCGAGCAAGGTCATCGGCGTCTACCCTCCTCTTAAGCAACTTAAATCATCGTCTATTCGCATCATCGATCACATCGGACGTGTAGATAATTCATCTTCATATACTATGTATATTGACATTACAACGAAGCAGCCTCTAAGCGACATTGCCATAGGATGGAATATGTGTGTAGAGGTTGGGATGTATTAAGTTTGTAAAAAGAATAATAATAATCAGTATCGGAAATATACTAGAACGACGTTGGGTAGCACAAAAATTGAGCGATTAGTGATTATAATTAACTCTCATTAAAATAACATTGATAAGTCTTTACTTTTTCCTCCAAGTTTCAATTAAGGCACGTTAAATTATCATAAGTTTTAGTTCCGTCATTGTTACAAATCATAATGTGCGCTACTTACTAAGTAAAGCATCAATACTGGAACGGTCGCCTTCCAGCCACGCCGATATGACGTAAGCCAGCCCCAACATAGCCACGCCAAGCAGTGCCAACACTATGAATGTCTCGTACACACGACCCTTCAGTCCCCGACATCCAGGGAATCCTGACGACTCGGAGAACAGATATGCGAATGGCAGGAACACGAACATCGACAAATTTGAGAAGAGGAATACATGATTCCATAGACCTGTGAAGAAAAAAAATCTATTGGTGATTTTGAAATCCATTTAGTTTTTCTCAAGTCCATCATTAGAGAGGCAAGCACTGGTGGGTATCTCATATCAGAGAAGCCACCTGGGTAGGTACCACCGCAATGTCTATTTCTCCCTCCAAACAGCAACAGTGTAAATGCAACGTTTCGACGTGACATTGACATTGTAGTTAGATGTACTCTTATCTATGGGGTGCCAAAAAGTAGTGTTAATAAACCATTGTTGCCGGAGTAACTACTGGATATACTGAGACTTAACACCTTATGTTTCAGGATGGCGAGCGCAGTGGAATAGTCAAGCATTGCTTTGTAATTCAAGGTGTTGTTTTGGTTTTGCTACTGTTCAAGAGTGGTTGAATCTCTAAACATTAGGTGAACGGCATGTTCGTCTCGACATTCATGGCAATAAGAAAAGCACGTGAATTACCCTGCTGACCAACAATTAGAAATACGACGACTCGCCAGCACGCAGTAGATCAGCAACCCTATTTAACATCTACACTATTTTAATATATGAACTATAAACACATTTAACTAAGCGCTGTTTTTTTTTTCGTTGAATGGACTTCCACATTTCTAATGCTACAAGAAGAATTGCCTCTGTGGGAGATGGGCAAGTATCCGACTGTAAAACAGTAGCACGCGACGCCGCGCCGCGCGGGTTCAATATACGCACCAAGACAAATACAAGTTTATAAAAGTATTTTAGATATTGAATGTTTTGTCTTATTCGCACCAACTGAATTCAAAAGTCGTTCGAAAGGGACAAAGCACTCGATATACAAATTTGGTATATAAATTGCTTATGAATAAGACCGTAATAGATACATTAATACAATATCTCCGCGATATGTATGTTCCGGTAGCGAACACTAAACTTGATAGTGGGTGGCAACTGATCAACCATGAATAGTTTTTGCAGCAAGCAGATGAAATTTTATTGTGTAAGTGCAGTTTTTTTGAAAAAAGAAAACTGTTTGTGATATAAATTAATTCCATCTTTGGAGAAAGACGGAAACGGGACCTCGTGATTTTGAAATTTGAGCAATAATAAATTATAAGCGGATAATATGCACACAGCACACATGACTCTGTTAGGTTCGATGCCTCATCTTGATTGCCTGGCTATCTTCCCATTTCGTCTTTTGATGATTATCGTTGATCACAATATGGTATTGGACTATAATGGATTTTTTATTATTTTACTTACAAGCGCAAATACTATTACAATAAAACATTTCGGTCAACATAATATTAAAGAAGCTTGTAAAATGAGGCAAATATTAGTAATTTAAAATAAGAGTGGAAGCGTAGCATAGAAATGGATTTACAAAGTGCTTTGTTTGCTAGATTTTGGATATGGAGGATAAACACAAAAATATGGAGTCAAATACCCTACTACTATACCTGTTTTAGGTTTACGTATGTCAAATTATTTGTCTTTTAGATTTAAAAATATTAATCCAACAAGAATAAAAACAGGCATGCATTGTAAACTGACCTTGTATAAGAGAGCTGTTGAGCCACTTGACATAGTAACTATTTGGGTAAAGTATGAGCACTTCATTGCTGACAATTGAGACAGGCAGCAGGAGTGCCGAACCCAATGAGACGGCCAGTGCAAATGTGCACAACCACACACTTATCCTGTACACTTTGACCTCATCCTCATCCGCTGTGAAGTAATCCTCACTGTCGCGTCGTCTGAACTTCTCAATCAACATGAATGAGAAGAGATACAGCAAGATGAACAAAAGCAGAAATATCTGCAACAAACATAAAAATACACTTAACCCTTTTTTTCATTAGGTGATGTTATAGTACGAGAGATGACAACCAAAATTTTTGTCTCATAGCAATACGGCCACAACCGCATCAAATTGATAGATTTGATTATTTCAAACTCGAAAATACCAATTTCAGACATTTTTCGCGTAGCGTTTGACCAGCAGCATTATGTATAAATTGTACGATACATTATGTTTTCATGCGATGGCCAAGTCGATCCATTTATTTAAAACGTAAAGAATTTTTAATATTGATATGGTAATAACTAACGTAATAACTTTATATAGAAGGTCCCTTAAGGACTAAATAAATTTATCGACTTGGTATTACATGCATCTCACAACTTTTTGCGGTAGAAAACTTGAGCTGCGAGACTTGGAATTTTTTTACAGGATGTTTTTGATGGAATATCTATTAGAGGAATATAATTTTCGCTAAAATATAGACAACTTAGAGTATTCATAGGTATATATAGGGAGCGCTGTCATACATTTGCAACTTAAAAAACGTAGATATTTTCTTGTTCGTAATGTTGGTAGCGTAAAGTGCGTGGTGGCCTGTTGGTAAACGGACTAAACGCGGCTGCCCACATGTTCACGGTGGTCGCGGGTTCGAACCCCAGGGCACACCTCTGACTTTTCGGAGTCATGTGTGTATTGATAATCAATCACCACGCACTAAAACGGTGAAGGAAAACATCGTGAGGAAATCTGCATACCATAGCGATTTATAAGAATTCCTATGGTATGTAAGTCCGCCAACCCGCACTAAGCCAGCGTGGTGGACTATATGGCCTAACCACTCTCAATCGTATTCTCGATTGTAGAGTAGGCCCGTGCCCTGCAGTGGGAGTTGGGACGTATATGGGCTGATACAGTTACAGTTACAATTTTGGTAGCACTCTTATATTAATGTTACCAATAAATAACTTTTCCTGGAAAAATATATAAATAAATAAATAAACGGAAATTAACATATTCACGTTAGATTGTTTTTAGTTATCATCGTACATCATATTAATAATATATGTAAAGTAAAACTCACCCTTGCGTTATTATAATTAATTTCGGTCCAAATTCAAATATTTTATATTTTCTACTTAAAAATTATTCCGGAAGTTTTTCAGAATTCCAACAATTTAATTACTTGCAACATTGAATAAAAAGGCGTTCGAAAATTTTAAATTATGAATATTTTTCTGTAAATTGATGTATATTATTTCTTAATAATTAATAAGAAATTGGAATTATTGTCGGTGACAAACGAATACACAGTTAATAATTAATCCCTAAAATAAATTTGGATGAAATTCGACAGCGCTAAACTACATTTTTAGATTTTTCTTTTTCATGCAATTCGTGCGTATTCCACGCTGTCACAATTCATATGATCATATTCAATGGATGTGGTGAAGAAAAAGGTGGCCCCGGCACCACCATTTTTATCTACGTTTTTGAAGTACCAGCGCTCCCTCTATATATATATGTTATGGGCCAAGTGATTAATCGGGCATTATTCATCATGCGCAGGCAATATGAATAATGCCAATAAGAGCGGGCAATGTGATTATAACCAATCAATTTATCACATTGCCCGGGCATTATGAATAATGCCAAGTGCCTACTGGGCAGAGTGATGTAAAGCGAATCAAAATCAAAACAATGAGACGAAGTAGTAGAATTTAGAATAGGGTAGCACGAGCGGGTGGGTTGGGAGGAGTGAAGGGGGAGGGGGAGTGTCACACCTCCCCTAGTACCACTCCCATGAAAAGGTAACGCACCATTCCTGAGAAATATCTATTATAGCAACCTAACCCTTAAAACACTTATTGTCAATACAAATTAGCTTCTGCATCGTCTCCGGCGCTTAGGGAAGTTCAGCCCCGTCACTCTTGCGTAACAAAAGATAGGCGACCGTGCGAGCCGTAGCGGCTGAGGCTGGTCGCCGGATGCGACCAGCAAGCCGAAGCTGTGGAGGTAAGCAATATATCCTTCGTTACAGCGGGCGGGGGCTGCTCTCCCTCCGCGCCTCCGGCTTTTTATATACACTCTAGGGTCGGTAGCCAAAAGACTACGTGAAGTTGGGGTGTTCCGAGTCGGTTTTGGGGCACAGTCGACCTAACTAATCCATAAAGTGGGTACACTAAATTTCTTCTGAAGATAATGTTTCGGCCGTTAAAAAGCAACTAAACATAAGCAGATCTATTCAACCTTTCTAATTCATGGGTCCATCGCAGATGCGACAATGCGGCAGCGCACCACTTAAAAAAACAACTATTAATCACACTGCCCGATCATCATGTAGCCATATTAATAATGTCCTGGCAATGTGATAAATAGGTGAGTTTAGATTGTAATTAATCACTTGGCCCATAACATACATATATACTCTAAGATAGACAAGTGGCAATAAGCGGCTTCGATTCATCGTTGAAGATATCGAATTGGATTGATTGACTGAGAGAGGGAGAAAAAAATATATTTTGATTTTATTTAATTGCGTATGCAGTTTTTAAGCTTTTTTATTTAACTTTGAAAACTTAACGTTGGAGCATTTTAGTAGATGTTCTGAAAACTGCTTTTTTACGTAATTTTTAATAACATTTATCTTTTAAATTTTGGTAAAATTATTTTTTTCTCTCGTTTGTAGGGTCTATCTATAAAATAAAATAATTAGAAAACAATTCCAGAGACACCTTGATACGCCAATATTCCGACGAAGGGTAATAAAACCCTTGTCAAAAAATTATAGACCCATCTCACTCTTAAGCTATGCTTATAAGCTGTTTTCAACGGTTATCACGAATCGCACGCAAGAAGACTCGAGTTTCAGCCTTCGGAACAGGCCAAGTTTCGTGGAGGATACAGCACCATAGATAATACACTATGCACCATAGACCACATCCACACAGTGAGGTTTACAGAGGAGTTATACAGAAATCTGAAGAGTATATTTGGCCCCTGTATTAGAAATTGTAGACTATGAGATGGCTTTTGACTACATCAAAATCTGGGTTTTTCCAAATAGACATTACAGCACATTGGTCTATATTGAGGTGCTGAGATGTTAATATGAAACTGCCACAATGTATGTATACTTACAGGATGTAAGTACTAACTAAACTAGCAGTCTGAGGCCATCCAGTTGCGGGGGGGGGGGGGGGGGGGGGGGGTGAGACAAGGGATTTTATTTACCCGAAACCTTTCATAGTTCGCTTACGCACTGGAGGATATGTACTAGACTGGGGCAGTTTTTACATCAACATAAACCGCGGGCACATATCGCACCTACCTTTCCTTCACGATATAGTCTTGATGGCGTATTGCTAGAAGAGATGTAACAAATGCTGGACGGCCTGGCTTCAGCCTCACAGCAAGTAGGTCCTAAAATTAACTTTGACAAAACCAAAGTAATGATTAACTACCACCTTGATTCAAGACCTGTCGCTGTATGTAGCCGCCAGATCGAAGTTGTTTCCGAATATACCTAGCTTGGGCAGACCCTTCAACTAGGTAGATAAAACTTTGAGAAGGAGGCTATGAGGAGGACCCAACTGCGCTGGGCAGATTTTGGTAAACAATATTGAATCTTCTTGGTACATAATGCCTGATAACGAAAGTTTTAAAAGTTGAAAGTTTTTATAGGTACGACGCACTCGTCGTAACTATAATAACCTACGGTTTTGACACCCTTAGAACGACTGACCTACTAACTCAAGATTTCTCAGTGAGCTACGGAGCGTTCTATGTTCTGTGTCTCTTTTAAGAATAAGATCTGTAATGAGCTTATCCAACAGAAAACCAAATTATAAAGGGAGCATTTAACAGCAACAAACTTTTCATAAACTTCGCCATAACTATTTTTTAGAAATGGCTAGGTCATAAACACTCAGCCGTATACTTTATCCTTAATCATATAGTTTTGATAAGCTATATTGACGAAGCTTTTCGGAGTCATGTGTGTATTGATAGTCAATCACCACGCACTAAAAACGGTGAAGGAAAACATCGTGAGGAAACCTGCATACCATAGCGATTTATAAAAATTTCTATGGTATGTAAGTCCGCCAACCCGCACTAGGCCAGCGTGGTGGACTATATGGCCTAACCACTCTCAATCGTACTCTCGATTGTAGAGGAGGCCCGTGCCCTGCAGTGGGACGTATATGGGCTGATACAGATACAGATACAGATATTGACGAAGTATCACTTCGTCATAATATGTTCAGGGGAGGTATGTGTGATGTACTTTTTTATTTCTCGACATCTTTGTTATTATTAGAGTATGGTACGAAAATTCATCTTAATCTAGACTGTGGCAGTGGGCTGGTCATATCTATCGAAGAACCGGTAACCACTGAGGTAAACGTCTTCTTGAGTGGAGATAGCGTCTTGGTAAACATATTATAAGACACTCTCCAGTGTCTAGACAGGTGCAGTGACGACTGACGATTTGCAAAAGGTTGCTGGCAGTTGTTGGATGCGACAAACAAGAGACAGGGTGAACTAGTGCAATTTGGAGTAGGCTTTTGACCAGCATGTCCATGAAGTGCATGGTGGCCTATTGGTAGAAGTATTATACGCGACTGCCAACATGTTCATGGTGGTCGCAGGTTCGAATCCCAGGGCACACCTCTGACTTTTTGGATTCATGTGTGTTTTGATAGCCAATCACCATGCACTAAAACGTTGAATGAAAACATTGTGGAAACATAAATACTAGTGATTTGTAAGAATACAATAAACTATTTTCTTTTTTTAAGGTCATATCTTGCTGAAAAGTTACTCTATGTCAAGCAAGGAGAAGATATAACTAAGCTTCACAAAGTTCACAGAGGATTACCTCAAGGAAGCTTGCTTGGCCCAATCCTATACTTGATGTATACTTTAGAGTTTAGACCTACCCATGACCAACGGTGTTGTAATGGGCACATTTGCTGACAAAACAACAGTTCTAACTATTCATGATGATCCAGCACAAGTGGAATTCTACAACAATCCCTAGATAACATCTCGGAATGTCTAACCAGCTTTTTGATAAAAAGAAAAATTAAATGTTATAGGTAACCTTTATTTACTCTGCGACACAAAACATATTCCCTTGTGACACTGAACAAAGTACATGTGCCTCAAACAAATGATACCTTGGATTATATTTAGACCATCAATTTACTTCATCAAAATGTATATTTACATAAAGAAAGGCACTAGGAATCCAGCTCAGAAAAATTTACTGGATCCTTAAGAAAAAGTCACAATTGTCCATAGAAAAGAAACTGTTGTTATATAGGTGCATCCTGAAATCAATCTGGGATCCAGCTCTGGGGTATTTCCTCGAATTCAAACCCAGACATAATACAAAGAATTCAATCCAAAATCTTGAGGATGATAACAACACAAATAAACAACTACACCACAACCTTGAAATCAGAAATGTCTAAGAAGAGGTTATTAAATCAATAAAATCATACAGGAACACACTAGATCACTCAAATGTACCAGCATCTGGTACATTTGAGTGAATAACAACCAAGTATAATCCCAGGCGCGTAAGTTGAACAAAGATGGCTGACGTCTGCGCAGGTACAATAGTAGTGAGAAGTGTTACCTTGCTGTTGCACGCAAAAAATAAAAATAAATGCAACTTCTTAATCGATTGGTAATTTTGCGTTTTTTTGGGAAACAAATAATTTATACAAACATTCAAAACGATTAGTTTTGTTTTTATTTTAAAAATATACAAAATAACAACTAATCTGATGTTTATTTAGTTTAGTTACAATTAAAACCACCTTAACTAACATAATTTACTTTTTTAAAGACATCGTAGACCATCCTTCTCTCTTGTCTTCTTAAAGTTGGCTGCCGAGCCATGTTATTCTCAGAAAAACAAATTTGTGTGAGAACTTCCGTACGCGACAGTACTCTCGGGCGAAAGGGACGCGTGCGCGAGTGTAGGAGTACGAAAAGAGCCTAATGCGCATGCGCGCCGGTGTTTGAGCCGCATTCCCCGCGTCGCACCTCATACTGCACTTCAGTTGGGACCCGAAAATTAGTCACTGCGCATAGTTCAACTTATGCGCCTGGGACTCTAATTGGTTTTGTGAGACTAATTGTAATTTTTTTGGTATTTTGTGTTAATATAATAAATAAATAAAAATAAAATAAATCTGTGAACCTAATAACTAGATATACAAAATTTAGTAGACTAAACAGAAAGCACTCATGTGATTTGTAAGGAATATAATAAACATAAACAGGTGTAGTGTTCACATAGAGTAGATTGCATTAAAAGCAATAAAAAAATATGTGTAAGTTCCACCAACCAGCACTAGCCCAGTAAGGTGGACTATGTGGCCTACTCACTCTCATATAATAAACTATAACTAGAGCCAAAACATGTCACAATTAATGTGATAAAACTAATTTTCATTATACTTATTTGTCCCTCAAAACTAAATTTAGCTGGACACCACACTGTCTAAATGTACTGTAATTATTTTCACATAAAGTGACTGAAATATGATTTGTTTACATGTTTTACTTTATAATTCCGACTTTGCTGATTTGGATACTAATGTATAAACGATTTTTTAAAACAAAAATGTGAATTAGTTACTTTTGTAGACCATCTACACAACTCAAAATTGAGATTCCTTTGCAAGTAACAAAAACAAGGACTACGCCAAATTCAATGAAATGCAGGACATAAAACGTTTTTATATACCTACGCCCGAATACTGGAACGCCATTTAAATAAGTTGCTGTTAACAGCGCACTGCTCACTTAGCCAGTACATTTAATCGGGATTAACGTAGTTAGGCGCAACTTATATTTAAGATGCGTTCCAGTATTCATTCGTATTCGTTCGTGTCAAATTATGTGTAGAACGATATCAAGTATAAACATTAACTTTAATCTTTGATAGGCCTTGTATTAATGAGAATATTTTCATACTAATGGACCAAATATTTTATAGAATAATATAAAATACTTAGATAGAAACGATACTTTTATGCTCGCAAGCAGTTTACGAAAACCATGTAATGAGATCAAGTGCGCCTTTGTTGGGTAAATTGACTACTTACAATCTGCTCCCTGACATTGTTGTGGAATATCTGCTCGCGCAAGTCCGCCTCCTCATCATCCATCATCACGGTCACGGTGTCAATAGATTTTTATCTTTTTATACAAGTTGATGTTACTTTATGTTTTTCACTAGAACAGCACTTCATTTTTAAATTAATTACATTTTTCGCTTTACAATTACACTTCATCACATTTTCACTGTTTATTTTTTATCACTTATTGTAAACTGCAACAATTCGAGGTTCGATAAACGTATTGATGTTTAACTTAAAATATTTTTAAAAGTAGCACGTAGTGAAACTGTGAACGCAACAAAAACACGGACAATTTTTATACGAATGAATGACTGAATGATATAAGTGATAATTGATAGGTACCACAGATTAAGAATGTCGATAATCGCCTAGTGACTGAAGATAATAAATAATTTTGTCAAGCTCAGTTATCGACGTATTTTATTTGGGGACAATTGACATCACATAAATATTTCTCCTCGCATCGTTTTCGTCATTGTTCCGGGTCGTGATTCCCAGAAACACTCATAATTGTATTGTATCAGCCCATACACGTCCCAATGCAGGGCACGGGCCTACTCTACAATCGAAACTACGATTGCGAGTGGTTAGGCCATATAGACCACCACGCTGGCCTAGTGCGGGTTAGTGGACTTACAAACCATAGAAATTCTTATAAATCGCTATGGTATGCAGGTTTCCTCACGATGTTTTCTTTCACTGTTTTAGCGCGACTCCAAAAAGTCAGAGATGTGCCCTGGGATGTGACCACCACGAACATGTTGACAGCCGCGTCTAGTCCGTTTGCCAACAGGCCACCACGCACTATACTCATAATAACTATGAAATAATAAATTAAAGACGTTCATAAAAATAAATAAACCGCACATCCGATTGGTAAGACTACTTTTATGTGGGGAAAATTGGACATAAATTGGCGTTAAATTTTGTTTTTACACTAAAATAATACTTTAAATACACTTGCAGATCCTGCAGATACTTGTTAGCAACCACAACGCTTGTTAGCAAGCTTGTTATAATTTTTTTTTATACTCTTTTATATTGGCTGAAATACTGATGATGGATGACGGCTTGATGATATTGGTTTGAAATATTATTAAACTCTGATAAAAGCTTATCGGAAACATCGGAAAATAAATTATATAAAAATTAAACCAAATCCACGATAAAATCCGCAAATAATAGTTTTATTGCAATAAGTATTTGTAAATTATATAATCATCATAACCGCAATGTTATCCAAATTCCAAGCATCAATACCTTAATTCAAAAATGTAGCGATTGGTTATTGGTCTACATCAGTCATTCTCAGTTTGATTTACAGAACTATCTGATATTTTTGACATTTCATCAAAGTGCTCTGTTAATCATATACCATATTGTGGCCTTGATTTAAAATAGGCTCTATTTCAATCAAGTTAGGCTGCTTTATTGCTTGAGACAGTCGCGGGGTTATCAAACAGCTGTTTGAAAATTTTTATTGAAACTTCAAAGTTCAAACATGTGTGTACATGTTTTTACCAAATAGGTATACAATGTGTAAAAAATACAATGTGAAAAATTAAAATAAAATGTCTTCACTCGATAGTAAGTAAAATTATATTTTACCACTTTAAAATATTATTGCAATTTGTTTAAGGTTTATTATTTGTGTACGATACTATAATAATTTCTAGCTACCGGTCATACAAAACCGCAGTTTTCAGTCCGCATTGTTGTTTGTGATCATTATTTAACGAAGCCGACGGCAGGAATTGATGTTATCTACTCAGAATTTAGAGGTTCTGATATAAAACAGGTCAGTAAAATAGACTTATTTCTTCCGAGTATTACATTTAGTATAAAATATAAAAAGAGCGATATTTTTTCCGTTATATTTCCATAAACATATAAATAAACAAAGACATAATTTCTTCAAAGTAATATAATACATTAGATTTATGTGAATGCATGTTTATTTTATGGCAAATTTTTGTATAAATGGATCACTAAAAAAGGAAAAAAAAAATCTTATGTTACGTTTTCAAATTACTTACTTAATGATTTATAATATTTATTAAATGAGGTGCAGATACTATTCATTTCTGTACCCTTTATTATTTGTGTTAAGCATGGTTAGTAATAGAGTTGGAATTAATAGCGATAGCAATCACAAATAGCAAGTGAAGATGATAATAGAGAGTTTTTCCTTAAATAAAAACTTAACCTATTATTTCTTGATCAATATCCGGAATCCATCTTGAGTCAAGCACCAGTCTTTCCTGCCTTGTGTCAGCGTATTTCCGGTTCCCTCTCCGTTTTACCCCCCATATCATCCCCACTGTGGCATAGCGCACGTGCCAGGTGGAGCTCTGATTTTTAATCATTATGGAACTCATGATGCACCAGGTAGCCCTTACCTGGATTCCGGATATTGATCAAGAAATAATAGGTACGTTTTTATTTAAGGAAAAACTCTCTATTATTTGCTTAGTATCAATATCCGGAATCCATCTTGAGTGATGTGTTTGTTATCACCTGGTGCGCTATAGACGCTATAATGTGTACATATAAATATGATTAACGAATATTTGAATAAGCAATGAACAAAATAGAGACTATTTACAAATTTAAGCCTCATTTCGCGGGTTTGAAATATTTGAAAAATGATTTCAAATAGTTTTATGTACCCGGATCTACACTAATTGATTTTCTTTGGTAATAGTTTTAAAATACATGAATCGTTTTTAAAACTTTGTGTTAGAATTCGGTCAATGAGAAATTCTCCACCGAGTTCCATGTGGATACTGCGGATCTAATAGATGCTGGAGTTGCAGTAATACCTGCCGATCTTAAATAAATAAAATTATTTAAGTATTCACAATCCTAAAAACAAGGCTGACATCACCCAAGGTTTACTCAATTTGCTCCAGAGCAAAGTCCAGGTGAATGTCATAAGCCGTCTTATAAATTGTTTATGTAAGACGGCATTTGTTTTCGAACAAAATGCTGGCCACAATAATGGATTCTGAGCTTGAGGCAAGTGGGTTCATGCTCTCATACCTCAGAGTACGCGATATAGGTCTGGAATTTTGTATAAAGAATCCTGTGCTCGGCGTTGAGCACCCGCTTGCTAAAACACTTGGTTCTGAAATTGAACGATTGAAGTGATCAAAATATGTTTCTCGAATCAGATGTCGGAGCACTCTGTGTACGTGGCTTGGCCAAGAACACTACAATGCTCGGCCGTTATGCCACTGGTTTAAAAATCGCGCTATAACCTCTAGGTTCGCGAACCTACCAGTTTACTGAAATGTACCTGTGTACCACATGGACTGTTTATGTGTTGGACGTAAAAGGGTTTATTTCTTGTATGCCTCACATTTGAAAAATTGAATAAGTTGCCGTGCTGGTTAGTACCTATTCACAACATTTTTGGGGCAAAGAAGAGCGTTCACTTCTGTATTGAATATAACGTTAAAATAATGTGCCGTTAGATCTATTGTATATCCCCTTGATCCAGAATGTGGAGAAGTTGTCGGGTTTGATTCGGCAGTTTTTGTACCGCCGTCACTGTTTAAGTAGAACACACTAGTCCGATTGTCTGTTGGAAACAGTTTCTGAGCAGATTGTGTTGATGTTGTACTACTCTTATTTCTGCAAAAAAAACAAACCTGTCATTTCGTTCAAGTTAAGCTTAAGCTGCCAAGCTGTGCTCCCCAACTGCTGTCGTATGCGTATTTCGTTAGTAAATAAGCGACAGGGCTTTTGTGAATCGGCGTGGTTTTCCAATGGCATGATACCACCATTTCCTCTCGAGCGAATTGGTCGCGGTATGCTCTTCTGAGGATACGGAATTTTGATCGATAAATGTCGGCTGATGGTTAGCAGTGTACGACAGTAAAATAGACCTCTTAGAATATTGCCAAGTTGAATCCCCTTTTTTTGGTTTTGGTTTTGTTAGAGGGACCACTTGCGTTTCGTGAACTGTTGCTAAAGCGCCTTGCATTTGGCATTTCGGCTCCGACAGGGATTTGCGTAGCGTATCCCAGTTATGCCGAGAAAACTCGAAGCATTGTATCGGATACTGTACAGCCAAATACCTGCAAAAATTTTGTGGTGAACGCTATGTGAATGATACTGTTTGGGAGACCACTTACGTTCTGTGACCTGTTGCTGAAGCGCCTTGCGTAGTGTTTGGCACTTCGGCTCCGACAGGGATTTTGCGTAGCATATCCCAAGTTATGCCGAAAATTCTAGAGGCATTGTGCCGGAGCTAGCACAGACTTTTGAAGGTATTTGACTATCGAGCTCAATAATTTTGTCAGTTATTGCTGAAGCGCCTTGCGTAGCGTTTGGCACTTCGGCTCTGACAGGGATTTTACGTGACGTATCCCAAGTTATGCCGGAAAACACGAGGCATATAGTGTCGGAGCCAGCACAGACTTTTGAAGTTTGATTGGCTAGCGGAATACCTGCAACAATTTTGTGGTGAACGCTATGTGTACGATACTGTTTGAGATACCACTTACTTTCTGTGAGCTGTTGCTGAAGTGCCTTGCCGTTTGGCACTTCGGCTCCGACAGGGATTTTGCATAGCGTATCCCGAGTTATGCCGAGAAAACTCGAGACATATTGTCGTAGCCAGCACAGACTGTTGAGGGTTGACTGTCCAGTCCCATAACTACAACACTTGAGTGGTAAATACTATGTAAATGATACTGTTTTAGGAACCACTAGCTTTTCGTGATATGTTGCTAAAGTGCCTTTCATAGCGTGTGGCACTTCGTCTCCGACGGGGATTTGCGTAGCGTTTTGTATCCCCTGTTATGCAGAGAACACTTAAGAACTGAAATCGTTTCTTTGGGAATGCTATGTCGTCGTGCATTTGCTTTTTCAGCTTGTTTGCTAGAAGAAAATCGTCGAGGTAGACCACGCAGCAATAGTGCGACTCCTCAGAAATTCCTCCAATCAGTTAGCCATCGAGGCGAATGTTCTTAGTACCGGCCATAGACCGATAAACAGGTAGGTTTGGAGCAACTGATCCTACTTCGGATCTGGTTGATAATTTAACCTCAGGAATATGTGAAGTTGTTAGGGTAAAGTCTCATAAAATTAGGCCTGGCTCAACCCCACGTTTGCCATCCATTCCAATTTTTGAACAAAGGTAGGCACTCAAAAATGGCTGAATAATTGGTACGGGTTAGTCATGACAATGGATTCAGCTGTCGCAGGATGATAATTTGGGGAATATATTGGTACGGTATGAGCACCAAATAAATAAAGTGGAAGGTAGCTGGGACTTTGTTCCGCGTGTTTTATTAGGCCAGATAAAAAACATAGTTTATATGTGTGCGGTCATTTCAAGAGTTATTTGTTTTGTAGCATTGCAAAACTCTCGTCGCGTGATATATTAATGGCGGTGTTCGGAGAAATATATTTGTATGTCGTTAAAAAGTATACAAATTTTGTTTTGGTACACTCCAAATATAGTGAATTAGTTATAAGCCATCGCCGTGAAATAACAGTCATGGCGTTTTTTATTCGATGTAAGTACGCAACTTTGCATGCTTATAGGTTTGTCACGATAGACTTACCTTTGCGATTTGGTCGCCGATGTGACCCTTGCTTTTCGTGGTGGTTTCTTCGGTTTGCAATGGAAAGTTTTTGGTATTGTTAAGAAACATTCAAATACGAATGAATATGACTGAACTGAATTCAAGAGTGTGCAGATAATTTATCCACACCCAACATTTTTTTTTTAAATAACTGCAATGCGTTGTTATCAAATAGGTATTCCGAACTGGGGGAATTTTACCCACCACATATTGAAGCAAAACATAAAATGTGAATTAGTAGTCGTAAATATACAACATGTAACAGATTTAAATGTAAAAGCGGAAAGTAGTACATTCAGAATCAGCTACTGAACCGATATCAACATTTTTTTTGGTAGATATTTTTTTTCAAAATAATTAGTTAAGACCAAGTAAATTACAGACACTCTTTCATTTAGTTCTCCGTACAAACGAAATTGAAACGTAACTCGACGACATAAGATCATTTTTAAATGAATCGCTAAACGAAAACTCTAATAAACTAAATAATGAACAAAAATGAACTTTATTTTGATCGTGATAAAGTTTATTTAAGCAATCTATCATTAATCAAACGCACACAACGATAGGCCTGAATAAACGTAATAAGCTACCAAAATAAATAACTATCATATTCTCTTTTCCGCACATTTAACTACAACTAGATAGAGCAGGATGCAGCAATTGTTTAATGCAATTTGATCCATCCGACAAACGATGGCGCGCGCGGCGCGGCGCGGCGGTACATCAAAAGGTTTGGCAATCGGTATAGGGATGCGCCGTGAAAAAAAATACTCCCGGTATTTGCAAGACCGGGCGATCCAAATCCCGCGCAATACATGCACTTAAACGAAACAAATTAAATTGTAACAAAATCACAATGAAAAGAAACAACAAGTAGGTATTTCTATGAAAAATAATTTCACGGAACGTTAAAATGGTGATTAAATTCGGTTTGTAATTTTGCTACAATGTATGCGGAATCCCGGTGTGTCGGATATCCCGTTATTGCAATCCCTAAATGGCACCGACTGTGTGAAAAAATCCAGTCGTGCACCGCAGTTATCTGTGTCTATTTGTGTTTAAGTGTTAAGTAGATATTTCGATAACTTTCGCGCGCGATGTCTTTTCGGTATTCGAATATTGAATACACTGAAATGGTGAGACTTTAGCACTGTGTGGTGATAGTGTATCATTGGCATGCAGGACATTTAACAACAGGCACGGCACCAGTGTAGTGTCCGTCAGTAT
The DNA here is from genome assembly GCA_009982885.2 of Hyles vespertilio. Taxonomy (NCBI): domain Eukaryota; kingdom Metazoa; phylum Arthropoda; class Insecta; order Lepidoptera; family Sphingidae; genus Hyles; species Hyles vespertilio. The sequence goes on along the minus strand of CM042812.1, from coordinate 10,091,828 downwards.
CTTGATGCTGAGTTTGGAGAGCGCTGGATAGGTCGCGGCGAACCTGTGCAATGGCCTCCTAGGTCACCTGACTTGACGCCTCTTGACTTTTTTGTGGGGACGTAATAAATCTCTGGTATAACTAGAGTACTAGAAAGTAGAATAGTGGTAGCCTTCCTAAAAGTGAAAAGTGACACTGAAGTTTTACATAAATTACGTGAACAATTACGCAAATGTGCATCAAAGTGTATCAAGGTGGTGGACATTTCGAACATATTTTAAAAAGAAATCGCCGCATGAGTGCCATGTAACACGTAAGTTAATTTTGTTGTATTTTTTTTTGTGTTGTGATTCCCAATCTAGTCTTCGTTGTTAGATATTGCGTTTCTTATTATCTTATTCATTAGTAATGCAAAATAAATGACGCCCGTATCCTGGCCGCCTGTAGGAACTAAGTTCAGCGGAAGTGAAATGAATAATATTTTATAGCCGATTCATGCAAAATATTGTCTTATGTTGGGTTCGTACGCATTATATCTAGTAAGTAAAATATTTAGATTTTATAGCTAAAACACAAATGTTATGCTTACAGATTAAATTAATAATAATTTGTTTACCAAACCACCCAGTAATCAGTTACGTACGTAATTTGTATTTCGTTTATTGTCAGCTGTTTCTGCCGGCGCGCGCGGCGCAGCGATCGGCGTTAGGTACTCGTGTGAATGGGTCTTGTGTACATGTGTGCGTGTCCGCGAGCGTGTGTGACCATGTTAAGTGCCTACTTTTGGTATAACTAATTTCATAAATAAAAGATTTTGTAATTATGGTAGTACGATTTCAAAGCATAAACTATGATTGCAATAATATTTTAAAGTTGGGGTGTCTGAGGTTGTGAATTAATCCTGTTACACGTTGTATAAAATCAGTTCGTCTTCCACACAATTTATACCAGCTCATCAGAAACTTTTCTGTATGCGGAATCATGGGAAATAAGAATTCCACTTTGTCCACAAGGAAATATAAATATGAACGGGGGTATAGATGCTCCAAAACGCTTTAACCAGTCGTTTATTTCGAGCTCTATAAAACTAGAGCTATGAGAATTTTTAATTCTTGTAGGTACTAACCTCGGACACAATATTAAATTTGATATTGTTGTCCACATTACATATTAGGTATGTCGGATTTCTGCACTTATCAAATCCGTATATTTATAATCACATTGTTATTCAAAAGGATGCGCCAAGAAGGCCACTTGAAGCAAAATGAATTGTAAATAACTTACAGATTATTCAGTTATCGCTGAGTATTTAAATCCATGTCCGTTGATAAATCAGCATCTGAACTCAACGAAGAATTTACTCGTCGTCGTCGTAGGTTCGATTTAAACTTACCCACTTCATCTATTGCTTCTCCATAATAACCGGAGAGGGATTTCACAATCACAATAGGGTATTTGACTATTATCGATTTTTGGTATTATTTCGCTTACAAACACAAATTCGTTAAAAATAAAGCCTTGCTGTCAAAAAAGTATTAAAGTAGCTTGTAACATAAGGCAAATATTAACATTTAAAATAAAAGAGTGGGGGTGTAGTGGGGACATCTTGCTGTCTCTTTCACACCCGCACACTGTAATGTATAATAACCCTAGTGACGTCACTATCTTGGTTTTGAATTTCTTTTCTGTTACCCCCACTACAAGATTTAAAACTATAAACTCTTGTATACCTAAACTTGACGTAGCTATCCTACTGTCCGGCACAATCCCGTCTCATCCGCCTGTTCAGTCTCTTCCCAATCCGTCCCATCCCTTCTCTTTATTAACCATCCCGTTTTATAACGTGCATTTACATTTCGTCCTAACAAATCTGTCATCTATCCCAGCCCTCTCCCGTACCTTCCATTCTATTTTACTTTATGTCCCTTCTCTCCATATACATCCATATACATATACATATAAAGATTGCCTTATGAATTTTTGACATTAAAAACTTTTGCGTTTTTTATTGTCCATCCAATATTCCTTCCCTTACTTCAGCACCAAAATGCTGTTTTTCAAAAAAATATTGCACGCCATTCCTTTTTGTTAGTAATAAAGAGTTGAAATATAAAATTTCATAGACATAACTTCAGTGGTTTCGATTTTCTTAGACATAACATTTCAACCCTTTTAGGTATAATATAACCTATCTCCAATGCCTATCTCACTCCGATACGATGTACATTTCTATCAGTGAATTATAGCGAAGGAAAGGCCACTGTAAAAATTCGTGATAAAAATGGCATTCGATCTTGAAAAGGAGTAAGTATAACTTCTTATGCTGCATTTACACGCTTGGCCAACCTCAGCCAGCCTCGACCAACGGCAGCGTGTAAACGGAGTGTTTGGCTCGGCTGGCATTATGTTTTTCATAGTTAATAGCTTGGAATTGGTAGACGTTGGCCCAGCCTCAGCCAACATGTAAATCTACCATTACGTGTGAACATTATTTATTTCATTGTCCTATATTAATGTAGCTTGATAAATTCTCCTTAGTTTATACAAAATAAATTTCTGAACGCATGCATAAACAATTACAATCAAATAAAATGTCAATCCATTTTCACTACTGTCAATATTTTACATCTTTAAAATCCATTAAAATCTAAAATACGTCATTAATCGAATATTGTGTTGTCGATTCGAAACCTTTATTTAAATACGTTCTTTAATTTGAGGGAAGAGTTTACCATATCGACCAATGACGTTTTATAAATAGACACGTCATACACTAACATAATGGCACAAAAAAATGGCGCGATGCGTATTGTAATTTCAAATTGGTTCGAAGAAAGAGTAAAAAAGCAAGAAACATATGTTAGAAGAAGATGAATAGACATCGCTAGTTACGTAACAATAAGTGCCGCACGGTTATTGGCCAAAGCGCGTGTGACGTAGCACCAAGCATGAAGTACGGGATGACGTGGCGAGAGCTGTCAAACGTCGCCATGAGAGCGAATTTATTAATTTTATTTAATAAAAAAATAATTTAGTGTGTACTTGCGCACTAAATAAAATATTTTTTTGTTTCACAGTTTCAGAATCGTTTGTACATTATTTTAAATCACTTTTATCTATTTTTCCGCATTTGGTTTCGAGAATACAACTAGTCAGAGAAACGTGTATCCGCGACACTGGTTGAAACGTGACTAATTGCAAGGGAGGCAAATACCTTCCAAACGTCTTGCCATTATAAAGCTCGGACAACGCATCTATGCTTTATAAACATCTTAGATATCGACAGGGTAAAAATTAAATGTTTGACAGTTACAAACCCATGAACATTTTGTATGGGAAAATCACGCACACTGTTTTGATAGATATGATTGAATTTGAACTTTGTTTAGCGGTAATAAAGTGCAAATTGATTCTTTGGCGTTAGGAACATACCTACATTGTTTAGACAACAGTGAGTGCTTGTAATTTAATATGAACTTTATACAATAGCAATAAAGCTCAATTGACTTTACGTTTTAGTTAGAAAACGTTTGTATGAGAAAAAGGAAAAGGGCTGTTTTTAGGGTTTTTCCGGCAATTATTCGATTTTTTCTCGCCGTAAGAACCATCCTTGGACTTCCACAAACATTTTAAAAAAAGAATTATCGAAATCGGTTCAGCCGTTCACACGTGATGCCGTGACAACGCGAAACGGGTTTAATTTTTATATATATAGATTGCAAGATTTACTTGTGCTGACAACTTGGCGTGAAAAACGACGCTATAATGATTAAAAATCATAGCTCCACCTGGCACGTGCGCTATGCCACAGTGGGGATGATATGGGGGGTAAAACGGAGAGGGAACCGGAAATACGCTGACACAAGGCAGGAAAGACTGGTACTTGACTCAAGATGGATTCCGGATATTGATACTAAGCAAATAATAACATTTCACAAATTATATAAATAAGCTAAATTGCGAGATTTGCGATTGTGATTCATATAAGCCAATCGACTAGTATCTAATCTATGAATGAGTGAATTTTTTACAAGCCCACTTAAAGTCCACTGAACAGTCAATAATTGTGTGTGTAAGTTTAGATAATATGAAAATGGTGATATGGTCAGTTTTTTTGTTTACGAATTCTGAGGAGGGCAATTAGCAATAGCAGAAATATAGAGGTTGCTAAAGCTTAAAGATGACAAGGTGGTGATGTTAATTTGAAATAGCAATAATTATCATTTTTAGTAAGTAGAGATAATTTGAATCTGACATATAAATTATTAGTAAATATCTTCCATAATCTATAACTGAGGAATCAAATAGATACAAAGTTGTATTGAGCAGATATAATTTCTCTATGTGCTTCTGTAATAAGTAAGATTTGGCAGTCAACATCAACATGTCCATCTCAAGTATGCCATGGTTATGTTACTAAAGCTTGTACATTCAGAACTATCAAACTCTAAAATGTACTTACCAAACAGATCCAAAGACTTGTATTTTTATGTAAAATTCTGGACAAAATTGTTACATATGCTATTGAATACATTATTTCTTCTAGTCTTTTTTGATTTAAAATTTTCATGCTTTTAGTTGTACACAACATCATTTTAATGTTATTTTTTTCATATGTTCTTATAATTGTTTTCAATTTTGTTTATAGTTTGATACTGGTATTAGGTTTTAATTTTATGAATTGGATTTGAAGATAATTTAATAGAAGTATGTTAGCATATGCCATAAGATTGCATTGTACATTTTATAAAACAAAACATAATGTATTTTTATAGGTACCTGTGTTAAGAATATTTGGACCAACTCTTGATGGTCACAAAGCTTGCCTTCACATTCATGGAGTGTTTCCATACTTTTATATACCATGTCCAATACCAAACCCTGAGCCTCAGTTCCTATACCAAGTATGTATAAATACAATTTTATTAAAATAATAACTTAAGTAATAATATATACTGCAATACAATAATAAGAAAAAAAAATGAAGTGGATCACATAGTAAATACATTTTTATTATGTTAGTTAGTTATTGCACTGTAACAAGAAAATGTAAGCACATATTACATATTAAATTTCTATTTAGAAGGTTTAGGTTAGTGGTCTCTCAAGTTATAATCTTAATGATTACATTCAATTTTATATACTTACATATAATAAAATATTGTCTAATATTGTGTCACATATTGCAATTTATTTACAGATAGCTGCAAGCTTAGACAAAGCATTAAATATAGCTTTGAAACAGGCAACATCTGCAAATCAGCATGTATACAAAATAACCTTGGTGAAAGGACTGTGAGTAATTGAAATTACACAATATAATATGTTTATGGAACATAGTTTTGTTTTACCATGCCAAGTCACTCTCTCTTCCTTGTAGATTAATTTACTTGCTTAAAATAAGATCTCAATTAGGTATAAATTACTTTTGATAATACACTTGCAGCTAAAATAATAAAAATGCCCAATTAAGACATTCTTTGTAACAAACGTGTCCCACCCAAGTGCGGTGCATGCATAACGTGACCATTTGTTTTTTGTGCCAGAGCGGGACATTAGTATAATTAAATAATAATAATAATAAAGTTTTTCTACGAAATAAAGTTTTTAGTGTTTTACAAGATTTATCATAGAGGATTGAATAACATAAAATAATAATCAAAATCGTATTTTTGTATTTTTTGGCTGAACGAATTGTTTCAAACTATAGGGTTTAGTTTTTAGATGTGTGAAACTCAGTAAGTACATGATTTATTAATATTTATTTACGTAATCAAAATACATTTTATTACTGCGACACTCACCTGTGTTTTATCACTTGTCCATATTTTGATAATGTGAGAAAAAACTCTTTCGATAGGTGCGTTAGTCTCAGACAGAACACACAACGTACTCAATAAATGTTGAAAAGTTTAATAAGTTAAGATGTTATTACGAAAGTTTTGGAATAATACGATCACGGATCACCACGGTTTTAGTTGGGTCCCCAGTAGTAGTTCGGCGAAACATTTCGAACGAGAAATAAATAATAAATAACACCCAACAGTCACATACATAGTCCTGACCCCACACTAAGATCTAGTCTTGTGTCGTGGGTATCAGGAACTACGAGAGAAATTTCAGTCTCACAAACCCCCAGACCTGAAAGAAATATTTGTGGGTGGCACAAACATTTCTCTCGGTAAGGGGATCTAACTGTCTAAAAATATATTTAAAATTATTATTTGGTCTGTTTGCAAAAGCGGGACGATGTCGGTTTTGCTGGGGACACCGGGACAGACTTCCTGAAAGCGGGACAGTCCCGCCCAAAGCGGGACGTATGGTCACGTTATGCATGCACCGCACACGAATCAGTCTGCCGCGTGACGGCCGCGCAACAGTACGCGTTGAGTACGCCTCTTTGCTTGTGTTTATAAGTAATTTATTTTGAGTTTTCCCCGTCAAACCGACAGCGAGTTTTTCTGAAGTTACAATATAATTAAAGCATACAATCTATGTGATAAAATATTGCAGTATAATGCCGATAATACAGATATTTTATTTATTATTGGATTAAATATTTGTACAGCTCATTAGAAATACAAGATGTGCTTCTGAATCGTATGTCTCATTCCCGCGCACAAAAATTGCTCGTCGGGTGAGAGACGAACTATATAAGATATAGATTATTCATTGGACATTCATATCAGTTGACCAAATAGGCATAAACTATTCGAATACATTACAAATACGTTTACAGATATGTAGAAAAATATAGTTTAAAAAATGAATTCAGTATTTCATTTTAATTTATGTTGTTAATTAATAACACAAAATATGTGTGTTGTATGTATGTTTTGAAACAGTTTTTAGAGCCTATTTCTTTATATGAATTACCTAATGGACTACGTTGGAATTTGGATCACATTGAATGTTATTAAAGACAAATATCACTTAAAATTGTTTTAGATTCTTACGCGATGTTACGAAAGAGGGAGGTCTCTCTAATATTTGTCTGTTGTTTCATCATCATATTGTAAAACTGTGATGAACTTGTACACTTTTTAGTTTAATTTAATTTTTATTCATTACTCACGTAAATAAAAATCATTACAAAATATATAATTGCTATGACAGCATTCATACTTAGGCAGTATATTTGGAAAAGCTATAATTGATGTGAACTGTCTCTTCTGTCTAATAATCTTTGATAATAATTTGCAATATTCATGTAAACGTACTAGATGTCGCTACTGAGCTTTTGACAAATACGGGACAAATAGTTTCTATGACGCGTCGCGTCTATCGGTAGAATATAAGTCAATGTGCCCAATGCTTTTAGTTTTACCTCATTTCTCAAAAACAAGTCGCTCAATTGTTTTGTGATTTTGTTGTTTTATTGTTGTTAACGCAGTTGGTCCAATTTCGGGTTATTGTTCAATTCTAAAATAGAAATCACGATTTTATTTTGACTACCTATAGAAAATACACAGTACACATAATTAGCCATTGCAGAAATATAGAGATTTTCTTTTCAACCACATTTTGTATTTATTGAACTGACTTGTGCCATGTTCACATAAAGTTAATATTTATATCGAATAAGCTTACTTGATTTTCAGCCCATTTTATGGATTTCATGACAAAGAGCATTTGTATTTAAAGATATTTCTATACAATCCTGTTTTAATAAGGCAAGCAGTTGAATTGTGCAGTAATGGTGCAATCCTGGGACAAATACTTCAACCTCATGAATCTCACCTTAATTTTACATTACAATTTTTTATAGACTTCAATCTTTTGGAATGAGTAATGTTGATCTACAAAATGTTTTATTTCGGAAGTCACACTTATCCCAAAATAGCAATGATCCAGTAGAAAGCCCTTCTGAATTGGGTTTGAAGTGTGAAAGTTCATGTTTCTATGAAGCTGATTGTGTAGCATCAAGTATAATCAACCGTCAAAGAATTGGCAGAGGAGATGGTATTGAAAACCCAGGTCTAGAAGAAGTATGGAATCAAGAAATACAAAGACGAAAGCAGTTAAATGTATCCCTAGCTTCCAAGTCATTGTCACAAGGAAGATTACAATCAGAGGAAACAGAATCTCACTACAAATATGATCAAATAATAAAAGTAAAAATTTCTAATTTGATTGACAAACCAGTTATAATTCATGATGAAGCTAAGCCAATAGAACAAATTTGCTACCCAGCAGAAAGTATGGAAGGTTCACAAATATTCAAGGCAGTAGATGTTAGTGTCCATTTACCTAATAGTGCACTAGACTATAGCCATAATACAACTCACAGAAGTTATGAGCAAACCATAATAGAAGATTGTGACCAAACTCTTGTTGATAAAAGTGCTGCATTAAATGCTTCACTACATTACAGCCAAGTATTATGTATGTATATCGAACTAAAATTTGATGTGTATTGAGGAACATTATTAAAATGTCTATATAAATTTACAGTAAACAGTGAAGATTTAGATCTTGTAGAGATGCTTGACGAAATGGAAGAAAAACCTATTGAAGAAGATAGTATTATGGCTACTCCAGCAAATGCAGATCAACAATCAGATAACGAAATAGATGATGGTGAATATTCTCAAATATTTAATGAAGAAACACTATTTTTACACAATCATGAAAGGTATTACCTATGTCTCCGAAAAATATTTACTGCTAATAAATTAAGATTTTAATAATTTCTTTTTTTAGTAAAAGTGAAGAAGAAAGTAGTATTGCACAGTGTTGGGATGATTCATTTTGGGATGGAGCCAACATACCGCAGCTAGATGGGACTTGTGATGACGAAAGTAAGTATAACTAAGTAAGTTGTGTAAGTGAGTGTAACTATCTTTACTCTTTCACGTCTAAACCACTGAACCGATTTTAATGAAATTTCGTACAGAGATAGACTGAGCCTTGGGAAAGTATATAAGCTACCTTTTTATTATGACGCACTGGTTGAAAACTTTCGTTTTCAGGTATTATGGTACGGGGTGATGAGAAGATTCGAAGTAGTTTACCGACTACAGCCCATTCCCAGCTGGATCCTCCTCTAGCCTCCTTCTCAAATTTGTTTCTACCAAGTGAAGTGCGTGGTGGCCTGTTGGTAAACGGACTAGACGCGACTGCCAACATGTCCACGGTGGTCGCGGGTTCGAATCCCAGGGCACACCTCTGACATTTCGGAGTCATGTGTGTATTGATAGTCAATCACCACGCACTAAAACGGTGAAGGAAAACATCGTGAGGAAACCTGCATACCATAGCGATTTATAAAACTTCTATGGTATGTAAGTCTGCCAACCCGCACTAGGCCAGCGTGGTGGACTATGTGGTCTAACCACACTCAATCGTACTGTCGATTGTAGAGGAGGCCCGTGCCCTGCAGTGGGACGTACATATATGGGCTGATACAGAAGGGTTTTTGCTCGCAATGTGGCTATGTTACATCGGCCATAAAGAGCAATGGCTATCCGAGCCATTAGAGGATACCGAAAGGTCTCATACGAGGCGGCCACGGTATTGGCAGGATTTGCAACCTGGGATTTAGAGGCGAAAGCTCTTACGACGTTGTACCAATGGCGCAAGGAGGCTATAATGCATGGCTTCCAACCTGCAACTAGGGAAATCAAAATTCAAAAGTTAATACTTTATCAGGCGTTGATTGTACAGTGGAGTAGACTACTTGAGAACCCTAGTTCAGGCATAGCGACAATTTCAGCAATTCGGCCTAGTCTTGGCCTTGGCTTGAGGCTGAGACCCGTCCGGTCTTTTTGCGAGGAGATTCAAAATGACCGTGAAAACAACTTATGGACATGGCTTATGAGTAAGATGCGTCTTTAATTTTAGAAACAGTTTTATCACCCTTTTTAAAAATAAGAACCACCATACTCATGTTTCACGTCTTAAGATTTCCTACAGTGAAGAACAGTGTTAAACGGGTTTAGTTGTTAATGTATAAAAGGGGCTCCGCCTGCCTTTAAAAGTTCGGATGTAATACCGTCTTCGTCATCGGGTTTTCCATGTCTATGTTCTATGTCTGCCAGTTCGCCGGAATCCTGAGGTGTCGGGTTGACTCTGGAGTCGTAATCGTCACTTTGGTGGGGGGAATATGAGTTCCATATAAACGGCCATAAATGTCTTTGATCTCGGCGCGAATCTCCGGATAGATGTCGGTGCGTAGACTTATACGTTCGTCATAGTGTATCTGTTATGGGCCAAGTGATTAATCGAGCATTATTCATAATGCCCGGGCAATATGAATAATGCCCAATAAGAGCGGACAAAGTGATTATTACCAATCAATTTATCACATTGCCCGGGCATTATGAATAATGCCAAGTGCCTATTGGGCAGAGTGATGTAAAGCGAATCAAAATCAAAACAATGAGCCATAGTGGTAAAATTCAGAATATGAGGGGGTGGGTTGGGAGGAATGGCGGGGGAGGGGGAGTGTAGCACCTCCCCTGGTACCACTACCATGAAAAGGTAACGTTCCATTCCACCATTCCTGAGAAATATCTATTATAGCAACCTAACCCTTAAAACACTTGTTGTCAATACAAATTAGCTTCTGCATTGTCTCCGGCGCTTAGGGAAGTTCAGCCCCGTCACTCTTGCGTAACAAAAGATAGGCGACCGTGCGAGCCGTGGCGGCTGAGGCTGGTCGCCGGATTCGACCAGCAAGCCGAAGCTGCGGAGGTGAGCAATATATCCTTCATTACAGCGGGCGGGGGCTGCCCTCCCTCCGCGCCTCCAGCTTTTTATATACACTCTAGGGTCGGTAGCCAAAAGACTACGTGAAGTCGGGGTGTTCCGAGTCGGTTTTGGGGCACAGTCGACCTAACTGATCCATAAAGTGGGTACACTAATTTTCTTCTGAAGATAATATTTCGGACGTTAATAAACAACTAAACATAAGCAGATCAATTCAACCTTTCTAATTTATGGGTCTATCGCAGATGCGACAATGCGGCAGCGCACCACTTAAAAAAATCACCTATTAATCACATTGCCTGATCATCATGTTGCCATATTCATAATGCCCGGGAAATGTGATAAATAGGTGGGTTTAGATTGTAATTAATCACTTGGCCCGATATGGCTCGGCAATATTCATATTGCCCGGGCATTATGAATACTGAAGTGCGTGGTGGCCTGTTGGTAAACGGACTAGACGCGGCTGCCAACATGTTCACGGTGGTCGCGGGTTCAAATCCCAGGGCACACCTCTGACTTTTCGGAGTCATGTGTGTATTGACAGTCAATCACCACGCACTAAAACGGTGAAGGAAAACATCGTGAGGAAACCTGCATACCATAGCGATTTATAAGAATTTCTATGGTATGTAAGTCCGCCAACCCGCACTAGGCCAGCGTGGTGGACTATATGGCTTAACCACTCTCAATCGTACTTTCGATTGTAGAGTAGGCCCGTGCCCTGCAGTGGGACGTATATGGGCTGATACAATACAATACAAATTATGAATACTGCCCGCATTAATCACTTGGCCCGTAACATATCGACTGGATAAACTAAGAGTCAGGTAAACTACCCTAGTCGAAATATTGGAGATTTCTTCAACGCTTTTAGAGAGGGTCCTATTGATGAGAAATCCTGCGATGTCTGATTTTTCTCGTGGCAGAACATAAGGTGAAGTGAGTCAAGGGTGATAGTGCCCTGCCCCTCTTAACGGACTTCGCTAACTCCCAAAACACCTTATGTTCTGCAGTTCTGCCCCCAACTACGCCAGATGTTCATCAAGCCTAAGACGTCGGCGGTTATACGTAAGCAGGGTCAGTTGGGATATGTAGCCTACTGTAGCTCGGAGAGTCTTCGTAACCCCTGCCATGCTATTTCAGTCACCACCGCCTCGGCCAGGACTTGCGGGGCGACCCAGAATTGGCTGTCTTTTATTTGTGCTGTACTTTTTTTGGGTTATGCTCAAATTCGTTTTCAATTCTGAATACTAAATTGGATTGGATGATACATACATTTACATCTGCTTTTCTTTCGCTTTATTCACTTTCACCAATCTCTTCATGCATTCTTGTCGATTAAGGGTATTTTTGACCTGACCTTTGTTGAGGGTATAAACGATTTGAATGGTGTAGGTTCGGTGAGGCCGACTTCTACCGACTCTTCTATCCACACTCACCTTTTATATTTGCTTGGTTACTCTCCTTTCATCCATTCTCTTTACATGACCAGACAATCGTAACATTCCTGTGCCAATTTTCGTCACTATAACTTATTTCACTCCACATGCCAATCATGCACTCTGTCTCACAAACTTAACCACTCATTCCCCCTAATAATCTCGTCTCTACTGCCCTAATTTTATTTTCATGCTTCTGCCACTACCAAATTTCACTACCATACATAAGTGTTTAATTAACACTCCTCTATGGACAGCTAGTTATGTCTCAGAGATGATATACATTAGTATTTTCTAAGAGTGAAAGATTTTATTTAATATATTCAATGGCAGCGGAGATTACCCAGAGCAACTTAAACAACTTAACTTATTTATAATATAAAAAAGATAAATTAAATTTGATTTTTTTTCAGATTTTAAGAAAGTTAGAAAAAGAAAAAGGCGGTCACTGAAACTGGGGTTGTCCAAGTCCAAAAATATGAAAACACAAAATATTAAACAACCAGAAGATACCAAAAATGAACATCCTCGATTAGATGTTAGTGAAGCAGAAGAAATTGACAATTCTCGAAACGATATCTCTGATGTATCTGAATCGTATTTAAGAAAAAGCGTTAAAGATGAACAACAATCAATTTTAAATACTCCGATGTACACAAATTTTACTATGGATACGCCGGGATCAAACAATGAATCTGTTACCGATTTAGTCAATAAACATATTAACAAAGAATCAGAAACAAATATTGCCAAATCAAATACAGCTGAAAATTATGACAATCAGAATAAATATGAACCAAAGCCGGGTCCATCGATGAGTCATTTTAAAAATGAACTTAATACAATTGTGGATAACTCCCTGAATGACTCCCAATTATCTATTGATGAAAGTAAATTAGGTATAATGAGTTTTTACGATTCATCGAAATTATTTGATGCATCGTTAGAATTAAATCTTGATAAAAATAATAGTGAATGTGAAAACCAAAGCGCAGGAAGAAAAGTTGATGCACTAAATGTAGAAAATAATGAAAGCGTAATGGTATACAGTTCAGAATCTCTATATACAGTTTGCCAATCAGTACCAATCAAAAAAGTTTTAACACCGTTAATAAAACCACCCACCAAAAGCTACATCATTTCTAGTTTAAAACAGTATAGAATTCCTAATATTAAGAATCTCGCACCTTATTATTCCGACTATAAAGATGTGGGTGATAAAGTAGAAATTGGTCAAATGTTATTAAAGTTGCATAGTAAATTGTCCCGGGACCAAAAACCCTTTGAAAAAGTTTTAAACAACACAAGCGTTGAAGAATGGCGACAGCTATTATTTTTACAAACAAATGAAATGTCCCAAGAGGTTTCAAAACCAGATGCTTTGAAAAAAATATTAGCAGGAAGAAGTAAATGCGTTCTAGAACCAGTGGCCAAAGCTCCTACTAAGAAATCTGTTAGGCAATGGTTTGTGCAAAGAGATTTAGTCAAAGCTGAAGAGAATGGAGCAGAATTTAAAGATACTAGTAAAAATGTCGATGAGTTAGATAATTCTCAAGCTTTGGGATTAAATGAAAATGAAATAAATAGTAGTTTAAGTCTGGAAAGTACTGAAAAGGTACTGAAATTTAGATACAAAATACTTTTTCAAATTTTTATTATACATATATTGTTTAAGTATTAATTTTAGCAGGTAAAATCAAATGATGATGACACATTGCAAGTGACAATGCATCCCGATGGATCATTTCTCTGCTTTGGAAGTGTAGACAATCAATATGAAACTAGTAGTTCTATTGAATCATCAACGGTTGAAGTAAGTAACACACTAATCTAATAATAAAGTTCTGCACGCAATAGATAATTTTTTGACATACAAAATTGTTTATGAACTTTCAGGTGAATTTTCTGACATTGATGCTAGTGGAAGTAATGACGTCAACCAGAGGAGAATACAACCCGGATCCGGCGATGGATTCGATAAAAGCAGTATTTTACACAGTGACCAATGATTGCCCCGCTAATCATTTTCTAACAAAATCTGTAACTGAAATACTAGTCGTTGATGAAGCGAGTTCACCAAAATATTTAGGTCGATGTACTTTTGATTGCGCTGTTACGTACGTAAATAACGAAATAGAAGTGATCGAGAAAACAATCGAGATACTTAATAAGCATAATCCAGATATAATGTGTGGATATGAAATAGAAATGAATTCGTGGGGTTATATATTTGAAAGAGCCCAAATACTAGGATTAGAAATAATCAAAGACATATCCCGGATAACAGATAAAAACAGACAAAAGCGATGGCGAAACGAAGATAATGATTTTGAAGGGAAAATTATAGGGAGAGTAATTTTTAACGTTTGGCGGCTGTTGCGGCATGAATTAGCTTTATCAAGTTACAGCTTCGAAAACTGTATGTACGAAATATTGAAAGAGAGGGTGCCCACATATAGTTATGCTCAGTTGTCAGAGTGGTGGTGTGATGAGTCGAGAATTTTTCGATGGATTCCCGTGGAATACTTTCTTACAAGATTGTCTGGAACAGTAAGAATGTTGGAAAAATTAGATATTATAAGTAAGTATAACAATAACAAAAAGTATTAAGTTGGCCTATTAAACAGGCTTAAGTATTGAGACTACATTTTTGTATGTAGACTTTTGTATAAATTCTTCAATAACACAACTATCAAGATTTTTTATTTGTAATATTGTGTTAAATTGCTATTTTAGACAGAACATCAGAACTAGCGAGGTTGTTCGGGCTTCAGTGGTGGGAGGTGCTTTCTCGAGGGTCGCAGTTCCGCGTGGAATCTTTGATGCTGCGTGCTGCAAGGCCTCTAAACCTCATTGCACTGTCACCCACAGCTAAGCAACGAGCCGCCATGCGGGCACCTGAATGTCTACCGCTAATATTGGAACCTGGTAAGTAATCACTCTACGTTTTTATTTTCACACATAACCTACGGTACCAATATGTAGATCTAAGCAGCAGCAACTGTTGACATTTTCGCGTTAAAGCTAGACTGTATCAGTCATTAGGCGATAGATAATAATAAACGCGTAAGATAACACTATACCAATAAATCGATCAAAATATTTTCCCATGAAAATTTGCAAGATGATAGGGTTTTTATTCTTTATAGCGGTCCATCCTGGCTCCACCCGGGTGCAGATACATGTTTCAAAATGGCGGTCAAAATGCTCAATTCCTACTTTCAATTTAGAGTATCGACCAATCGGACCATCAACAGCGAATAAAATTTCCTCGTATTTGCCAGAAATATCATTACTGCTTCCCTCCTATAGGTCATACCGTGATGATATATAGCCTATAGCATTCCTCGATAAATGTACTACACAAAACTGAAATAATTGTTCAAATCAGAGCAGTGGTTCCTGAGATTAGCGCGTTCAAACAAACAAACTCTTCAGCTTTATTATATTAGTATAGATGTACATATATACATCTGTACATCTATACCTATAAATAAAATTTAAGTGTCTGTTTGTTAAGTGAAAATAAAAAAAAATTTCCAACTACATTTCGTTATATATCCGATACCTATAACGAAAATGACTTTAGATTTTTTTTGTCTTTCTGTCTGTCCGTCTGTCTGACTATCTGTCTGTTTGTTCCGGCTAATCTCTGAAATGGCTGGACCGATTTTGACGGGACTTTTATTGTCAGGTAGCTGATATAATAGGGAGTAACTTAAGCTACATTTATTTTAGAAAAATTCTTTTATTTTAGAAAAATTAAGTTTTTATTAAATTCCACGCGGACGAAGTCGCTGGTACAGCTAATAAATAATATAATAAGAGAATGTCTTTCTTACAGAATCTCGGTTTTATTCCGATCCAGTCATCGTGTTGGATTTCCAGAGTCTGTACCCTTCCATGATGATAGCTTATAATTATTGCTTTTCAACATGCATTGGACGAGTGCAAAACATTGACGGGTGAGTATTTTAACTTTTTGTGTTAAAAGGGAAAAACGTATGGAACAATTCAGTATAGTTTGCGGATATTCATTTATGGTAATTAATGATTCTTGTAACTTTTATTTTTGAGAACAGCGAGTAGCGTTGCTGGTGGAAAGCGCTTATCCCATAACCATTACAAACTTGCTGGTGGAAAGCGCTTATCCCATAACCATTACAAACATCGGTGTACATAAATGCAGTGTTGGTTTTTAAGCCAGCATAAATCGTGAAAAAAAGCAAATAGGAGAGGTTTTCTCTTAAGTGATTTGATTGACATTTCTTATTTGACAATTTTACTTCTGGAATAATTAAATCGAGGCTATTTTCTTTCCTAATTTATAGAAACTCTGCCTACGAGTTTGGAGCCTGGCGTCTTAGAATTC
Organism: Hyles vespertilio; assembly: GCA_009982885.2. Taxonomy (NCBI): domain Eukaryota; kingdom Metazoa; phylum Arthropoda; class Insecta; order Lepidoptera; family Sphingidae; genus Hyles; species Hyles vespertilio. The sequence continues at coordinate 10,075,324 of CM042812.1, read as the reverse complement.
CTCAGTCAAAATTGGAAGCTCTGGTGAAAAATGACTTAGTGCACTGGTCTCCTGTTGGAGTAGGTTTTGTGAAATCTTCCGTGCGTCGTGGTGTTTTACCGACTCTTCTGCGAAGAATACTCGCAGCGAGGCAAGCCGTAAAAAAGAATATGAAGTTACAAACAGACGATGCTGTCAAGAAAGCGATGCACTCTCGACAACTAGGCAAGCTATTCGGAATCATCTATTATTTTGTTAATGTAATTTTCCCTTTGGTTATATGTCTAAAAATACTTTATTTAGATGAAATGTGTTTTATTCTGCAGGTCTAAAGTTAATTGCCAATGTGACATATGGGTACACAGCGGCTAATTTCAGCGGGCGCATGCCCTGCGTCGAAGTGGGGGACAGTGTCGTCGCCAAGGGCAGGGAGACGTTAGAACGAGCTATCAAAATGGTCCAGAATAATTCACAATGGAATGCGAAGGTGACTTATGTTTAATACAGCATGAAGTTTACTATAAAATTATTTTTTTATTTCTCTGAATGGCGAGATGAGCATGCCGCTGACCTGATGGTTAGCGGTGTCTACATAAACAGTAGCAAAATCAAACAAAACCTTGAATTACAAACCAATGCTTGGCATTCCAATACGCTCGTCATCCTGAGACATAAGATGTTAAGCCCCAATATGTCCAGTATTTACTATAGATACAATATCTTTCAAACTGAAACACAAAAGTGATGCCTAACCAGGTGGCCTCTCACATTTAGGAGCCATTGCCAATTCTTTTATAGACAAAAGTAGTAATGGAAATTATTGCTATTTCAAATTAACGTCACCACCTTGCTATTTTTGAAGCCTTAGCATGCTCTATATTTCTTCGTGTTCGTAAGAAAACTCACTCCTTCACACGATATTGTGTGGGCACACAATATCGTAGAAAAATATTAACCGGTCGGCTAATATTTTTCTACGATATTGATACGAATCACAATAGCACATCGCAAAATTTAGCGTTATTATCGACTTCACATGCTATTTGTGATTGCTATTGCTATTTATTCCAATACTAGACAAAAGTAAAAGCTTAAATGTGTAAATTAACTTTTACTAATATATTAGGACCTTGAATAAGATCTCGCTGTTTTTTTTTACAAAATATTTTTTTTTGTTAAAAATACAAGGAACAAAACCATTTCATTCAAAGTATTGTCCATCACTAGCAACCACTTTCTCCCATCTTTATGGCAATATACCGGGTATCTCAAGACTGCTACCGAAAACGAAGCCGGGTGGTAATTTTAGTGACTACAAACACAATGCAACTAAAAATTTCGCAAAGAAACGCGACAATGATTTTTTATGATTTTTTAAATATCGTCATTTTTGGGTGGTAAATCCATAGTTTTTGCTAAAATAATAATTTAAACACTTTTATATCTTAGATTATTTATAAATAAAAAGATATACACTGTTATTTTAGGAAAAAATGTATTTGCCACCCAAATATGGTCATAGGAAAAAAATAACAAAAAAATTGTCCTTTTTTTTTGCAACTTTTTCTGTTGCATTGTGTCTGAAGTCGCTTTAGCTACCACCGGGCTTCGTTTTCGGTAGCAGTCTTGATATACCCTGTATGAATTCCGCGTCGGAAAAACGACATGTCTTTTGAGTCTATCCAAAAATCGATCCATTTTTTACCTTCTTCATGAGAATGAAAGCGCTCCGCTAGATCATGTGCCATCGAATGGAATAGATGAAAATCAGAAGAGTCAGGTGAACTCGGCGGGTGGGGTAGAACTTCCCATTGAAACGGTTTGGTTTTGCAACATGAGGCCGTGCGTTGTCATGTAGCAAAATCACTTTGTCGTGTCTCTGCTCGTATAGCGGCCGTTTTTCTTTTAGGGCTTGACTTCGAAACGCATCAATTGAAGTCGACAGCGATTCCCCGTGATAGTCTCATTCGGTTTCAGCAACTCGTAAAATCCCACCAAATACAGAGAAGAAGCTTCAAACCATGAATATTTGGCTTTGCCCACGATGTTGATGCATGATCGGGCTTACCCCATGATTTTTTATGCTTTGGATTATCGTAGTGTATCCACTTGTCATCGCCAGTCACGATGCGGTGAAAAAAATCTTTTCTTTTCTGCCGTTGAAGCAGTAGTTCACACGTGAGAAAACGACGTTCGACATCTCTCGGCTTCAATTCATTCTGTACCCAATGTCCCTGCTTCATGATCATTCCTAAAACATTTAAACATTTTGAAACAGTTAACTCATCTACGTGTAATGTTTTTCCAAGTTCTGCTAGCGTCTGAAATCGGTCTTGATCGAGTAATTCTTCCAATTTTCTAACGTAATTTTTTTTCGGTGCGTCAGAACGTTCTTTATCCTAAAGTTCGAAATCATTATTTTTGAAGCATAGAAACCAGTATCTGCATGTCGTATCCGTTAAAGCATTGTCTCAATAAGTCTCAACAAGAATTCTATGAACCTCAGCCGTAGATTTCTTTTGAATGAAGTAGTGCAATAAAATTCCCCGCAAATACACTTTATTTGGCACAAAAGTAAACATATTCAGAACTAAGAAAAAAAAACTTTGTTTTCACTAAAATGAACTATCCTATACTGAAATTTAGGCTTAGATACACTGCTCCCTTGCATGTGTATTGCCATTCAGAATTTCACAAACGGGGTGCTGCTATTGTCATTTTTGAAGAAACAGCGAGAACTTATTCAAGGTCCTAATACTTTAAAAATGCCAAATATGAACGTATATCAGGATTCAATTTAATTTATAATTGCCCTCTTTACGTGAAGTGCCCCATTTGGATTACTGTATTCTTAATGTCAAACAGGTAGTGTATGGGGACACTGATTCCATGTTCGTGCTGGTACCAGGCGGCACGCGGGCCGAGGCATTTGAAATCGGACAGCAAATTGCAGACGCCGTCACTGCCGACAATCCCTCGCCAGTGGCGCTCAAACTGGAGAAGGTAAACTTACTTAAAACGTGACCATATAAAAATATAATTTTGCATTTAAACTTGCTACCCATTTTCGTAAGAAAACAAGTGTGATGCGAAACAAGAAATTGAATAAAAAAGCAGAGCGATTCTGGATGTCCAGGACGGTACTATCTTACAGGATATCGACGTGAAGCGACGGCAAAGCTTGTTTTTTTGCGAAAATTAGCAGGCGTGATGTATCTTGTACCAACCATGTCCTGTACTATAAAAGTAAATCAATTTTTAAAAACTTTTTTCCTTCTTATATAAAATGAATATAAGAAGGAAATAATAGAAACTTTTCCTCGACCTAATATTTATTTATGCAACATTGTCATTGTTACCTAGGTATATCAGCCGTGCATTCTGCAAACAAAGAAGCGTTACGTGGGCTACATGTATGAAAGTGCTCAGCAGGAGACTCCCGTGTACGAGGCAAAGGGTATTGAAACTGTGAGAAGAGACGGTTGCCCGGCTGGTGTAACGGTAATCATCAATTATTTATATAGATTAGCGACTAAATATTCATTTTCAACCATCCATTGCAAATATCAACCGGGGCACCGTTTACACTTTGTCCTATCAGTATAAAATGAACGTTCACCCCACACTCGCAACTCGTAAGTGGTATAATAGCAAAGGTGAAATCATACTATAGTATTTCGTCTTACGCATAGAGTAAAGAGCAGTAAGTACGGGGCCAACTGACCAATCAGGACAATGGAACATACAAGGTTCTTTCTAAGTAGTCAGTGCTAATGTGCAGTGTGCACACAACAAAAGAATCCATTGTTCAGATCGCTCTTAAGACGCGTTGCTCTAGTAGTTATGGCCGCTTCTTTAGTCTATGTGTAAGACGAAATACTATAGTGTGATTTCACCTTTATAACGTGTCGTGTAGTTGTTGCAGCAGTGCCTGTGCGAGTTGTTCAGTGCTGGCGACATGTCTCGCGTGAAGCGGCGCGTGCAGGCGACGCTGGCGCGGCTGGCGGCGGGCGCGCTGCCGCACCACCAGCTGTTCTTCAGCCGCGAGTACCACGGCGCCGCCGGCTACCGACCGGGAGCCGCTGCACCGCCCAACGAGATCGCCAAGTATGATGATCGACGCAGGAAAACAATTTTGTCGTATCTCAAAAATGCGATTAATACGTTATTTAATTAAAAAACAATATCGCATTGAATTTCCCCGTGAAAATGTAAGGTTTTATTTTAGCTTTTCCCCGCGACTTCGTCTGCGTGTACATATTATATTAATACCGACGTAAAAGCAATACATTGTATCGTTAAAACTACGAGAACTTTGTATAAAAATAAATTATGTGATTACATAAATCAGCTTCAGTGGTTCTGATTGTCACATAAAATTTCATCCCTTATTTCACCCCCTTAGTGCTATTTTTCTAAAAATAATTCACGCTTTTTTTTTCGTTCGTATTAGTTTCCGTGCGGTGATTTTCGAAAAATCCCTTCTTAGTGCTACCGTATGTCACAATGGGAATCCCAGTGCAATGTTTCACGTTCCTAGCTCCAGTATTTTCGGCTTTGCGTTGATCAGAAAGTTCGGTTCTACAAAATTTCAACCCTCATTTTAACCCCTGCAAGGTTAATTTTAGAAAAATAAACAATGAGGTTATTTTTACTTTTGATTGTATAACTAAAGTGCAAAGTTTGACAATTACAGCTTTAACGGTTTGGATTTTCCATACAACCGTTTTTTAACCTTTTCACCCCCTTAATGGTTGAATTTCGAAAAATCCCTTCTTAGTGCTAACCTACGTTACGGTGGCAACCCCTGAGCAAAATTTCATGGTCCTAGCTCCAGTAGTTTCGGCTGTGCGTTGATCCGATAGTTGGGTTCTGCAAAATTTCAACCCTTATTTTTACCCCTTTTGGGTTAATTTTAGAAAAAATAAGTATGCAGTTATATTTCTTTTTGATTGGCTAACTAAAGTACAAAGTTTGACAATTACAGCTTTAACGGTTTGGATTTTCCATACAACCGTTTTTTACCCTTTTCACCCCCTTAGGGGTTGAATATCCAAAAATCCTTCCTTAGAGCTACCCTACGTCATAATAGGAACTCTTGTGTAAAATTTCACATTTGTAGCTCCAGTAGTTTCGGCTGTGCATTGATACGTCAGTCAGTCAGTCAGGTTCCTCTTTTATATATATATAGATGTTACTACTAAAAAAATGGTGTTCCTAAGTCTTGTAGTTTATAGGTTATACATTTTAAACTATTGCATAGCTTCTAACGCGGGCCTTGAGCGTGGAGACCGAAACTTAAATTTAATATTTTTATTTTTATTCAAATATGTGCCAGTACTTTTAAATGCGAATTGCAAAGCTATTGCGTGATTAATTGTAATCTAACCTCTTTCGATATTTAGTTTTGCTATCTACTTTTTATGACTTTTTGAAATATCACGCTTGTCTCTTTAGTTCAGCAACTCGCCTCTAGGTGGCATTGGTTGTATCGGCGTTACTGTGCATGCGTAATCCCCCTCTTCGCCCCGCAATCTGGTGACTCATGTCTGCTTAGAGTTTCGGCGTTAGGGCACCTCCTCTTTGTATTTCCTTCATGGTACGACTCTACGAAGCTCGCACGTACAACAGTGAATATCTGTACAATTAATATCAAAGAAAAACAAAGGAAAAAATACTGCATAATAAAATAAATAAGTAATTATAATTACGTAAGTTGATATAAAATACTATGCAATAGCTTTACCGCGGCAGTCTCCGAGTATCACACGTCTTTTTTTTTATTCCATTGAATGGCGATACGGGCATGCCGTTCACCTGATGGTTAGCGATACGACAGCTCATAAATAGTAGCAGAACCAAATAACACCTCGAATCACAAAGCAATGCTTGGCGTTCCACTGCGCTGGCCATCCTGAGACATAAGATGTTAACTCTCAATATATCCAGTATTTGCTCTGGCTACAATGTCCTTCAATCCGAAACACAACAGTGCTTCTACACTGCTGTTTGACGGGAGAAATAGACACTGTGGTGGTACCCACCCAGGCAGCCTCTCACATATGAGAGACCTACCACCTGTTTTTTTTTTTTTTTTTTTTTGGTTCTGGTGTAAAATTGCATTCTTCGAGTTTCTACAAGATTGCTTTCTGCCGTCTATATTGTCTGCTTACAATCTTGTATGCTTACGCCCGAATACAGGAACGAAACTTAAATATTATGTTGCACTTAACTACGTAAATCCCGGTTAAATGTACTGGCTAAGTGGGCCGTGCGCTGCTAAGAGCAACTTATTATTTGAATGGCGTTCGAGTATTCGGGCGTTAGAGTATCACTACATAGTATAAAACGAAGTCGCTTTCTCTGTCCCTATGTCCCTTTGTATGCTTAAGTCCATAAAACTACGCAACGGATTTTGATGCGTTTTTTTTTAAATAGGTAGAGTGATTCAAGAGGAAGGTTTATATGTATAATACGTACATATTCGATAATCTACTTGTACTCGGGCGAATCTGGGCCGGGCCGCTAGTCAATTATATAAAGAGAGCGCTGGTACTTCAAAAACGCAGATAGAAATAGTGGTGTGCCGGGCCACGGTTTCTGTAATAGGAGGGCTATTGGCTAATATTTGACAGCTTGTCCAAAATACATGAATTACTTGGAAAAGAAAAATAAAAATAAATACTTTATGGTTATTTTATTCCAATCAAACTTGTTTCAAAAAATTAGTGGCTATATGATTTCGGTTATCAGAGGATTTTATAGCAATTTATTTCTAAATAATTAATTAAATTTTCACTTATATTATTACTTTTATTTATTATAGATATTCTAAGTATAAAATGTATATTTGTCTCAAAATAGTAAATCATTTCACTTTATTTTAGGATAAACAAATTAAATTCTAATGTTGAATTTTCGCTTACTATTGTAATGTTCAAACTGCCAACTATAAAGTATGTTTTTTTTTCATGGAAATTAAACCATAAAAACGGAAGTGTTTCGGAACGGTTTTTGTATTTCGGTCTGTGTACAATGTTTGTATGTTGTAATGACTAATGAGTAATGATATCGGTGCGTGTGTATGCAGACGTATAGGCAGCCGCGACCCCCGCGCGGTGCCTTGTGCAGGGTGGCGCGTGTCGTGGCTGGTGTCGGCGGGCGCGCCGGGCGCGGCGCTGGTGCGGCTGGCGCGCTCGCCGCGGGAGCTGCGGCGCGACGCGAGCCTGCGCGCGCACGTCGCCTACTACGCCGCCAGGGCGCTGCTGCCGCCGCTGCACCGCTGCCTCTCGCTTCTCGGAGTCGACGTCTTTAAATGGTTGGTATCGCTTGGAAAAGTGACAACCGATATCACGTGTAAATTTAAACGACGGATTTGTTAAATATACAACATGTAACAAATTTAAATGTAAAAGCGGAAAGTAGTACGTTCAGAATCAACTACTGAACCGATATCAACATTTTTTTTGGTAGGTATTTTTTTTCAAATATTAGTCAAGACCAAGTAAATTACAGACACTCTTTCATTTAGTACTCCGAACAAATGAAATTGAAACGTAACTCCAGAACATAAGATCATTTTTAAATGAATCACTAAACGAATACTCTAATAAACTAAATAATGAACAAAAATGAACTTTATTTCGATGATCATAAAGTTTATTTAAGCAATCTATCATTAATCAAACGCACACAACGATAGGCCTGAATAAACGTATTAAGCTACTAAAATAAATAACTATCATATTCTCTTTTCCGCACATTTAACTACAATAATATATAGAGCAGGATGCAGCTACTGTTTAATGCAATTTAATCCATCCGACAAACGATGGCGCGTGCGGCAGTACATCAAAAGGTTTAGCAAGTCGGTATAGGGATGCGCCGCGAAAAAAAATACTCCCGGTATTTGCAGGACCGGGCAATCCGAATCTCGCGCAATACATGCACTTGAAGGAAACAAATTAAATTGTAACAAAATCACAATGAAAAGAAACAACAAGTATTTCTATGCAAAATAATTTCGCGGAACGTTAAAATGATGATGGAATTCGGTTTGTAATTTTGCTACAATGTATGCGGAATCCCGGTGTGTCGGATATCCCTTATTGCAATCCCTAAATGGGCACCGACCTTGTGAAAAAAATCTAGTCGTGCACCGCAGTTATCTGTGACTACTTGTGTTTAAGTGTTAAGTAGATATTTCGATAACTTTCGCGCGCAATGTCTTCGGTATTCGAATATTGAATACACTGAAATAGTGAGAACTTTGGCACTGTTTGGTGATAATGTATCATGGGCATGCAGGACATTTAACAACATGCACGGCACCAATGTAGTGTCTGATAGTATCTCGATGTGCAATGGCCTCCTAGGTCACCTGACTTGACGCCTCTTGTTTTTTTTTTGTGGGGACGTAATAAATCTCTGGTATACTTCAGTGAAAGTACTAATGTGGAGGAACTAAAAAGTAGAATAGTGGCAGTCTTCCTAAAAGTGAAGAGTGACACTGAAGTTTTACATAAATTACGTGAACAACTACGCAAATGTGCATCAAAGTGTATCAAGGTGGTGGACATTTCGAACATATTTTAAAAAGAAATCGCCGCATGAGTGCCATGTAACACGTAAGTGAATTTTGTTGTTTTTTTTTGTGTTGTGATTCTCAATCTAGTCTTCGTTGTTAGATATTGCGTTATCTTATTACCTTATTCATTAGTAATGCAAAATAAATTACGCCTGTATCCTGCCCGCCTGTAGGAACTAAGTTTAGCGGAAGTGAAATTAATAATATTTAATAGCCAATTCATGCAAATATTGTCTTGTGTTGGGTTCGTACGCATTATATCTAGTTAGTAAAATATTTAGATTTCATAGTTAAAACACAAATGTTATGCTTACAGATTAAATTAATAATAATTTGTTTACCAAACCACCCGGTAATCAGTTACGTACGTAATATGTATTTTGTTTATTGTCGGCCGTTTCTGCCGGCGCAGCGTTCGGCATTAGGTGCTCCGTGCTCGTGTGAATGGGCCTTGTGTACATGTGTGCGTGTCCGCGAGCGTGGGTAGTAGTACACTCTATTTCTAACTCGTAAGGTGACCATGTTAAGTGCTTACATTTGGTATAACTAATTTCATAAATAAGATTTTGTAATTATGGTAGTACGATTTCAAAGCATAAACTATGATTGTAATAATATTTTAAAGTTGGGGTGTCTGAGGTTGTGAATTAATCCTGTTACACGTTGTATACACCAGAAAAATTGATTATTTTTCAGAAGTGGTTAGTAAAAATAATCCGTCAGGATTTTTTTTTGCACTTTATTGCATTTACTCATGAACAATCATTCGCATAAGACAGACGGGAAGCTGAGTATATGATATAAAATACAGTATTTTTACTCGAAATTAACGACCATTTCGCTCGTGTCCTGGTTTAATGAAGCAAAATATGTATATTGTACAGGTGGCACGAGCTGGGGTACAACAGGGCGCAGCAGGAGAGCGAGTGCGTGCAGACGGGCGGCATCGCGCGCTACATGTCTCGGCGGCGGTGCGCGGCGTGCGGCGCGCGGGGCGGGGCGGCAGTGTGCGGCGCGTGCACTCGCTCGCCGCGCGCCGCCGCCACGCTCGCCGCGCGACACGCCGCCGCCACCGCACACCTCGCCTACTGTACACAGGTACGTACCACGCATACTGATACCATTTGACTTTTGAGAATAATATTGATGTTTAAACGTGGATTACAACTTACGATACTTAATTTTTTCTTTCGTATTTTTTTTAATTCTACTATTGAGATACCCAAATGCGCGTCTTGTATCGGACAGGATTTTTTTGTCATACAGTGTGATAAGAACTTTTTCAGAATACCATTTCTTGTCACTTTTTCGTTATCTATTTGCAAATCACAATGATTCTGAGGAAGTTTTACTTATAAATATTTAGATCGCACCAGTACTTATTTCACAATCGGACCGACCTACACATCGGTACACAACAGGTCGAGCCTTAATCTTAGTCACAGATCACTCCCAATAGATACCGCATAATGTCAAATTTGTTTGAATCCAAAAGTGCCGATTTAGGTTACAAGAGCGGGGAAGCGAGGGACGAGGCAGCGGCTCGTAGTGATGTGAACAAAATATTATTGTATAAAACTATGTCGATAATATTGTCGATGGATTAAAAGTAACTATTTTACGGATTTCATTTACGACGTAATAATCTTAATGTGTTTTTGAAAGGAATAATAAAAACGCCTTTCAGTATGTTTGGAATATGTTTACTATTAATTTTATATAATTTACAAAATACTTAAAAAATGTTTAAAGGAGATGGGCCAGAAATGTATGGGCCTTGGGCCGTTTGTAGTACATTACACCAAATTTACTTAGTGAAATTGGCATTCGATTTCTGTATGAAATACTATTATACGTTACATATTAGCCTTATACAAAAATAAATACCAAGCCAAGAACAGCAACACTACAAGGGGACAATATGGCGTCTGAAACGGCATGTTTGACAACCGATGTCAAAACTTGAATATGAAGTAATTCGTTTTCCTATAAATCAAATATTATTTTTAGTCGTCTGTGCTATAAATTACTGTACTCTATATAACTCGTAAATGTTTTAACGTCAACGGAATTAGTATCTTACTTTATTGATCATCTTATATAATATAACATAATGTCTATACAATAAATTGCAACAAGTCTGTCAGAATCTCGTCATGTTTATAGTTATTTAATATTAAGAAAGTGTACCTATATCTGGCCGTAAGTGCGGTGCATAATACTTGCTAAACAACCTATTTAAATAATCCACAATAAAAATCTGCTAGGCATGAGATACAGCACGGCACAGACTGATCACTTGTCGCGACTGCTAGCATCTGTATCAGCCCATATACGTCCCACTGCAGGGCACGGGCCTACTCTACAATCAAGAATACGATTGAGAGTGATTAGGCCATATAGTCCACCACGCTGGCCTAGTGCGGGTTGACGGACTTACATACCATAGAAATTCTTATGAATCGCTATGGTAAGCAGGTTTCCTCACGATGTTTTCCTTCACCGTTTTAGTGCGTGGTGATTGACTATCAATACACACATGACTCCGAAAAGTCAGAGGTGTTCCCTATGTGCATATGAATAAATAATCATTTTATTATTAGGCATATGCACTTAATAAGCTCTTAGTTATTATAGTCCATACAAATGAATACGCTATAAAAATGGAATCGAATCTGATAGCAGCCATGTTTATTTCTATACCTTAATGACTAGTAAAAGAACATACTAGCAATCATTTCTGTACAAGCTAACATTTCAAACATTATATTTAGTCTACCCCTAGAAGTCTAATATACTTTAGTATATTAGACTTCTGCATACTTAAAAATAATATTATCCTAAGGTTTAAGATATTATTTTTCAAATAATGTATTTGACATTAATTCTAACTGGTTATTTCTGAGCACACATAAGGAAAAAGTAGGATTAATTGATGAAAGAAAACTAAAATCAAACAAAACTTAAGGACAATAAAGTACAACCAGATCTTGCTTTATATTTTTTATTTATATTCGCCTAAAAATAATCTCCAGTCAAAACATCTAGGAACAATGCCGGTGCTCCTATATTGTACTATTGGTAGCCCAACCTAAAGGCTAAATACCACAGTATAATCATGGTATGAGTACAGCAACCCACTGTCCAGTATCCAGCCATGTTCCTTTCAACATGAAGCACTTGTGGGTGTTAAGTATGTCCAAAAGAATCGAGATTGATACAATCTTTTTACGGCGGAGTTGGAATAAAATCTTGCTCATTGTCTACAGCTTGATTTATTTGCAGCCAGCAGTTTGTACAGATAATTGCTTGTCCTGATAACTAAAACAAAATAAAAAAGATTTAATAATGACGATATCGAAGAATTATGATGAATAAATAACTCTTTGCAGTCACATGTGTATGATCCCAGGTCTTCTTCTTTAAACAATAGCGGACTATTGTTTAAAGAAGCATCTTAGCAGGCCGGCTGGCTAATTGTATGAAATGTCTTGGGACAGTCATCTGATGCCATTAGATATTCCTCCTGGACGTCATTTGTGCTTACCATCAGACATAGTGTTGTTATTATGGATATAATTATAATATAATATATTATACATAACACAAGGTCATCTGAGTGTCCAGAGGGAAATAAAATAAAATGTAATTCATTTAACAATTTAAACAACAATATATAAAATATCACTTCTTACATATTTATGTACTAGTAGACTTGTCCTGTGGACACAATGCAATTCAGCTCTAACATGAATACTTTTGTAATACTCCATACTTTGTATTGACCTTGATTAATTGGCATAAAACATACATTTCCCAAATTAATGAAGAAAATAGAATACTTACTTCTTGTTCTGCCATTTCAGCAATAAAACGTTTTGAAATACTCTACACGAGAGTGAATTGGCAGCCCATGTAGTTACTAAGATTCTGTTGAATGATAGAATCCATTTCAATTTTGCAGAAGTGCAATTCAACCATTTCACAACAATTGCAGAAGTGCAATTCAAGCAAAGCGCCACTTTTGATGTGCTGAAAAGCAGAATTGTGGGTTAGAAGAGAAATATGAACATAGAAAAACATAACAGTATTACTTACATGTGGCATTCAAAATAATAAATAATATGTTTACTCACCAAAATACGAACTAGTAATTGCGTTTAAACGTCAAGATATATCATCTGCGAGAATCAGAATCCATAAAACAAAGCCAGGTATACAGATAAGCAAATACACATTTGCGAAATGTATGCGAATAATAAAAAATAATACGAATTACGGCCACAGACGTAGACAGATAACACAGAGTTTTGCAATTGCTGTCAAGTTAAACATTTTCGTTCTTAAACTAAAATCATGTAACATAAATAAAATAATAAAAGTGACTTCTTTAACAACATATATCGTCTTTTAAAAAGCGAAGGATATGGAAAAAGAAATATAGACAATAATTATAATTTGTAGGGGGGTTTTAAAATAAGACATATTCAAGTTAAAGATAATGGGTTCGCGCATTTTTGAACGAAATGACAATTAGGCATCATGGAGGACAGATTATAGAAGAAAATATTGCTTCTGTACTAAAACAATCACATTTTTGTATAAAGCCTCCTGTTGTCCAAGAAATCTAAATGTATTTTATTTGAATTCCACATTTTTTTCTAGAATTTGTATTAGACGTACACAAAACGGCCCAAGATAGCACATCTCCTTTAAAAATACTTTCTATAATCAAACTTTTCAGTTATATATCTTAATTCTTATCTTGATACTACTATTTGATGGCTTCTATCTTTGAGATTAATTCTCAATTTTGCTAAAACTGCGATGGCGTCCGTATTCACACCGTGCCATCTCTCATTATATTAAAAACAAGCTCTTCTTGTTTTACCGGCAATAATCAAAGGATGCATATATTCAAAAGGAATTAAAGAAATGTTATTTCCTTACATATATTATATCCAAAACCTCTACTTGTAATAATTTATCAGTCACTCGTTTCGCTTTTATATCAAAATTGTTACAGCTGGAACACTAAAGTGTGCCAAATAAAAATTTTACAACTAATGCTATGCTAATAAATTTTGCCATTTTCGATACACAATTTATGGTCAAAGAACAACCTACGCGATTATTCGTACTCGGAAACTAAAAATGAGATCTAATTAAGTAGATTGTAATAAAAATATTCTCAAAAATACATTTCAGTTTATCTTTTCAGTTAATATATAAGTTAAAATAAAAATTCTATAGAAAATGGTATTTTAATAAATATCCAACATACAATACGATATACAAAAATTGGTAAATATAAAGTAGGTACAGCTGATTCGAAAACAAATCTTTTATCGTTTATCCATTTAAAGCTGTCTTCGGAGAAGTGCCTTGAACATATGACGCTATACTTTCTCGGGAACCACTCAGTACCACGAGATGTAGCATATGTCCCTTGGGACTTATCTTTAGCACATTTAGGAAACCTTAAACAGAATGTATTAAAATGTTTTATGTTTAAACTTTTCTTATAGGGTTATAGAAAACATTATATTTCTTGTTATACGTTTGTTTAGATGTGAGCTGGTACAGTTAAATTTATTTTAAAAGCAATCGTATCAATGACGAAAAAGTGCAAAACGGAAATTATTTTACTTATTGGTACTAATATCGACATTAATTAAAATGCATGTGACCGCAACACTGTTGTGAAATATGTTAGGAGAAGCGTTTCCAAGGAGATGCGTAAAAAGGACATGCATACAATTACAGTAAGGAGTGAAAGAGATACATGCGAAAATAACCATTATAAATTGAGCTGTTTGACACGAAAAATATAAGAAATATTTTACCGATGTAAACTTATACCATCTTTCTTGTAACTGGATGTCCTTCTATTGCTCCCACACCACTTGGAACTGCACGTAGTTATATTTCCATATTATTTTATAGACGAAATCCACAGAAATAAACCGTCAAAATAAATACCGGGTATATCAAGACTGCTACCGAAAACGAAGCCGGGTGATAGTTTAAGCGACTTCAGACACAATCCAACAGAAAAACTTGCAAAAAAAAGCGACAATTTTTTTTTGTTATTTTTTTCCTATGGCCATATTTGGGTGGTAAATACATTTTTTCCTAAAATAATAGTGTATATCCTTTTATTTATAAATACTCTAAGGTATAAAAGAGTTTAAATTATTATTTTAGCAAAAACTATGAATTTACCACCCAAAATGGACGATATTTAAAAAATCATAAAAAATAATTGTCGCGTTTCTATGCGAAATTTTTAATTGCATTGTGTTTGTAGCCACTAAAACTACCACCCGGCTTCGTTTTCGGTAGCAGTCTTGAGATACCCTGTATAGAGCCACAAACTTAACTGGCCCGGTGGCCAAAAGTGGAAACAACGACGTCATTTGGAATTAACAATTTATCTGCCACTCACTGACTTATCCGCCATTGATTGTTTACTCAATGTATTTATGTTTCCTGCATTATTTAAAACTAGTTAAAAATGTCGAAGACTTTAAAAAGTAACGCTAGGAATGTTAGACTTCAGGTATTAAATCTTACGAAGGAAGAAAAGCGTCTTCAGACCCCAATAATACCCTTCCAAAAAAATTATCAACACGTAGCTGCCGCCAAAAGTCTGTGTTGTCAGTTTTTCAAAATAAATTCCACGTAAACAGAATTTTGTACGTACTATTACAATAGATGTAAGTACATATCATAAACTAAAATTTAATGTTACGTGCGTGGTGGCCTGTTGGTGAATGGACCGGACGCGGCTGCTAACATGTTCACGGTGGTCGCGGGTTCGAATCTCAGAGCACACCTCTGACTTTTCGGGGCCATGCGTGTATTGATATTTGATATTCTATCACCGTGCGCTAAAAGTCGTAAGGAAACCTACATACTTGCTATAAGAAATAGTATGTAAGTCCACCGACCCGCATTAGGCCAGCGTATTGGACTATATGGCCTAATCACCCTCAATCGTCGTTTCGATTGTAGAGGACGCCCATGCCCTGCAATGGGACGTATATGGGCTGATACAAAACCACTAGTTTAAGGGTTTGGGGAATGATTCGTTAGAAATCTTGTGAAAGAAAAATAACATGCAGATGAAACTGATCCACTCATTTTCCCGACCCTATTGATCGGATTGAAAAATCTTACATTACCCACTTTATTGCAATATCAATTTTTAATGGCAACACGAAATTCGATTACAGCGGCTCTCCCACCGGGTCAGATAAGTTTGTGGGACTATAGATATATTTTATTTCAATGACACTAACAGGTCAAAGACGTGGCCGCTACTGACGTTGCGCATCCTACGTGCAAAAGCACTAAAGGCATTACACGCGTCAGTTGCCTGTGATGTGGTATCTATTGGGAGTGATCTGTGATCTTAGTGCTGCACGAGTCCGCATCCACCATGTTAATCGATTTCGATCTCGCTCACATTATTCTTTGTGTATTTAATTGTTGTGTACTAAATTAGGTGTAGTGGATTGATTGCGCCTGTTTCTGTAGCCGCTCTTTGTAGGAAGAGACAGAGATAAGTTAAATGCGTTGTCATCCACAGTCCTCGTCAGTGGCTCCAAGTAGCGGTAGAGTGAGTATGGACAGTGCAATGCACTGTAATCCACTCCCGCGGCCACACCCCGGTAAACCACGACGGCCCGTGGGCTAAATCTGATGAGGATGGGGCTTCTTGCATGTATGAATGTAAAGTCCTGATGAAACTCCCCAATACCATACAGTTTCATCCGAAAAGAAGGAAAACTATATAAAACCCGGGTCGGTGCATCCGTTAAGTAACCTGCAACCAACCTGGCTCCGCACCTATCGACTCGTCGTTCCTGTGGGCCAAGCCAGCGAGGTCGAGAGGGTGACGTAGAATCTGGGCATTCCTACGTTGCCATGAAGTCTGCCGTCCCAGGCATAGTAGCGTCCGTGGAGAGGCCACTTCACCCACTGCAGCTTATGTTGAGTGGGAAAAAAACACGGGGAGTGGCAGTGATCGGTTATACGTCCGTACAAATAGGCGTCAGTGCGGGCGCCAGGGGTCACTCCTGACAGTAGGAGGGTCCATCGTAGACCCAGCGACTAGTTACCGCCCGCTTAAGCTGGGCAGCCCTCAGCCAATAAGGTACTAGTCCGTCTCGGTGCAGTCTTACTCCCTCTGGGTGAAGGGAGTACTAGTCTAACAGCTAGATAGGCGGTACCGTTATTAACATCAACTACTTCCCAGAAAAGAAACGATAATAAGAATATTACAAAACACAACACATTATCCATGCGGCTAGCGACATGGAATGTCCGCACAATGAGGACAGGTTTCCCGGACAACAGTGGAAACATCATATGCGCCGACCACCTGCGCAAGACTGCAGTCATTGATCTCGAATTGCATAAGTTTAATATAGCAATAACAGCTCTTCAGGAATGTAGAACTGCTGACGAGGGTTCTATACGTGAACAACATTTTACTTTCTTTTGGAAGGGTAAAAACATCAACGAAGTTCGTGAACATGGTGTAGGTTTTGCAATACGTAATGACATCTTAAAATCGGTTGAGGGACCTAGAGGCTTTACAGAACGTAATATGTCACTGCGTATGCTTACCACTTCTGGTTTTGTAACTATACTATCCGTATATGCTCCCACTTTAACATCATCTGACGAAAATAGATTTATTTTACGAAGATCTTACAACAATAGTAAAACAAATTCGAGCTGGTGATCATGTTGTATTACTGGGAGACTTCAATGCTCGTGTAGGTCAGGATACTGTGTCTTGGCCCGAATATTTACCCTTTAAACAGATATAATTGTAAACAGAAAGTAAGGAAATGGCTTTTAACCAAAAATTACAACGAGACGGAAAATATTCTAAATTTTGCACCATCGTAATAAATACGTTACATCATATATTCTCAAACACTAAAACTCACACACACTCACACACATTCACACTACACACAACTCACACACTTACACTTAAAGATACTTACACATACTGTCTTGGCTACAGGCACGACATTATAAGACATTATAAGTCTTTATATGTTATTTTATTGACAATACGGTAGACTAAATTAACATTGATTTTTGTAAGCGACTTCGATACAGTGACCATATGTACGATATGAACCCCTGGTGCCCATAACACAAGTTAAATCTTTATTTGGGCACCAGAGTTCAATCTAACACTTGCGCTTTAACTCTATTTTATTTTGTATTCCTACTGCTTGTACTTTAGTTTTAGTGTTTTGTATGTCTTTCTTTTTTGAAATAAAAAAGTTTATTATTATTCTCTTTATTTTATTTAACATATTTTTTCTATTTTTACATATATAAATTATAAAAATATATATATATATATAAAAATATAAAAAATAATTTATTTACCCTCCGGTGGTGAGGCTCAAGACCCAAGCCACCGGCGGTTAGGGAGACAAAGTGAGGAACCGCCTCACAATGCGTGCCGTGTCCAATAATACTGCCTTCTGTATTTGACCTTTGACCCAACAGTCAATTGAGAGCCTCTGTAGGTGTTGGTCGAGGCTCTTTGGTATCAACCCATGAGCAGATACGACAATCGGGACAATAATTGTTGAATCGACATCCCACATGTCGGTAACCTCGTGTGCTAAATCTAAGTATTTAGACATTTTATCTTTTTCAGCTTTGACGAGGTTATCGTCATGCGGGATGGTGACGTCAACAAGTATAGCCCGGCGCGCCAATCGATCTATTATCACAACATCAGGCTTATTGGCGACAATAGTCCTGTCTGTGATAATAGATCGATCCCAGTACAACGTTGCATGACCATTTTCAAGAACTGGTTGAGGAACATACTGGTAATATGGCACTTCAGAAGTCACAAGTCCATATCGAAGAGCAATTTGCTGGTGAATGATCTTGGCTACTAGGTTATGTCTATGCAAATACTCGCCGTTAGCAAGATACGAACAACCGGAGATAACATGCCTGATGGACTCGCCAGGACGGTGGCATGCCCGACAGATGTCGACCTTACCGTCCTTCAGGATGTATTTCCTATAGTTGTTCGTCTTAATAACTTCGTCCATAATTGCAAAGACAAAACCCTCGGTTTCCCCAAAGAGGTTACCGAAGCGCAGCCAAGACACAGACGCTAGTCGGTCCACACCAGGCCCATGAAGGGCTCGATAGAACCGACCGTGCAGCTCTTTGCTCTTCCATATGTCCTCGCGATCCCTAATGCCTACCACCAAAGGTTTCCGCCAGTTCTCAATCGCCAAAGACAGCGGGGTAAATCCTTTATCTACCATAACTACAACCCTATGCATATCCACGTTACTGTGAAGGAAATAATCCCTGAGATTGCACAGCTCGCGATTATGTAGGTCTTTAGCATTAAGAATGCCTCGGCCCCCACATCTCCGCGGGATGTACAATCTCATCACTGACGAACGTGGATGATGCATACGATGTGCAGTTAGGAGAGTTCGGACTTTACGATCCAGGGCGTCCAATTCGGTCTGAGTCCATTTGAGTATGCCGAAAGAGTACATGAGTACAGGCATAACCCAACCGTTGAAAGCGCGAATCTTGTTTCCACCTGACAAAAAACTGTTAAGTACTTTTGTCAGGCGGTTAAAGAAACGTTCTTTCATCGATTGTTTTACATCTGCACCCATGATACCAAGAGCCTCTGGCATACCCAAATATTTGTAGGTTTCCGTCACAGAGAGGGACCTGAGACTTACAGTCTCTGAGACTTGTATGTCATCAGAGACCGCTACCTCCCCTTGCTTCACATGGATAACCGCACATTTATCGACACCAAACTCCATATTGATTGAGTTGCTAAATCTTTCAGTTATTTTTAACAACTCAATCAATTCGGATTGTTTTGATGCAAATAATTTGAGGTCATCCATGTAGAGCAAGTGAGATATAGGCTCAGAGCCTCTCCGCAGACGGTAGCCTAACCCTGAATCCAACAACAGCGTGCTGAGAGGATTCAGGGCCATGCAAAACCACAGTGGACTCAGACTGTCACCCTGGAATATACCCCGCTTGATTCTAATCAGCTCATCACAATCAGAAGGACCCGTACCGCCTGGATATCTCAAGACAGTGGCCCACCGCCCCATACAAGACCCAAGGAAGTTGCATAAATTTGTATAAATTTTATACAAATTTAAAACTCTCTTGAGCCATGTATGGGGCACTGAATCATAGGCCTTTTTATAATCTATCCAGGCAGCCGATAAATTCCTTCGGTTGTGACGAGCCTGTTGGCAAATGGTCATGTCAATGAGAAGGAGCTCCTTTGTACCACGGGACCCATTCATGCAACCTGTCTGGCCGGAAAAGAGAATTTGATTTGAAGAAATATGGTCTGTAATTTTGGATCTAATAATGGAAGTCAAAACTTTATAAATAGTTGGAAGGCATGTAATGGGTCTATAATTTTTTGGTTCCGTGGTAACACCGGATTTAAAGAGCAGGTGAGTGACACCTGTCGTCATAAATGTTGGGAGCGATCCCCTTTCAAGCGCATCCTGGAACTGTGTTGCTAATCGAGCATGCGAACTTGGAAACCATTTTAACCAGAAATTGTGCAGACCATCCGGACCCGGAGACTTCCAATTTTGGGTTGGACGAATCGCTGCCAGAACATCCTCTGGACTGATTAAAATGGTTTCCATAGCCGGTATTGCCTCGCAAGCTCGATCGACAACACCAAACCAAGGGGCTTCAGTGTGAGAGACAGGGGACGACCAGATATTCGCCCAGTACTCACGCATTTCGTGAGCACTTGGCAGCCGCCCATCTCCCACACCGTGTTGGGAATTCTCCCAACATCTATAAACTCTTTTTTGGTCACTTTGGAACATACGATTTTGTTGGAAACGATCCCATCGCTTCCTATAGCGGCGAATGCGGTTCGCCCACGCATAGACTTTTTGTTTGTAGAAGTCTATGCGTTCTGTGACGCAAAGCCTATAATTGCGAGGGCTTGTATTGGTCCCCGCAAAAGCCTGCGTCACAAAACGCATAATCTTCGGCCTGCTATTTCCTTCTCTGAAGGAAATTAGCTTGCCGATGAGAATTCGGGCCCTGTTGATACGGTCCTCGATCCTACGCTGCCAAGCAGGCACAGTCACAACACCTCGAGTGGCTTTAAAATCACTTGGAAATTTTACATTAGCCACTCGACATGCTGCAACCGCCGCGCAGAAAAGGATCGAATGCGTATCAACAAGATCCCGACTGGACTCCAAGTACGTAGGTAACATGGAGTCCAGAGCTCCCACCAGCATCAAATTTCGTCTATGCGTCGGCAAACGCGGCAAGCGCGGTCTACAAGACGCAGGTAGAGATACGAATTCCGAAATCGCACGTTCCAAAGCCCCTCTCAGACGTTGTTCATCTTGGGGACTTACATTGCTGTTCATATTGTCCGTCTGATCGATATCAGCAGCAGGTATTGGTGGTGTGTCTGCTGCTTGATCCACGGTGACGGACGGGACATTGACGTCCTGGACAACACATAAGTCTGTGCGCAACCGCTCAAGTTCTTGATCATCCAACAACTTACGCCGCTGAATAAATCGTACTTGATCCGACAGTCGTTGGGATGACACATCAACTGTTGGTTCCAAAGCCTGAAACAGAGACAGCATTTTAGAACGATACGCAGTGAGTTTAGTTCCTCCCTTTGTTGCCCCAAAGTAGGCCCGCATGACATTCTCATTCAATTCTTGAGTCCATCTCATGCGGCGCACTACTCCACCGGTAGCGGGGACCGTAGGCGGGACACTCGGCCCCACAGGTCCCAAGCCCACCGCTGGAGGGGGTCGTCCTCTTCGCCGCGCAGGTCTTGGTGGCGGCGGGGACGACTGCAGCTCGCCGTGTTGGCTCGACACGTCGAAGTTCGGCGTCGACTCGAACACTTCCGAAGCCGACGCCCACGACGCGGAGCTCGACGAGCTGGGAGATCTCGAACGTGCGATTCGTCTTCTGGCTCGTGTTATCATCTTGTGATCATCTTATTGCGTTTTAATCATTTTAATGTTGTTGTTATTAATTGACACTGTGTCACATGTCAAAATAAATTTCTTTCTTGTATGGTGTAATAATTGGTGGCAAATACTGAAATATTCTTATAAAAAACATAGTATACTATTGCAGTTGTTGTAGAAAAGCGAAAAACATCTATTATATAGTATATATACAATTTAAAATAATTTTCACGATTTTTCACAAACTAACTCTTTGGTGTTGCCAGTTATTATTATTATTATATTATTATTATTTCTCTTTATTTTAAATCTTTTTTTTTTACATTTTTATATATTATACCGGCTATATCAAGACTGTTACCGAAAACGAAGCCGGTTGGTAGTTTTAGTGGCTACAAACACAATGCAATTAAAAATTTCGCATAGAAACGCGACAATTATTTTTTATGATTTTTTAAATATCGTCAATTTTGGGTGGTAAATCCATAGTTTTTGCTAAAATAATAATTTAAACTCTTTTATACCTTAGAGTATTTATAAATAAAATGATATACACTATTATATTAGGAAAAAATGCATTTACCATCCAAATATGGCCATAGGAAAAAAATAACAAAAAAAATTGTCGCTTTTTTTTTGCAACTTTTTCTGTTGCATTGTGTCTGAAGTCGCTTAAACTATCACCCGGCTTCGTTTTCGGTAGCAGTCTTGATATACCCGGTATAGTAAAAAACAAAATACATATAAAAATATAAAAAGTTATCCAACGATCGCGAGGCTCGAGACCCAAGCCACCGGTGGTTAGGAGCCCAAAGTGAGGAACCGCCTCACAATACGTGCCGTGTCCAGCAATACTGCCTTCTGAATCTGACTCCTGACCCAACAGCCGATTGAGAGCCTCTGTAGATGTTGGTCGAGGCTCTTTGGTATCAACCCATGGGCAGAAACGACAATCGGGACAATAATTGTTAAGTCGACATCCCACATGTCGGTAACCTCGTGTGCTAAATCTAAATATTTAGACATTTTGTCTTTTTCAGCTTTGACAAGGTTATCGTCATGCGGGATGGTGACGTCAACAAGTATAGCCCGGCGTGCCTAATCGATCTATTATCACAATGTCAGGCTTATTGGATAGGATAGTCCTGTCTGTGATAATAGATCGATCCCAATACAACGTTGCATGACCATTTTCAAGAACTGGTTGAGGAACATACTGGTAATATGGCACTTCAGAAGTCACCAGTCCATATCGAAGAGCAATTATTTTTATTTTATTTTATTTTATTTATAAGGGACAAAAAACGACAGTATGCTAAAACATTAAAATAAAAATATAAACTTAATAATAAAATTAAATAAACATACAGCCCACACCATTGTCCACATATTGACAGATAAAATTAAAGACTAGGAAAGTCATATTGAACGTGGAATACTCGCTATTTAGGAATTTATTTGGTTATTTCAAGAATAGACATCTTCTTGAACTTTGGGTTAGAGAGGGAGAAAATATCAATATTAGCAAAGTGTGAGTTGTAGCTATTTAATAGACGGCGAATTGGAGCACGTACCCCAGCATTACTTTTACATGAACTAGTGAAAAATAACTGAGGCACGCGCACCCCTCGCCTAATGACAGTTCTTGGTACTCTATAATATATCTTATTTGTAAGTTCTATACAATCATACTTATTATTACACAAACCATGCAGCATTATAACATCAAGCAGTGATCGTCTCGATTCTAAACTCAAAATATTATATCGTTTTAATAATTGATTATATGGAATTTTCATGTTACAGCATTTATAATTCATGGCACGTAAAATTTTTTTGAACGTTCTCAAGTTGATTAATATATTTTTTATAATGTGGGTTCCAAATCTGTGCAGCGTATTCTAGTTGAGAACGAATTAAAGTTTTATAAAGCAGAAGATAAGTACAAGGTCTCACAAAGTCTGATGTCGATCTCATGACGAAACCATACTGACGAAAAGCTTTATTGACAATATAATCTATGTGGGAATCAAAGTGTAAATTTGAGTCCATCATGACACCCAAATCCTTTACTAAATTAACGTTGGTAAGAATTTCGGTGGCTAAAGAGTAATTGAAATTAATTTTGTTTTTATTTTTTGTAAAGGATATTGCATAACATTTACTAGTGTTGAGAAATAATTTATTAATAAGACAGTAATTGTATAATCGGTTAAGGTCATCCTGAAGAAGCTTGCAGTCATTGTCATTTTTACAGTTCCTGTATATTTTTAAATCGTCCGCATACATGAGAAAGTTGCAGTTACGGAAACAGTATTTGATATCATTAATGTATAAGATAAAGAGAAGTGGCCCCAGTATGGAACCCTGAGGAACTCCGGATTGAACCGTGACATAGTCAGATTCGTAGCCACTTATTACAACTTTCTGGGTCCTATTATAAATATATGACGCAAACCACCTCAGTAAGTTGCCACGTATGCCGTTATAGGCTATTTTATCTAGAAGTAAGGAGTGGTCTACTTTGTCGAATGCCTTCTTGAAATCTGTGTATACAGCGTCCACCTGAACCCTACGATCCATATTTTCAAAAAGATAGTTCGTAAAAATCATGAGATTAGTCGTAGTGGAGCGTTTTTGTACAAACCCGTGTTGTTCTGGTATAATTACATGGTGCAATTTGGGATAAATGGCATTGTGTACAAGGCGTTCGAATAATTTGGATAGAGTGTTAAGTATGGAAATTGGGCGATAATTTTCGATATTAGCTTTTTCACCGCTTTTATATACGGGTGTTATAAAAGCTTTCTTCCATATGTTCGGAAACGTTCCTTCACGCAAGCACTTATTAAAAAATGATAGGGCCTTGTATATACTATTTGCAGTCCTAATAAATAGTATAGGTGCAAGGCCATCTGGTCCAGCCCCTTTAGAGGCATCCAGGGATTTGAGCCCGTTAAGCACAGTTTCCTGAGATAAGTGAATATCACACAAGGACAAACAATTTTCTGAGTTTGAATCTGGTGGTTGCCAAGTTTCTGGATTAAAATAAGAAGGCTCGTAAACAGAGGTAAAATAAAACGAGAATAAGTTGCAGATAGTGTAAGGGTTATCGGATGCTGTGTTTTTAAAAAACATTTCGGAGGGATAGTTTGACTTGATTTTTTTGCTTGATATGTATGACCAGAATATCTTCATGTTTTAGGAATGTTATCTTCAATTGAGATTATATAATTATGATAACAAGTTCTACACTCACGTTGGAAGAGGTGGCGATATATTTAGAAAAGTTATTGTAATCCGAGAGATTGTGATATTTCTTCCACTTTATCCAGGCACACTCTTTTTTTTTGAAGATGCGCCTGAGTGAAGGAGAAAACCAGATAGGGAAACGAGAATTACGGGATCGAGTCAAAGGAACGTGTGACTTGATAATACCATATAGTTTATTGTAAAATATATCAACAGCTTGTTCAGAAAGTAGATGTTGAAGAGAGTTTTCCCAATCAATGTCAGAAAGCTCAGATGCAACGATGCTTAAGTCTGCTTTAAAATAATTATATTTGTATAAAGGACGTCTGTTCAAATATGTTGAATAAATATCTAGGTTAGTAGTGACACAAAAGGGCGGATGGTGGCTATCGGCTAATAATAAGGGACTACAACATTCAATTTGACAGTTTAGGTTGGAAATAAATACGTCAAGGATTCTACCTAACATATTATTATTGTTGTTGTATTGCGATCCACTTACTTGTGATATTAAATTCGCTAAGAGACGTCCGGTGGTAGAAGAGGCACATGGAACTACGTGATTACCATGGTTTATCCAGTTGATGCCAGGTATATTATAGTCACCTACTAGGAAATATGAGGAGCAAGTGGGATCATTGCAGACCTCCTCTAGGGTATCAAAATATTCTGAATATGAGTCTTCAGGAGTCCGAGGTGGGATATTAGCTGCACAGATTATATGTCTTTTGTTCGGTAACTTCGCCGGAAATTGAACCATTATCTGTTCAATTTCACAATTACGAAAATGCATAATTTTTGTGGTAGGATGTAGCTGTCGTAGTATGGCAATCAAAACACCGCCTCCTTCGCGTTTATTTGTGATGGATCGATTGCGGTCATGCCGAAAAACGAGGTAACGGTCGTCAATAAATTCGCTATCCAAAATTTCAGGAATAAGCCAAGTTTCCGTCAGTATGATAACGTCATAAGAACATGATAGAATGTTCATAAATAATGAATGTAATTTTGTGCGTATTCCTCTACAGTTTTGATAGTAGAAAACAATATCATTAGGAGCCATGGTTACTTTTAAAATAATACAGATTTACACCATGAATATGACGTACCACGCAAAATATGAATATGAATATACAGCGAAAATAAATTATCATTAGATGAGTATAAGAAGTTAGGAGACCGCACAACTTGATTTGAATCAGTTTTTGATAATAATTATATAAAATAACACAGCCAAGAATTACATAACTTTTAAATGGTATTGATTTTATTATTAAAAGTAGGAACCCAACTAAAAATATAAATAGATAAATGTTCAAAGTTTTAACTACAGTATAGATTAAATTATATATAGGAATCACATAAATAAATATTAATAGGTGCGAGGAAGCAACAAGACTTAAATTAAACTTAGTTACGTTGTGAACTTTGCTTGACAAGTTTCTTAAGATCAGCCTCGGAGCGAATAGCGAAAGCTGGTCCTCCATCCCGTTCACGAACGAGAATCGTTGCGTTTTTAATCCATACGTATTTATAACCGTTCTCTTTGGCAGCTTGTCTAGATTTCCGAAATAAATCTTTGTTTTTAAGGGTTAGGTGTTCATTCAAATAGATTGGGACCGAGGTTCCAGGTATAGATAACTGGTCGGATTTCAATGATTTTATCTTCCTATAGGCACTAATGAGGTTGTCCCGAATAATACGCGATTTGAGTTTTACAATAACGTTTTTGGGCTTATTATCTTGATTTTGTGCATGTGGTACTCTATGTATGGATATTATGTCGTCAAGTGATACAGGGTACTTGACGGTTTTACCGATTAACTCAACTATAGATAGAAGATTCTCACTACGTTTGTCAGGTAGATTGCATATTTCCACGTTACATAGCCGTGCCTGTTGCTCCATCGAGTCAATTTTTGCTTCAAGGGTAGCTACAATTAGATTATTGTTATTGTGTTCAGTACCAGAAATGCGCTTATCAAAATCTTTACATTTGTTTTCCAGTATTTCAAGACGTCCTTTCATGTCTTCATAGTTTAAATTAATAAATGTCATTGCTTTCTCCAATTCGGTGTTGTGTTTAAGTATTTTTATGTATTGCTGTTTTAATTCAGAAATTTCATCTACTAATTTATTGAATGTGGCATCTTGATCAATTTTCCAGGACTGGAGCATATTCTTTAGTTCTTCAAATTTATCTGCCTCATGGGAATTACCGTCACATCTCGATCGCTTGCAAGGTCTCGTTGGTACATGTGTATCATATGTACAAGACTCCGAAATACTCGCAGTAGCGGTGAGATCCGGTTCGGATTGCGTCTCTTGAATCATAATCGCAGTAGCTTGAGGAGGTGAGCGAATAGTGCGAGGCATAGCTTTTATAAAGTGAAAAGTACAAGCTTGAGACTAAATGCACAGATCTGATAGTGACAACTGCAAAGCGAGCAAGTAGATAGATAACGCAGCGCAAGAGTAAGCTTATTTCGACAGCACAAGCGGCTCACGCGCTGGCCCAACTCGCAGCGACCGCCCCTTCAACGATGCTCAGCTCGCCGGTCGATGGTTCGAAACCTATCGGCTCAGAGTTCTTTTTCAAATATTTAAAAATTCAAAAAATTCAATTATTGTTAAGTTTATAGATTTATACACACGGTTCAAATGTCCATGCTGTGTCACAGCTATCTATCCCTCTCGCGCTCCTCCTAGTAGGCGTACACAACAGGTAAAAACACTGCGAGTGCGACAAGGAATTGACCAAAGTTGTTAACAACCAATCACACAACTCAAACTTCTAAAATCGAATAAATTCACAGAGTGAAGCGTCACACGTCTATTCGGTTTGGAATGCAAGAGCTAACTAATTTGCTGATGTATGATCTTGGCTACTAGGTTGTGTCTATGCAAATACTCGCCGTTAGCAAGATACGAACAACCGGAGATAACATGCCTGATGGACTCGCCAGGACGGTGGCATGCCCGACAGATGTCGACCGTACCGTCCTTCAGGATGTATTTCCTATAGTTGTTCGTCTTAATAACTTCGTCCATAATTGCAAAGACAAAACCCTCGGTTTCCCCAAAGAGGTTACCGAAGCGCAGCCAAGACACAGACGCTAGTCGGTCCACATCAGGCCCACGAAGGGCTCGATAGAACCGACCGTGCAGCTCTTTGCTCTTCCATATGTCCTCGCGATCCCTAATGCCTACCACCAGAGGTTTCCGCCAGTTCTCAATCGCCAAAGACAGCGGGGTAAATCCTTTATCTACCATAACTACAACCCTATGCATATCCACGTCACTATGAAGGAAATAATCCCTGAGATTGCACACCTCGCGATTATGTAGGTCCTTAGCATTAAGAATGCCTCGGCCCCCACATCTACGCGGGATGTACAATCTCATCACTGACCAACGTGGATGATGCATACGATGTGCAGTTAGGAGAGTTCGGACTTTACGATCCAGGGCGTCCAATTCGGTCTGAGTCCATTTGAGTATGCCGAAAGAGTACATGAGTACAGGCATAACCCAACCGTTAAAAGCGCGAATCTTGTTTCCACCTGACAAAAAACTGTTAAGTACTTTTGTCAGGCGGCTAAAAAAACGCTCTTTCAACGATCGTTTTACATCTGCACCCATGATACCTAGAGCCTCAGGCATACCCAAATATTTGTAGGTTTCCGTCACGGAGAGGGATCTGAGTCTTACAGTCTCTGAGACATGTATGTCATCAGAGACCGCAACCTCCCCTCGCATCACATGGATAACCGCACATTTATCTACACCAAACTCCATATTGATTGAATTGCCAAATCTTTCAGTTATTTTTAACAACTCAATCAATTCGGTTTGTTTCGATGCAAATAACTTGAGGTCATCCATATAGAGCAAGTGGGAAATAGGCTCAGACCCTCTCCGCAGAAGGTAGCCTAACCCTGAATCCAACAACAGAGTGCTGAGGGGATTCAGAGCCATGCAAAACCACAGTGGACCCAGACTGTCGCCCTGGAATAAACCCCGCTTGATTCTAATCGGCTCATCACAATCAGGAGGAACCGTACCACCTGGATATCTCAGGACAGTGGTCCACTGCCCCATACAAGACCCAAGGAAGTTGCATAAATTTGTATTAATTTTATACAAATTTAACACCCTCATGAGCCATGTGTGGGGCACCGAATCATAGGCCTTTTTATAATCTATCCAGGCAGCCGATAAATTCCTTCGGTTGTGACGAGCCTGTTGGCAAATGGTCATGTCAATGAGAAGGAGCTCCTTTGTACCACGGGACCCATTCATGCAACCTGTCTGGCCGGAAAATAGAATTTGATTAGGAGAAATATGGTCTGTAATTTTGGATCTAATTTATTATTTATTATTAATGCCTAGGCACCCACGGCATTGGAAAAATTAATGAATATGGCCAACGCCTCCTAGAGTTTTGTGCTGTAAATCGTTTATGTGTTACCAACACCTACTTTAAAGGCAAACTGTTACGCAAAGTCTCATGGAAACATCCAAGATCAGGCCACTGGCACCAGTTAGATCTTATTTTGACCAAAAGCAACAACCTAGGGGATATAAAACATACACGTTCTTTTCATACTGCAGATTGTGATACCGATCATTCTTTAGTAGTTTCAAAGATTTGTTTCAAACCAAAAAAAAAAATATAAATCTCGCCACCCGGCTAAAAACGATTGAATACATTAAAATTGAATAATGAGGAATTAACTACCCAATTTACCAAAAAAATAGAACAATTT
This sequence comes from Hyles vespertilio, assembly GCA_009982885.2. Classification (NCBI taxonomy): domain Eukaryota; kingdom Metazoa; phylum Arthropoda; class Insecta; order Lepidoptera; family Sphingidae; genus Hyles; species Hyles vespertilio. Next base: position 10,045,703 of record CM042812.1, on the reverse strand, counting down.
ACACAAAGTTGGAACCTTGAGTCATCAGCTTTAGAAGACTGGACAAATATTAAGAACATTCTAACAAACACCGCTATAGAAGTATTCGGGATGGTTCCACGCCACAAAAACGATTGGTTCCAAGCTAATATTGACCATCTTAAACCACTACTTACCGCTAAAAACTCAGCTGCATTCACCGTCTTATGCCATCAATCTCTACAAAAGAAAAGCTTAAAGCAGCGAAAGCGGAATTACAGCGTAACACCCGATAATTTCGCAAACGCTTACTGGACAGAACTTTGCCAAAGCATTCAAGATTGCTCTCATACTGGCAATATTAGTGGTTTGTATTCACGTATAAAGAAAGCAATAGGTCCTATCCTCAAAAAAATCTATCTATCATAACTGATACAACACGGCAACTCTATCGATGGGTGGAACACTACACTGCACTATATTCCAGTCCTGTAGACATTGACATCGCAGCTGTGGAAAACATTCCAAAACTGCCCGTAATGGAAGACCTTGATGCTCTACCTACAATTGAGGAGTTTCACACTGCAATCAATAAGCTGAAGAGTGGAAAAAGTCCAGGAAATGACGGTATCCCAACAGAATTGTTGAAAGTTAGGTGCGTAATGCCTCTTTGTTACAACCTATTGGTGAAATGTTGGCATGAAGGGGAAGTACCACAGGATATGCGTGACGCCAACATTGTCACCCTGTACTGCGTACAAAGGTAAAGGAGATCGCGGCAACTGTAACTCATACCGCGGCATATCACTACTGAGCATTGTAGGCAAGCTATTTGCACGAGTCATCTTAGAGAAGCTACAAAAGCTCGCTCGCCGCATTTATCCTGAAGCTCAATGTGGGTTCCGCGCCCAGCGTTCTACTACCGACATGATATTTAAATTGAGGCAACTCCAAGAAAAATGTAGGGAACAAAGAACCTCCCTCTTCATTGCTTTTGTCGATCTCACCAAAGCTTTTGATACTGTGAGCAGAGAGGGCTTATATACAGTGCTAGACAGAATAGGATGCCCACCAAAACTATTATCTCTCATTAAATCTTTTCATCAGGATATAACGGCACAATAGTATATAATGGCCAATCATCAACCCCATTTTGTATGCGTAGAGGCGTTCGTCAGGGCTGCGTCTTGGCTCCAACATCTTAATATATATAATTCACGTGTCACGTTGTTTGTCCGCGATGGACTCCTAAACCACTCAACTGATTATAATGAAATTTTGTAGATATGTGTTATTTGTTCCAACTTAAAGGTGGGATAATTTTTATCTCGATTGAATTGACGAAAGTATAAAAAAAAGGAAAAAACATTTTGCCATAGAAAATGTTCATGGGTTTGTAACTGTCAAAGATTTAATGTTCATAGCGTCGATACGGTAAACTCTTCCAACTTCTTTAAAATTAAATAACGTATTTAAATAAAGGTTTCGAATCGACAACACATAGCCACAATATTCGATTTATGGCGTATTTTAGATTTTAAAGATGTAAATTAATGACAGTAATGAAAAGTGGTTGACATTTAAATTGATTGTCAAATATTTATGCATACGTTCAGGAATTTATTGTAAACTAAAGAGTATATTATGATGCTACATAAATATAGGACAATTAAATAAATAATATTCACATGTATTAAGTTTTACTTCATTTCAAGATAGAATTTCACTTGAAAATGAAAAATCTTTAATAAAATAACACATAAAAATAAAAACTGTACTGAACTGAATAAAATAAAAATTTTATATAATTATGGAGAATATTGCAGGGATTCTCAAATTAGGCGTTGCCTGTGTCTTCAAAAACCAGTTAAATATAATTGTTTCTACGTTAATTGTGTGTGTGTGAGTGCATTTCTACTATTTGGAAAAACAGCATAGTGGGGGTGAAATAAGGGATGGGATATTGCATGGATAATCAAAATCGATAAAGTGTTTGGAAAGTAGAGAGAAACTGGATATAATAGAGTGGGAGGTAGGGGAGAAGACTGGGATAGCTGACAGATTTAATAGGACGAAATGTAAATGCACGGTATAAGACGGGATGGTTAATTAAGAGAAAGGACGCGACGTATCGGGAAGTGAATGAACAGACGGGATGCGACGGAATTGAGCAGGACAATAGGATAGCTAATTCATGTTTAGGTATACAAGAGCTTATACGAAAAATAACACGTATTTGGTGTGGAGTAAAATAAAAAAGTATCTGCACCCAGGCGAAGCCGAGCCGGGCCGCTAGTTATTTGATATTTTTTTCTCACTTCTTCTAAATAGTGCTTTTCAGGATGACCAGCAAGGCATACATCTTTTCACAAGGGATGACGGCAAGTTATATAATATGGCCTTGCTCAAGTCGCGTCGTCACCGTAAAGATATTTTCGTGGATAGCCTTCTGTTTGCAGATGATGCAGCCTTTGTCGCTGGGTCCCCACAAGAACTACAAACTATTGTATCTAAATTTGCAGATGCATGTGCTCACTTTTCCATGTCCATAAATGCAAAGAAGACAGTAGTCATGGCCCAAGGATGTATTGATAAACCTGTTATTACGCTAGGTGATACTCCATTGGAGGTCGTTGAAACCTTTTGCTACCTGAGTTCAACGGTATGTAGCAATCTATCGATCGACGCTGAGATTGAGAGTCGCATCGGCAAGGCGTCAACGATGTTCGGAAAGCTCCATGCAAGGGTATGGAACAATAAACACCTAACTGCAAGCACTAAGATGAGTGTATACGGGACTTGCATATTGAGTATACTCTTGTATGGGGCAGAGACCTGGACGTCGTATAATAAACAAGAGCGAAGATTGAACAATTTTCACATGCGCTGTCTTCGGAGTATTTTGGGTCTCACGTGGAAAGATAAACTTACAAACGCAAGGGTTCTAAGCATTGCTAAGTTACCTAGCATAACTGCTTTGCTACGTCAAAGACGACTGCGGTGGCTAGGGCATGTGTATCGCATGGAACCCTATCGTTTGCCAAGACAGTTACTCCTGGCTGAAGTGGCCCACGCCAAACGCCCTGTAGGTAGACCACTACTTCGATTCAGGACAGAAGGTCAGTGTGAAACGGGACATGCTGTCTTTTGAGATAGATCCAATCAGGTGGGAGGAAAAGGCGGCCGAGCGTGTCGAATGGCGCAAATTCGTAGCTGACGGTGTTTCTGCTCACGACAAGGCCTGGTTTGAGCAGTTAGCCCGCAAGCGTGCAATTCGGCATCATCGAGCTGCTCTACCTCCTTCACAATCATATATAGGCACAGGATTTAGCTGTCCAAAGTGTGGCCGTATTTGCCGCGCACGAATCGGTCTAATAAGTCACCAGCGTAGATGTACTATCCAATCGTAACATCTCCACTAGGCGCTATTTAATCATCTCACGTAGATGTTAATTGCCGATGATGATAACTAAATTGACTGCAGTAGCTGTTAAAACTAGAGAAAAAAAATCATCATTCTTGCATGTGCAGATATCGATCATTTACAAATTGTAGACAAAATATTTTATCGAATGCGTATAATAAACAATACATAATTATTTATACTCTTATGCCATTGCGTTATAAAAATATAACGATTAAACTACTTGGAAACACATCGAAAATGCCATGCCTACGGGTCGCGGACAGTACATACCTAAAGGTGAGGTGTTAATTTATAATACATACTACATATACAAGATGTATTGATAGTGTAAAGTGTGAAGGGGCTGGAAGGTAAAGCCTCAGGCATTAAGTCCGCCTGTACCCTTTTTATATAAAACGTTAATAAATAAATGCCAGGTCTTTGAAAGTATTCCCTTATGTGTAAAAATAACTTTTCCGAGTTACGATATGAATACATACAATAAAACATCCTGGAAGAACGGTGTCGACTATGGACTGTTATGCGTACCTTGCAGGTTTCTCCCGCAGTACTTCCGATGTCAAGTGTCGCTGATCCCCAACGCGGCACCCCCGACCCCCATAGTCGCTCTTATTGGGATCTAAAAATACTGTCGCTAACAGATAGATATACCTAATATATTTTAAAGATTCAATGAGTTAAATAATTAGACCTATTTTAATCTTTACTTATTTTATTTCCAGATTTGTGAATCCTGTTGTGGCCATAGTCAAGCCCTAAGGTGTGAAAATACTGAATGCCCTGTTCTGTGGAGACGTATTAGTGCACATCAGAAATTAGATCAGGTTCAAGAACTTTTGAATAATTTACCGTCATAGCAATCACGAACTTATTCAAATTTAATAATGTAATAAATTCATTAAAATGTTTCATATTTTATGTTAAGCTAATATATTCTTATTACTTGATTTCTTAGTTTTTTTTACGTTTTGTTTTTCTAACCTTTGCCACCAAGTGCGTGGTGGCCTGTTGGTAAACGGACTAGACGCGGCTGCCAACATGTTCACGGTGGTCGCGGGTTCGAATCCCAGGGCACACCTCTAACTTTTCGGAGTCATGTGTGTATTGATAGTCAATCACCACGCACTAAAACGGTGAAGGAAAACATCGTGAGGAAACCTGCATACCATAGCGATTTGTAAAAAAATCTATGGTATGTAAGTCCGCCAACACGCACTAGGCCAGCGTGGTGGACTATATGGCCTAACCACTCTCAATCGTACTCTCGATTGTGGAGTAGGCCCGTGCCCTGCAGTGGGACGTATATGGGCTGATACTGATACTGAAAATAAAATTACACATACATATTAAGCTCCGTGGTTATAGAAGAAAAACAAATGAATATAATATCTAGTATTTACAAGGGTATGTATAATGATTCTACAATAAGAGGTAATAGTCCATTGAAATGTTACATGAGCTTTGCGTTGTTTAGAGGACGCAATTTTATTTTTGGGATATGTGTGGGCGGTCAATAGAAGCTTAACCCCAAGTTTGTGGGGTCGCCACCCTTGTCCCCCGGCCGCCATCTTGGAAAAAGGGGTGCAAACACTTTTTTCGCGTTATCTCGGAAACTATACGTCATACGAAAAATTTGTAAAAACATAATTTGTAGCTAATTGTATTGCCTACAAATATGTTTATATAACTTTTTGCCCTAGATTAAAAATTAAAGAAGTTATAAGCAAAAAAGTGAATAAATAATAATAAAAAAATATTTTTTGCTCTATAAATTTTTATAAAAAAAAATCTCACATTTTTGCTATTTTTTTATTTTTACTAATATATTCTGTGCCACTGATTGGCAAAGGTCTCCCTCAACTTCTTCTACTTATCCCTATCAGTTGTTTATGCCATCCAAGTGCTGCTAAAGTCGAGATCGTCGCGCCACCTTTTCCGAAGCCTGCCGCGTGGCCTCTCGCCATCCTTAGGCATACATTGATTGGCAATCTTTGCCCACCTCTTCGGGTGCATCTGGGTGACGTGGCCCGCCCAATCCCAGTTTAGTTTAGCTGATTTCTGTGCAACATTCTTGACTCTGGTTATGGAGCGCAAGGTGTTAGTGGGTACTCTGTCCATGCATGTTACGCCTAGCATCCTGTGCTCCATAGCTTTTTGACAAACCTGGACCTAGACCATCTAAAGTTCGGTCAAAAACCAGGATTGAGCACTGTATGTGAGAATTTGTAAGATACAAGTCGAAGAGTCTACTTTTAAAAGAAGAAAGAAAGAAAAGTTTATTGTTGGTACAAAATATACAAAAGCAAAATAAACAAAAATAATAATAGTAATAACAACATTCCAACTCGAGAACATAGAAATATTAGGTATTTACAAAAAATATATATTATTTAACTATATAATGAATAACAGAAAGACTATAACATTCTGTTACTATTTGTGCCAACAACAGGAACCCTCATTCAACTTTTTTTTTTTTTTTATTGCAGTGAATGGCGAGACGAGCAAGCCGTTCGCCTGATGGTAAGCGATACGACCGCTCATAAACAGTAGCAACATTCCACTGAGACATAAGATGTTAAGTCTCAATATGTCCAGTAGTTACTCTGGCTACAATGTCCTTCAATCCGAAACACAACAGTGCATTTAAGCAGTGTTGTTTGACGGGAGAAATAGACATTGCGGTGGTACCTACCCAGATGGCCTCTCACATATGAGAGACCTACCACCAGTAAAGCTTATTACTGCAGCACAGCATAAGCAGTACCACAGCACTGATTTTCAATGAGGGACCTTAGTGACATCCGGGCACTATGTCGGTGTTAAGATTAAAATCAGTATAGGTACTTGTACATATATTTTAGAAAAGACTGATAATTTATACAAAATAAACAGTAAACATAAAACATCCAGACACAAAAAAAAATATAACGATGATTACCAATTCATATTATAGTAATTAGGTAATCGGCAAACAAAGTCGCAGGCCGACAGAGGGCGACCCAGACCAAGTATCTGCAAATGCACAATAAATCCAAAACCGATAAAGTAATAACAATTAAATTATTACAGCAAAAAATCTCGACAACACCGCCGTGGCCCTGAGTAGGCGGAGGCGCACGTGCACTCGGTCCGGTATCCGCCCTCATTCTCCCTGACACAGGCAGTCAAAACGCATGTCGAAAAAATATAAACTACAGTGGCGTAACAATAGGGTGGCATAGTGCGCAAAATGCCACGGGCCCCCGACCTTAGGGGCCCCCGGCGGCCCGATCCCTTAGGCCCGATGGGCCGTAAGCAGAGAAAGAACCTAGATAATTTATTACCAACCAAATTGATAATCAAAAATTATTTTCTTAATTTTTATTAAAGATACCAAGGTTTATTTGAGGTACATAATAAATAATAATGTTTCTTTAGATTTACGCGAATTTTACTTATTGAAATAAAACTATTATGTTCAGATTATAGCGCCGATTTGGTTTTTAAATAGAATTAAACTTCAATCTGAATGTAAGTTTATCTACGAGGTACTTAGGTCTATTATTATGAAATATACCGAACAGTAGTGTGGCTAAATGTAATTTCCTTCTGGCTTCCATTTTCAATATGTTTAAGAGAAACGAGAAGATTTCCCTTAAGAAATTTCTTCTTCCCTTTTTTGCTTATAACTTCTTTAATTTTTAATTTAGGGTAAAAAGTTAAATAAACCTATTTTTAGGCAAAACAATTTGCCACAAATCATGTCCTTACAATTTTTTTGTAAGACGCATAGTTTCCGAGTTTTCGCGAAAAAAGTGTTTTCACCCCTTTTTCCAAGATGGCAGCCGGGGGACAAGGGTGGCAACCCCACAAACTTGAGGTTAAGCTTCTATTGACCCCCCCAAACATGTCCCAAAAATAAAATTGCGTCCTCTAAGAAATGCAATATTCGGTCCTTAAATTGTAACATTTTAATGGACTATAACCTATGCGCCCATCAGTTTTAAATACACAGGTAGGTAATGTTATTGTTTTAGATAATTATACAGGGTATATCAAGAGTGCTACCGAAAACGAAACTAGGTGGTAGTTTTAGGGACTTCAGACACAATGCAACTAAATTGTGTGAAAAAAATTGAGACGAATTTTTTTGGTATTTTTTGTTCCATCATCTTATTCATCATCATCATCATATCAGCCACAGGAAGTCCACTGCTGAACATAGGCCTCCCCCAAGTATCTCCACAATGACAAGTTGGAAGCGGCCTGCAACCAGCGACTTCCTGCAACCTTAGTCAGATCGTCCGTCCACCTTGTAGGCGGGCGTCCGACATTTCGCTTGCCTGTACATGGCCTCCACTCAAGAACCTTTCGGCCCTAACGGCCATCGGTTCTACGAGCTATGTGCCCGGCCCACTGCCACTTCAACTTGCCAATCCTATGGGCTATGTCGGTAACCTTGGTTCTCCTACGGATCTCCTCATTTCTGATTCGATCTCGTAGGGAAACACCGAGCATAGCCCGCTCCATGGCTCGATGAGTAACTTTGAGCCTTTTAATGAGGCCCACAGTGAGAGGCCACGTCTCGGTGCCGTATGTCATCACTGGTAACACACAACTAGCGAAGATTTTCGATTTTAGGCACTGAGGTATTTTGGACGAGAAGACGTCGCGAAGTTTCCCGAACGCTGCCCGAGTTAGATTTGACGATTGACCTCTCTCTCGAAGTTGGACCTGCCTAACCGGACCACTTGTCCTAAATAGACATATTTATTTATTTATTTAATTAATTCTTTTTTGCACTGTACAGAAATACTATGAAGATATTATACAATAAGAATAATAGTACAAGTGGCGGCCTTATCACACTAGGTAATCTCTTACAGGCAACCATGGTGTGCACGACACGAAATAACTTTAGTTAAAAATAAATAATTGTTCCTGAAGTGTTTTCATTTTCCCAAACCTCACACTATGTGCCTACTGCGCATGCGCGGTGCGGCTCCCGGGGGGGTGAGGGGGCTGGGGGGCGCCTCGGTCACGTGGTACAAGCGGGGCGGGGTGTCGTCGAACAAAACTCTCCGCACCCAAAAACCAGCCGCATTCACGCCCCGGGAGTCCTTAGGGATGGGTGCATGGTGTGAGGGGTTGCGCGGGGATGAGCCCCACACTGTTGTGTGTAAATTGTAATAATTGTAAGAGGAATGTAAGGACAATTATGAAATAAAGATTATGACGGGTACTGAGGGGTGAGGGGCTAGGGGGGGTGAGCGTGGACAGAAAAAGGATATAAAAGAGGGGCGGTTTGGCCGTATCGGCAGCTTCGCGCCGGGCCCCGCCAGAAGAGGACCTCTCCAAAGGAAGACAAGAAACGAACCGCTGCTCCACGCTCGCCCGCCCCTCGCTCGCTCGCCCGCAGGCCCGTCAGCCGTTGAAGAGAATTGGTGTTTTGAAAATTGAACCAAAATCCCTAGGAAATCTATCACGCACACATGGGATAGATATACTAACAGGAGATAGAAAGGGCAGTCTAAGGCGTAAAAGAAATAATAATCACCTACAATTAATAACTAAAAATATAACATAAACACACAAAATATATATAAATATCCATATACATACACATATACAAATTTTATATTATATTATTCGTCTACAACTTCGAGAGTCAAGCCCCCAACTCCAATAGGGGTGGGCACAACATGGATATTCTACATGATCTTCGTTTTATCCATGTTCATTTTAAGACCCACCTGTTGGGTGACTCGATTAAGGTCTTCGAGCATAGTGCTAAGGTCTTCCAGCGATTCTGCCAAGACTACAATATCGTCGGCAAATCGAAGGTGAGTAATATACTCGCCGTTGATGTTGATGCCGAATCCTTTCCACTGCAAGAGCTTGAAGGCATTTTCCAGCGCGGCAGTGAACAGTTTCGGAGATATGACATCTCCTTGTCTCACGCCTCTCTGTAGTGGAATAGCCTTCGTGCTCTGATCCTGTACTCGGACCGACATGGTGGCGTTGTTGTATATACACCTCAACACTTCGATGTACCGATAGTCTATGTGGCACCGCTGAAGAGACTGTAGCACAGCCCAGGTCTCGATCGAATCAAAGCCTTTCTCATAGGCCACAAACGCTAAACAAAGCGGCAAGTTATACTCCTCGGTTTTTTGTATAACCTGCCGTAGCAGCAGTAGTTTGAATATGGTCTATGGTACTAAAGCCTTTTCGGAAACCGGCTTGTTCGGGAGGCTGAAAGTCATCAAACCTGCCTTCGAGACGATTTGTGATGACCCTCGAAAACAACTTATAGACATGGCTCAGGAGCGAGATGGGCCTGTAGTTCTTCAGCAAAGTGTTATCACCTTTTTTGAGGAACAGTACCACCACGCTCCTGCTCCATGCCTCTGGCGTTGAGCCCTCGAGGAGAACGGAATTGAAGAGCCTCTGAAGGACTTTCAGTATCGGCGTTCCGCCCGCTTTCAGAAGCTCTGAAGTGATTCCATCCTCACCCGGCGCCTTGTTGTTTTTAAGTTGTTTGAGGGCCATCTCAATCTCAAACAGGCTGATGTCCGGGATATCATCGCTAAAGTGTCGGATTAACTCAGCTCTCGGGTCTTCGGCCGAGCTAACAGTAGGTTCGGCAACCGAGGTGTAAAGCTGTCCGTAGAACCTCTCGATCTCTCTTAATACCTCTGCCCTCGTCGATACCACGCGGCCATCGTCCGTTTTCAGCCTAGACAACTGGCTTTGCCCAATAGACAAGTCTCTTGCAAACACTTTGGAGCCTCCGTTCCGCTCAATTGTCTCCTTAATGCTCACAGTATTGTGAGCACGGACATCGTGTCGCAAGGACTTCCAGATCCGTCTATTGAGCCGCCGATATGCTTCGGCGTCAACGGAAGACTGCAGCGTCAAAGATCGAAGTTCGGCCATGAGGTCAAGAGTCTGGATCGAGAGTTTTTGTGGTCTATCTCTACGGCGAGGTCTAAAATACTTAGATCCCACCGTATGGATAGCTTCTACCAAACCGCTGTTTAACGTCGTATTAGGGAGGTAAATACATAGATTTTTCTTAAATACTTACACCCTTTTATTTTTAAAGACGCTATGATACACAAGGCTTTAAATTATTATTTTAGCAAAAACTATGGATTTACCACCTAAACTCGAAATTTTTACTTAAATTGTGTTTGTAGTCACTAAAACTACCACCCGGCTTCGTTTTCGGTAGCAGTCTTGATATACCCGGTATATATGTTATGGGCCAAGTGATTAATTGGGCATTATTCATAATGCCCGGGCAATATGAATAATGCCCAATAAGAGCGGGCAATGTGATTATAACCAATCAATTTATCACATTGCCCGGGCATTATGAATAATGCCAAGTGCCTATTGGGCAGAGTGATGTAAAGCGAATCAAAATCAAAACAATGAGCCATAGTGGTAAAATTCAGAATATGAGGGGGTGGGTTGGGAGGAGTGGAGGGGAGGGGGTGTGTCGCACCTCCCCTGGTACCACTCCCATGAAAAGGTAACGCACCATTCCTGAGAAATTTCTATTATAGCAACCTAACCCTTGTTGTCAATACAAATTAGGTTCTGCATCGTCTTTTTATATACACTCTAGGGTCGGTAGCCAAAAGACTACGTGAAGTCGGGGTGTTCCGAGTCGGTTTTGGGGCACAGTCGACCTAACTAACCCATAAAGTGGGTACACTAATTTTCTTCTGAAGATAACGTTTCGGATGTTAAAAAACAACTAAACATAAGCAGATCATTTCAACCTTTCTAATTTATGGGTCTATCACAGATGCGACAATGCGGCAGCGCACCACGTAAAAAATCACCTATAAACTATAAATCACATTGCCCGATCTTCATGTAGCCATATTTAGTGTTGAGTAGGACATGACTTGAAAAAGAGTTTGTAAGAGTAGCCTCATTTTTGTACTGAGCCAGTACAATGTCCCACTTCAATTGAAGTGAGGCGTACTGATGCTTATTTGTGTGTCATAACTTTGCCTCACCGCTCACGCCAATGAAATGAAATTTCTTGTTTATTAGTCTGTGTTACATACCAAGTAGTACACCAAATATGAAGTAGTACAAATTAAAAAGTTGAGCCGCTCTTACATTTTGACGTCATGTACGGGACAAATGTACTGCCTCTTGTATGTCCTACTCAACACTAGCCATATTCATAATGCTCGGGCAATGTGATAAATAGGTGAGTTTAGATTGTAATTAATCACTTGGCCCGATATAGCTCAGCAATTATGAATAGGTACTGCTCGCATTAATCACTTGACCCATAACATACATAACAACTTTTGACTTTTTGTCGATCTTTAAGGTATACTGGGTATCTCAAGACTGCTACCGAAAACGAAGCTCGGTGGTAGTTTTAGTCACTACAAACACAATGCAACAAAAAATTTCGCGAAGAAACGCGACTATTATTTTTTATGATTTTTTAAATATCGTCATTTTTTGGTGGTAAATCCATAGTTTTTGCTAATATCATAATTTATTTATTTTTATACCTTAGATTTTTTATAAATAAAAGGGTAGGTATACACTATTATTTTAGGAAAAAATGTATTTACCATCCAAATATGAAAAAATTACCATGTCGCTTTTTTTTGCAACTTTTTCTGTTGCATTGTGTCTGAAGTTGTTTAAACCATATACCACCCCACTTCGTTTTCGGTAGCAGTCTTGAGATACCCTGTATAACTCTTTAGTACATTAATTTGATTTATCTAATATGGCTTGTTACGACATCATATTACAAATCTTGAAAGTATTCGGCTTTTCTGCACTACTAGCTAGTACTACTGAAAGAGACAGAAATAGAAGGTACCCTTCATTGTGTTACAAACATTTTGTTTGCAGTGTCCCCTCTATAGAGCGGACATCGGGAACAAATTTGGTGCGTATGGTGCGTGCACAAGGGTACACAGTAAAGCGAGAGGGAAGATAATGTTACTTCGTAGGCGTGAATGAGACAGAAATAGAAGGTACCCTTCAGTTTGTTACAAACATTTTGTTTGCAGTGTCCCCTCTAGTATATTATCGCAATGCCTATACCTAACTTACTTTATCAACAACGATTTCCCGCCTTATATCCACTTAAAACATAAAAATCCATAACCTTACAATTGCTAATTATTTACCTATACATACATATAAATAAAATTGAAGTGTCTGTTTTAAGAGTGAAAATAAAAAAAATGTCCTACTACATATCGTTATATACACGATACATGTGCCGAAAATGATATTTAAAAAATTTTTGTCTGTCTGTCTGTCTGTCTGTTTGTTCCGGCTAATCTCTGAAATGGCTGGACCGATTTTGACGGGACTTTTTTTGTCAGGTAGCTGATATAACAAGGAGTAACTTAGGCTACATTTATTTTAGAAAAATAAAGTAACGTTGCAATGCTCAGTGCCGCGCGTAGCTGACGCGCATGCCACCACTGGGCCGTCACGTCGGGCGCCTCCCACCACTTCTCCCACCAACGAATCAATATCACAATTACAAAATATTGTATATAAAGAAAATTTTCAATAAAGCTAATACAAAAAACTGATAATAAATGATAATTAAAATTTCATCATGGGACTGAATGAAACGGGACATAAACTGGATAAAACGGGACGGGAAATATAGTCGACGGTGCGCGGGAAATATAGTTAGTACGCGAAATAATATGTTGTTGCCAAATCAATACTGGACTGAAAAGCTATCTGCACCCGGGCGAAGCCGGGTCCGACCGCTATCTATACATATAAATCAAATTGAAGTGTCTGTTTGTAAACTGCAAATTAAAGAAAATGTACAACTACATATCGTTATATACACGATACCTAAAACGAAAATGATCTTAGATTTTTTTTTGTCTCTCTGTTTGTTTCGGCTAATCTCTGAAATGGCTGGACCTATTTTGACGGGACTTTTATGGTCAGGTAGCTGATATAATAAGGAGTAACTAAGGCTACATTTATTTTAGAAAAATTCTTATATATTAGAAAATTAAAGTTTTTGTTAAATTCCACGCGGACGAAATCACGGGCACAGCTAGTCTGTAATAAGTAGATAACATAATACGTTCCTACCTCTAAAATTTCTAATCCCGGAACCACGTATAATTGAACTTATGAGTATTTTCTGCGCGGAACCCAATTAATAATTATGTTTTCAATGTAAGTTGCTTATGCTTATTAGGTACGTCTCGTAAAGTTAGGCAAGTATATAAGGAGTAACAATTTAATTATAAAGTTTATAATTTAAAAAAAAATGTTATTCCATTATTGGCCGTAAGATAACGTAAGACACAATGCAATAGAAAATTTTGCAAAAAAAGCGACAATTTATTTTTTGTTATTTTTTTTCCTATGGCCATATTTGGGTGATAAATTCATTTTTCTCCTATAATAATAGTGAAATAAAAACTATGGATTTACCACCCAAAAATGACGATATTTAAAAAATCATAGAAAATTAATGTCGGGTTTCTGTGCGAAATTTTTAGTTGCATTGTGTTTGTAGTCACTAAAACTACCACCCGGCTTCGTTTTCGGTAGCAGTCTTGATATACCCGGTATTAGTATTAATATATATTAGTATACATATCGTGTAAATAACGATATGTACTTGGTATTTTTTTGTTTTCACTTTACAATTATTATTAGTTATTGGTGGTAGGCCTCTCATATGTGAGAGGTCATCTGGGTAGGTACCACAGCAATGTCTATTTCTCCCGTGAAACAACACTGCTTAAATGCACTGTTGTGTTTCGGATTGAAGGACATTGTAGCCAGAGCAACTACTGGACATATGGACGTATCCTGGCTGACCACTGGTTTCAATTGTTTCCCTGACTGTTCATTGTTTGCATAAGTATCGTTATATTTTAATAATCAGTCTTGTTTTAATAGTTAAGTTTAGAAATGGAATGCAGCGCAGTGGAATGTTTCTACTGTTTATGAGCGGTCGTATCGCTTACCATCAGGCGAACGGCTTGCTCGTCTCGCCATTCACTGCAATAAAAATAAAAAAACAAACTGACACTTCGTCGTTTATGTCGTATGTGACAGAAAGTTTAGGTAATAAAAATGAAGATGATATTTTTACCACCGTTTAGACGAAATCTATTAAATAACACGTTAACTTTAAGTAAAGATAAATACTAGAGAAACGCGTCTTTGGAGACTGTCCCACCCTCACCCACCACTGTAACTCCTGTGAGCCAGGATCAACAGTGGCACGCAATGTAATGACACCGAGCATTGAAGCTCGGCGAGTCTCCGGGAATGTCTAACTTGTCTTTAACCCGCAACGAAATTAATCAGAAAGTGAAATTAATAGGAGTTGGAAATAAATTATTGTCCACTTCCCTCCGTGCAAAGCGGGCGACAAAACAATGAACTAAACAGGTAAATAACCTCGTAAAAAGACTTTTACAGCCGGAGAAGCCAGCTGTAAAGCACCACGGATCATATAATTATTACATTTAAATGGGACTTATTATGTGAGCTTTTAGACTTGATTCCAATAATAAGTATGGCAAAAACGCCGGAAAGCACGGAAGTTCTTCCTAGTCTCTACAAGGTCCATGTAGTATACGACTCCAGATGATATCTGCATACTATCCAGCATAGTTTTACGCTCATTCTGCCAAAGACCACACTCCCAAAGTATATGATGCGCGGACTGCTCATACTCGCAATTAACTGAATGATCCGAGCGAACTGGTCAAATGTGTTGCTGAAAGTTTGTTGCGCCGCTTCTTCTACTCAGCGATAACACTAGGAAGCGGTGGTAGGAAATTGCGTTGACTCAGTTCGCGTCATGTCAGTCACCCTCGGGAGCTCTCTCACACGTAGACATCCTAGGTCTCGCCCGGCCAAGAGAAATAGTCTTATTTTTTTTTTTTAATTGACGACCTCCAACGTAGGATACACGACATATAATGAAGAAAATGGTACCTACAGCATTGTTTTTTTTTTTTTTATGGCAATTGTTGAAAACAATATGCCAATGTCAAGTTTGGGAAACTGGACAAATCTTAGGAATTTGGAAAGGATCAGTAATGTAAGATATGAATTACATAGGAAGAGGAAAGGAAATAAATGTAGTTAAATTTTTATATTATTTTGAATTATAAACGTACATAAAGTTTTGTATACTAGATAGTCATTAGAGTGAAGGAGAACAGGAATAGATGTAGGAAATGGAATTTTAAGCAACTTTAATTGATGGAACAAGGCTGTGGTATCATTTTTGGGACAAGACAAAAATATATGATTTATATCTCCGACATCTTCACCACACTCACATTTCGGAGATTGTACAATTCCCAACCTCGCAAGATGATGAGGAGTGCAAACGTGTCCCAAACGCATTCGAATCAGAATAGTTGTTGTTCTCTTACAGAAATCCATCTTAGCAAACCAAGGCTTGCTTGGAATACTTGGTTGTATATTATGATATACCTTTCCTTTATTTATACTATTGGTGGACCAAACATTATTCCAAGACTCCAAAAGATGAACCTTAGGTATAGTTAAAAGATCGTGACAATAATTTTTAAATGGGTATATGTCTCCACTTATGATCGCTTGTTTGGCAAGTTGGTCAGCTCTTTCATTGCCAGAAATACCCGTATGGCTAGGGATCCAAAGAAAAATTATATTAGCATTATTACTCAAACACTTGCAAAGCATATTTCTGGAGTCACTGATAATAGCGTTATTATTAGACTTAAAAGGATTTTTAGCTAAAGCTTGAAGGGCACTCTTACTGTCTGAAAGAATCAAAGCTTTTTTCAATTTTGTGATGTATACATATTCTAAGCACTTAAAAATTCCGTAGCATTCCCCTGTAAATACTGACGATTCGAGAGGAAGTTTGTTTTTTTGTACAATGTTATACTGCTGATGTATTCCTACACCGACATTTGAAGAGTTGTTTTTTGACGAGTCGCAATATATTTGATGCCAGTCAGGCCACTTAGAATTTATAATATCATTAAACTTTTTGTTACCTTTTGGATCATTCTTAACAATACCCATATCAATGATATTTGGAGTTGTTATTAATGTGCTGTAATCATGGCTAAACAAGGGAAGACGATTCGAACTATACGAAGGGGCCGTTAATGATTTATATCTCTGGTAGCTCAAAACGAGACATGGAGTAGCTTTATGAAGCCAGTAAGATGAAGAAGATAATTCAGTTAATAGTATGAGAAGTTTGGAATGCAAGAGATGGTTTGAGAACTGCATAACTCTAAATAAAAATCTATCTGATAAATATTGACGTCGTAAATTTAACGGAGGCTCAACACATTCCACACCTAGGGCATTTAGGGGACTTGATCTCATTGCACCCGTAATTAATCGTAAAGCTTTTGATTGAACTTTTTCTATTTTTCTAATACCTGATAAATTACATGGCTCTAACAAAAAGGTTCCATAGTCTAATATTGATCTGATCAATCCATTATAAATCAATTTCAAGGAAGAGGGGTGGGCCCCCCACCACACACCAGAGAGGCATCTAATCATATTAATAATCTGTTCGCACTTTTCAGAAATATAGTCGAAATGAGCTGATCCAGCCATTTTGGAGTCTAATATAAGACCCAAAAATTTCACTGAGGTTTTAAACGGAATTATTTGTTGGTTATATTTTATCAAAATAGGAAAAGAAAATCTTTGTCTTGAAAATAACATAATATTACTTTTAGATGTGGATAGTTTTAATCCGTGGTTATCTAACCAAGTGTTTAAAATGGTGAGTGAACTGGATAAATTTTGAATTAAGTTATTAACAGAATGATCAGAACAGTATAACAGTAAATCGTCTGCATATTGTAAAACAGAAATTGAGTTATTGAGACTAGAATCCAGATCGTATGTGTATACATTATATAATATGGGGCTCAGTATGGAACCCTGAGGAAGACCCTTCCAAACAGATCGTGACGGCTTGGATTCAATATCTAAAATTATAGTTCTTTCTGACAGCATATTAATTATGAATCGTGTTAATAATGAGGAAAAGTTCAATCTTTCTAACTTATTTCTAAGAATTGAAATCACTACGTTGTCATATGCTCCAGAAATATCTAAAAAGGCAGCTATAGTGGAGTGATTCCGAGATAATGCTATACGGATATCAGTTGTGAATATGCTAAGACTGTCTATAGTACTTCGGCCTTTTCGAAAACCATATTGATTATTTGGTAGAATATTATTATTTTCAAGAAACCATTCCAATTTATTTTTTACTAAATGTTCTATTATTTTAATAATTACTGGTGATAACGCTATGGGACGATATGACATATATTCGTTGGGGTCTTTATTTGGTTTCAATATTGGCAACACTATACTGTTTCCATTCGTTTATTTTATTTTTGACAGTTCACGCCTATAAAGTACGACATTACAGTAGAACAATATTTTGAAATAAAAGTAGATACTTTCTTGACGGGTAACGCCCACTTAGAGTTGTGCCATTCGTAACGAATGACCACAGATAACAAAAACGATTTTGAATAGAATCAATCAATCGGAATCATTTGAAATAAAATTACATTAAAATGCTAATGAAAACAGTTAAACGTAATATAGTACCCAATATTAGGATCGAATGTATTTGCTGCAAATTAATTAATATGAATAAAGGTATACGTATTGAAGTGACTTTTAATAAGAGTTTAATTTAAAATAATTACAATGATTACAACGAAAATAAATGTTTAGTACCTACTTGTAATAAACAGTTAAACCACATGGTTTAACTGTTCCAACATTGGAATTCATAGTACTTTAAGGATTAAATAATTAAAACAACTAAAAGGTAATTTGTTAATATTTTTATTTATAAACAATCGTCTGTTTCGTCGGAATCGGCGTCGTCGTCACTCGTATCCCCAGTAACACTAATTATTAATGAGTGCATGGGTAAGTTGTCAAATGCGACATCGCGATCCCAATCAGACATTATTTCTTTCTTCGTCTTATCTACGACACTCGCCCAGTTATGAGGCGTCACATTTTCACACGCATTTTTAAGCAACTCCAGCATTTTGTTTGCGGTGAAAGGAGGAGTTGTATTTATTCTCGCAGCATATCCTTTCACTTGCGCCCATATTAGCTCTATGGCATTATACTGGCAATGATATGGAGGAATTCTAAGGACGGTGTGCCCATGTTCTGCAGCCATTTCATCTATAACGTATCGTTTAGGCTGCTTCCTCATTTTTAATATTTTAAGTAACTCTACTTTTAATAGGGACTCGTCCACCTCCTCGCCATTGTTACGGAGCCAGTTTATTATTTAATTTTTTTTACTGGCTTGCGTTGGCATTTTGTTAATTTGCCGAGAGTGATAGGACGCATTATCTATAAATATTGTTGATGGCTGTTCGAGTGACAATAACATTTCCCGAAACCATTTTTCATATACTTCGGAATTCATTTCTTCGTGGTAATCCCCTGTTTTCTTTGATTTAAAAGCTAACATAGCATCTTGCACAAATCCTTTTGCGGTTCCTGCATGACAAATTATAATTCTTTCACCTTTTCCCATTGGCACTGCGGTCGAGGAGCTAGCAGTGTTGTCAGTCCAAGTTTTTCATACCGTGTGATTCGCATTGAGCCAAGTTTCATCGGTGAAAACAACATTCGACCAGTCTTCTATTTTTTTAGCTTGTCTTAAAAATTCGCATCGATACAAAGCAACATCATTGCGTTCCATCAATATTTTTCTTTTGTCACATTTTTTGTATTGGAATCCAATCCTATTCAATACCTTCGCCAAAGAAGACTTTTGACCACGGAACAAGCCACTAGTTTTCAGAGATTGTACTAGGTTATGTAAAGTAGGAATCTCTTTTCTTTGGTAATAATCGTATATATGACGACGAATAGCATCACCATCAAAACTGTCAATTGCTGTCACTTTAAAGGGCTGACGTTTTTTCTTAGGTGTAGATGGCTTGTTTTGTTCCATGCCACTACTGCCGTAGCCTTCTTTAATTATTTTTGAAACTGTTGGAGCAGTAATACCTAATGCTGCTGAAACACGGTCTCTGATTTGAGTCACTGGTATAAGAGGTCCACCATTACGGCTTTCCCTTTCAAAGTACTCATGAAGTCGCAACACAAACTCCCTTGTTTGTCCTTTAAGCACCTTTCCTTTAGGCATTTTGAAAGTGATGAAGGCAGGTACGATGTTCTCAATTCAACCAAATGTAGGAATTCACGGGTAAAACAATACGGAGGAATATAAATACTCAACTCGACGTATGAAAAATGTGAATTAAAATTCAGCGAACGGAAAACACTAGCACGGGCGCGGGCGTCTCGTTGTGAGTGACCACAAAATGGCGGCGCGCGTCACCTGTCTGCCCAGTGTTGCCGTTTCACAATTTGTTTTTAACAACATTACTATTGCCGACGGAAGTGATAAGAATATTAACTTAACATAAGTAAATGGTTTATTTTAATATAATTATTAAATCAAGTAACTTAAATATCCCTGAAGTTTTATAAAACAATGCATGGAGCAAAAAATAAAATATGTATTAAATCGATTAAAACTTGTTCAAAAATAAAATCGTTTGTTATAAAAAATTGATTCGATAACGCATCAGGCCATCACTATTTGATTCAGTACTCGATGTGTCAAAAATAAAATAAACGAATGGAAACAGTATAATTGACGTTTCCAGCACGGAGGGATATAGCCTGTCTCAATAATTTTATTTATTATTTTTAAATAGTAATTTAACGCGTCGTCTCCTAAATTAGCAAAAAAAGAATAGGGAATGCCGTCTTCTCCCGGAGCTGAATCTTTAACACTTCTTATAACAAATTTTAACTCGGTCAGTGTAAACCATCGTGTAAACAAACTATTATTATTAGTTGATGCTGCGTCCGGGAAATGGAATTACTAATTCTTTTTGTGGAACCGTTGGCGGAGCTAGATGGTCTAGAAATCTTTCCGACAAAGAAGAAGGCATTATGGAAGTACTGGGAATAAAAGATGAACGAAATCTTTTAATACGATTCCATACATCGGAGAATGATATGTTAGGGGATATTGAAGCGCAAAAATTTCTCCACCCTTCAATTTTTTTATTCTTTAACAAATTATGTGTATCATTCATAATTTTTACCAGAATGTTAAAATTATTATCAGACATATCATGTCGATATCTAATTTCAGCTTCTTTTCTGTTTTTAACAGCTTCAGTACACTCTTTGTCCCACCACGGTGGAGAAGGGAGTCTTTTAGATAGTTTTTTAAGAGTAAATACTTCATCGGCTGTATTTACTATAGCTTTAGTGAAAGCTTCCACATTTATATGTAAGTCAGGAGATTGAGACAAAGAATTAATTTTTTTTTCGACTGAAGACTTATATGTGTCCCATTTTGCAGAGTCTAATTTATATTTTAAACGAGGAGATTTGGTTTTTGAAATATCAGAAGGAAATTTGTTATATGGTAATGATATAAGAATGGGATAATGATCACTTCCAAATGAAGATGAGAGAGTTTGCCAATTGACAGCTGAAGCTAGGTCAGGAGTGCATATAGATAAATCCACAACACTTTTTCCTTCACAGGGGCGAGATCAACGAGTTGCAGACCCTGTGTTCAATATGCACAAATTGTGCAAATCTAGAATGTATAGTAAATTTTCACCATTAACATTTGATGAAGAGCTTCCCCAAGACCTATGCTGGGAATTGAAGTCACCTAACAAGATGAAAGGTTTAGGAATAAAGTTCAGTATTTTACTAATTTCATTAAAAATATTTAAAGAGGGATGTGGAACATAAATTGAAACAAATGAGATATTATTAACATTAATACAAACTATGGAAAAATCATTAGAATGAGAAGGAATGGAAACATTTTTAAATGGAATGTTTTTGGGGACTAAGATGGCCACACCGCCATAGCCATCCTGTCTATCCTCTCTTACACACAAATATCTGGGCAGTCTAAAGTTATATTGAGGTTTTAACCATGTTTCTGATAAACAAATTATAACTGGATTAAATTCATTTAAAAGGTATATCAAATCACTCTTTTTATTGTTTACACTCCGGCAATTCCATTGAATTATGTTTCTGTAATCCATAACTGATTTGATTTAATGTAGTTTCGAGTATTGGTGCAACGTTGGACGGTACAAGAATATTATTTTTAGAAAGAACATTTAACAATATTGATACAATTTCAGACATGGATAATTGATATATGTTTTCATTATTTTCTTTTTCAGCAGGAAAGGCACAACCATTTCCAGATAGCAGTATATTATTGTATTCATTGAGTGATGTATTATGTGATACTTGGTTAAAGCCGGAAGTGAAATGTGTACGTGGTTTAGCTTTTGAATAAACCGTTTTCTTATAAGAGTAGTTCTTATTATTGGTAACTTGATTACTTTGAGGATTACTGGTAGTAGAATTTTTCGAATTTGACACTACATCAGAATATGGTTTCGAAATTGGTTTATGTAGCTTAGCAGCTTCAGAGTAAGAAATGCAATTCTCAGCCATAGTTATCTTAATGTTTTTTTGACGCAGAAATTCAGGACATGATTTGTTAGTTGCATAGTGATATCCAGAGCATAAACAACACAAACTCTGGTCGTCATTAATGGTACAAGACTCACCAGAATGATCCTGCCCACACTTAAAGCAGCGGGGTGTCCCACAGCATTGGATTTTGGTGTGACCATAACGACAGCAGTTATAACATTGTATTGTCGGGTAGTGATATAACTCAACTGGTATAGCATTATAGCAAGCAAATACTCGCTTGGGTATGTTAGAGCATAGAGTTGCTATTGGACTGTGTGTAACCTCATGTCAGTGTGTAAGACAGGCTGGAAGGTATTTTTGAATGTAGATTCAAAAATAAAATAAGCCTTCGAATGTGTGAAAAATATTTGGGACGTCAGTCGTTGTTCAAAATTGTTATTGTAAACACACAAGTTTAACATATGTCATAAACATCAAATATTTTTCACATATATATATTTTTGCTAAGTTCTTATTGTGTTGTGATTAAAGTTTATACCTAATGTATGTATAACATTAAACGCTTGCTATGGCTGAACTCTGCTGAGTATTCATTTCACTAAACATGTGAGAAAGAGTTCTCACAAGAAGGTCAAAGAAGAGACCAGATATTAGTGATATAATAATAACAGCTATAAACCTCCATTAGGTTATGGCCCTACACAAAGCTCATAGCAGCGCGATTAATCACTCGGAAAACATGAATAGCAAAAGTGAAAATAACATGAGTTTGACATCATTTGAAAAACTAGATGGTGCAACCAACTATAACTCATGGAAGTTTATGATGGAACTGTATTTAACCCATGATGACTTATGGGAATATACATCGACTACCCCTGAAGATGCGATTAGTAAGAAAAGAGACCAAAAAGCAAGAGCGAAGATTTGCTTGATGGTAAAACCCGAATGCCTAGTTCATGTACGTCAAGCGAAGACAGCTAAAGAGGCTTGGCATGCGTTACAGAAGGCATACGAAGACAAGGGTCTGAATAATCGCTGTAGATTGTTATCTAAGCTGGTGAGTCTGAAACTAGAGCAGTTTCTGACTATAAGAGAATACATTGCAGCATTAATGACGACGGCGCAAATGATTTCTGATTTAGGAAAAGAAATCGATGATGAACTATTGGCCGCCTTGATGTTACAAGGTTTGACAGATAACTTTCAAGCCATGAGATTGGCAATTGAAAATTCGAATATCGAATTGACAACCGATTTTGTTAAAACAAAACTGTACCAAATGGAGGAAACATATACTGCTAGGAATGTTGACAGTCAAGCACTTTTATCCAAGAAAAGAAATCCTAATCCTCAACGAAAACGACCAAAGCTGAAATGTTTTATCTGCAATGGACCATATAAGGCTAACGTTTGTCCAGAGAAAAGAAATAAGAAAACAAATGATGCATCTGTGGCTTTAGCGATGGCGACTTCGACTTCAGAAGATTTTTGGATAGTGGATTCTGGAGCTTCTAATCATATGACTTCAAGGCGTGAATGGTTGCATGATCTGAAGAAGTATGAAAGAGAAGTGACTGTGGCATGTGCAAATGGGGAACGTTTGCAAGGTCTTGGAAGTGGTACAGTGGTGACTGGTGAGTAAAAAACCGAATATTACAATTGTTGCAATGTATGTGCCTAAATTAGCATCAAACCTTTTGAGCGTGAGTGCTATAACAAAGAAGGGTATGAATGTTCTGTTTTATAAAGGAGGTTTTAACATATTACGAAGTGACGAGTGCAATTTATCCGGCGAACCCTTACTTTCAGGTGTAGAGGAGAATGGTGTGTACAAATTAAAACAAAGCTTAGAGCACACAGCACTGGCAACTGCATCTATTAGTGAGATGGAGTTGTGGCATCAAAGGATGGGTCATCTTGGTGTACGTAACCTCAAATTATTACGTGATCGTATGGCAAAAGGGGTGAGTTTTTCGAACAATTTTCCAACACTAGAGTGTGTAGGTTGCTTGAAGGGAAAACAAACCAGGCAGCAATTTAAGAAAAGCAGCATAGCTACGAGAGCTAACGATATACTTGAACTGGTTCATACGGACGTGTGCGGGCCGATGAATGTAAAGTCAATCAGTGGATTCAATTACTTCTTGACATTTATAGATGATTTTACGCGAAAAACCTTCGTTTATTTTCTTAAATGTAAGAGTGAAGTATTTGACAAATTGGTAGAATTTAAGACTTTTGCTGAGTTGCAGACTGGAAAACAATTGAAAGTGATTCGTTCTGATAATGCCAAAGAATATGTAAGCACAAAAATGAAAAATTTCTTAAAGAAATACGGCATTCATCATCAATTAACAGTTGAATACACGCCTGAGCAGAATGGTGTAGCGGAAAGGGCAAACAGATCAATTGTTGAAAGAGCCAGGAGTATGATCCAAGATGCTGGATTAAGCAATGAACTTTGGGCGGAAGCGGTAAATACCGCTGTTTTTCTGAAAAACAGATCCCCAACCAAAGCAGTGAGAAACAAAACTCCAGAAGAAGCATGGACTGGAATCAAACAAAACTTGAAGTTCATAAGAGTTTTCGGATGCAAAGCGTTTATGCATATATCTAAAGAGAAACGTACAAAATGGGATTCGAAATGCAAAGAAATGCTTCACATTGGATATTGCGAAAATTCAAAAGGCTACCGGTTGTTTGATCCAAAAACAAAGATGGTCCATAAAGCAAGAGATGTTGTTTTCTTTGAAAACAAATTCGAATCAATCGAAAAAAGTGCTAACTCAAGAGAGAACGAGACACTCCTTTCTTTTGAAAATGAAGAATCATCAGAATCGATAAGAATTGATGAGAACGCACAAAAGGATATTGAAATCCAAGAAATAGCTCAGGATTCATGTCCAAATTATAATGATGCAGAAAGCTGTGAAGAGTGGGAATCTGTGGATGGGAGAGATGAAGACGATGTTGAATTTCTACAGTCAGAACCAACCGAAGAAGTGGAAGATGTTATAGAATCAGAACACCATACTAATAGGAGATATCCACTCAGAGAAAGAAAACCAAAAGAATTTCCAGATCACGTCACTTATCAAGCTCTCGAAAGTGATTGTCCCTTAACAGTGAGTGAAGCTTTATCTAGAAATGATAAAGAAAAGTGGAGAAATGCGATTCAGGAGGAGATCAATGCTCTGAATAAAAACAATACTTGGAAATTAGTGAAGCCACCGAGGTCGAGTAACATCGTTGATTCTAAATGGTTATTCAGAATCAAAGAAGAAGCGGGGGGAAAAACTCGTTATAAGGCTCGACTCGTTGCAAGAGGCTTCAGTCAACGGCGAGGCATTGATTATTTTGATACGTTTTCACCTGTTATCAGACATAGCTCGTTAAGGACACTGATAGCATTAGCTGCGAGAGAAGGACTGAAAATTGATCAAATGGATGTGAAGACAGCTTTCTTAAATGGAAATTTAAATGAAGTAGTTTACATGAAGCAGCCCGAGGGGTTTGAAGTAAAAGGAAAAGAAGATTATGTATGTCTTCTACAAAAATCTTTATATGGGCTGAAGCAGGCTTCACGAGCATGGAATGAAAAACTTCATTCAGTACTCACAAGATTGAAATTTAAAAGATCAGAACATGAACCATGTGTTTACATGCGGATACAGAATGGAAACACAATTATTATTGCTGTGTATGTTGATGATATGTTACTGTTCTGGAACAACAAACAAGAACTGCTTAAGGTCAAAAGTGAATTGATGTCCAATTTTGAAACAAATGATCTTGGCAAGGCTGAATTGATGCTAGGAATCCATATTGTGCAAGATGACAATGGAATTAAGTTACATCAAGAGAAGTATGTAGATAAAATTCTGAAGGCATACAACATGGAGGATTGTAAACCTGTGGTCACACCATTTGCACCAGGCCAAAGGCTAGAGAAGCCGTCACATAGCAAGAAATCAGACGAAAGTATTCCGTACCGAGCATTGATAGGGTCACTTATGTATCTTGCAGTATGTACATGACCAGATATAGCTCATGTAGTGAACTACCTTAGCCAGTTCAATGAATGTTATGAAGAGAAACACTGGATTGCTGCTAAACGCGTATTACGGTATCTCAAAGGGACTAAGAGTCACGGTTTGAGATATGTGAAAGCGAAACAACAACTAACTATAGAAGCTTTTACTGATGCGGATCATGCAGGAGATAGTGATCGACGATCTTATACAGGATCAGTGTTCCTTATTCAAGGAGGAGCTGTTTCGTGGCAAAGTACGAAACAACGGACGATTGCTCTTAGTACAGCGGAGGCAGAGTACGTAGCAATATCCGAAACTACTAGAGAAGCAATATTTTTGCAAAGATTTTTTGCTGAAATATCGAATGGACAGTATAAGTCAAGTGAACCCATGACTGTTTACTCTGATAGTCAGTCTGCCATTGCTATCGCTAAGAACCCAGTACACCACCAACGGACCAAACATATAGATGTTAGGTACCACTTTGTACGTGAGGCAATTGTGAATAATAATGTGATACTGAAATATAAGGAGACAGCATGCATGATTGCAGATGCTTTAACGAAACCACTTTCAAGAGGGAAGTTTGAGTTTTGTGTGAGAGGTATGGGTATATGAGTTTAAGCAGTGTAAGGTACTTGCATGGACATTAGGTAAGGAGGAGTGTTAGAGCATAGAGTTGCTATTGGACTGTGTGTAACCTCATGTCAGTGTGTAAGACAGGCTGGAAGGTATTTTTGAATGTCGATTCAAAAATAAAATAAGCCTTCGAATGTGTGAAAAATATTTGGGACGTCAGTCGTTGTTCAAAGTTGTTATTGTAAACACACAAGTTTAACATGTGTCATAAACATCAAATATTTTTCACATATATATATTTTTGCTAAGTTCTTATTGTGTTGTGATTAAAGTTTATACCTAATGTATGTATAACATTAAACGCTTGCTATGGCTGAACTCTGCTGAGTATTCATTTCACTAAACATGTGAGAAAGAGTTCTCACAAGAAGGTCAAAGAAGAGACCAGATATTAGTGATATAATAATAACAGCTATAAACCTCCATTAGGGTAAAACCTGCCCATCGAATGTTATAACTACTGTCTGAGATGGTTTCCAGGTAGTTGTTCCATCAATAATGGCTTTGAAATTTAATCGTCGTACTTTCAATATGGGACCACAGCCGACAGGAACAGAAATGTTCTGAATAATATCAGAATCAGACCATTCTGTTGGAATGCCCTTCACAGTGCCCATTCTCGTTACACTAAATGTAGGGATAAATGCATTGTAATTGTTTGATTGTAATGCCTCACAAGACAGAAAATAATTTGCATCTTTAAAACCAGAAAATGATAAAGTTACTCTATTGCGACCAATTCGTTTAACGCTACCATTTATTATATTCTTAAAATTGTGTTTCTTCAGGAAGAATCCAAAACTTATAGGATGTAGTATAATATTGTCACTTGGACTTATTTGTTTTTTTTTTACATGTATAACGTATGGTGCCAAGTCATCCGAAGTGTAAAATTGTCTGGTGGATGTTGATGGTTCTGGGGATTTTTGGGACATGCTTGCACTTTCCATGGTCTGAGAAACTGTTGGTTCAGGACAAGGTTCAGGACAATCAATGTCGGAGCACTGACAGGATTGCTTTTTTCCATCAACTGACATTTTATTCATTCTTTTTTTTTTGTTACATTGCCTGCATACTCTTTTAGAAGCTTTGGCGTAAGTACGTTTTCTTGTATTTATGTTACTAGTGGAGCAATCAGTATCCATGCCAGATTCTGACTGTTCCACGGTAACATAGGCAGCTACTTGAGGGGTAGAGCCACCCCCGGGGTCCGGGGGCTCCATCCCCTTACACTATCTACAGAGAAATATACTCGTATATAACAAACTTACCTACAATGAAGAAAATATTTACAAACTACTTAAAAAAATAATTAAATAAGAATAATATGTACAAACTATAACAAAACTGATCACTTTATATCTATATTTTTAAATTAAATTGAAAAATCTAAAAAGACGCTCCCGCCACAGCCAAGTTTCCCGCGCTTTTTCTATAGCATTGTTGTGGTTTACATTTCGACGTGATCTTCAATTATAGGAGACCACAGCATGCAAATTTAAATAATTATACAATGACAAAATATATTAAAAATAATTAAGACTAAATTTGAAATTAAGTGATGAATTTAAAATTAAATTAAGTAATAATAATAAAGTAATTTTAAAAGTGATCAAATTGAATATAACATAATGGAGAAAGAATATAAAATAATGGAGAAAGAATATAACATAATGGAGAAAGAATATAACAAAATGGAGAAAGTAATTAATTAAGTTTATCATTTTTAGGGGTACATAACAATTGCAAGACTTGTTTTCTGTAATGTGAAATGTTCGTGATGTCTATGTCATGTGCTTTTGCAATAGCATTATATTGTCTACAGAGCCTTGGTATTGCAGAGAAATAACCCAAGTTGGTCTTTGATGACGGAATATATAAGAGGTTGTATGTACTTTTACGTGGAATTCTAGTTGGAACGTTAATACTAAGTGCACCTACAAGCTCACTGCAGTCCAAGGTACCGTTAAACATCTTTTGTAGAAACAATAGATTGGTTTTCTTTCTGCGTGCGGCTAAGGTAGGTATCATATTGTAGTGTATCAGACGGTCAGAGTAATGATATATTTCTTTAGCCAACTGATCTCTATAAGAGAGATGATACAAGAAACGTCTTTGAACACTCTCTAGGCGTTTCACATAAATATCATAATGAGGGCTCCATATTACGCTAGCGTATTCCAGTATAGGAAGTACGAGGGCATTGTAGAGTATTATTTTCGTCTTGGGTTTTTTGAATTCTTTACTATTGCGTATTACAAATCCGAGGCTTTTAAATGCCTTTGAAGTAATATTTAAAATATGTGTATTGAAATTTAGCTTGCTGTCAACCAAAATACCAAGATCGCGAATCACATCTACCTGCGTAATTTTATAACCGTTAATGTAATATAATATATTGAATTGAGCGTGTTTTTTGCGCGTAAATTGGATGTAGTAGCATTTGCTGACATTTAAAGACATTCTATTGTTAATACACCAGTTTGTCATTCTATTTAGGTCCTCCTGTAGCAGAATAGCATCCAAACTTGATTCAATTGGTTTCATTAGCTTAATATCGTCGGCATATAAATAATATCTAGAGTATTTAAAACAGGATGTGATATCATTAATGAAAACATTAAAGAGAATCGGTCCCAGGTGTGAACCCTGGGGAACGCCAGAGGTTGCCCGGAAGGAACCGGAGGTAAATCCGTTAATTACAACTCTAGAGAATCGGTTACTTAAATATGACGAGAACCATTGCAATACTTGACCGCCTAAACCTAGTCCGGAGAGTTTGTTTATCAAAATAGAGTGGTCCACTTTGTCAAATGCCTTACTAAAGTCCGTATATATGGCATCCACGGGGATGCCCTTATCTACGGACTCCGATAGAGGTGATATGTAACACGTAAGGTTGGTCGTGGTCGATCTCGATTTAATAAATCCATGTTGGTAGTCCGATATGTAGTGTTTTAGATGCCAGGTTAATTTTTTCATAACTACTTTTTCGAATACTTTGCCAAATATAATTAAATAGAAATATATAATAGTCATCTTCCGCATTCGCATAGTCCGTATCGTTAGGACTATAACCCCAGGATCGGTACCGTTTTTAGGGACCGCAAGGATAGGTCACAATCGTTAAGGCTCTCGCCTAGGAATTGTAGCCACAACGTAGTACCTCCGCAATCACGGAGGTCCCGCGTTCGTGAAGGCCCAATCGTACTCGCAATTAGGTGTTGAACATGGGCACGCAGGTGATTCAACAAGCTTAAAAGAGTAAAGTTTAAACCTAAAGTTACCATGGCCCGTGAGGAACTGTGATACGCAATAATCGACATCCAACCAAGTCTTTGTCAAACGGTCACGAACGCAAGGAAGGGAGGAAAATATTGGTATAGATGTCGTCCCTTCAAAGATACCTCCCATCTATTTTGCCATTCATTCATCTAATAGTTCGCTATATACCACTGAAAGCGGTTTAAATAATCTATAAATTTTTAAAAATTCACGTGCGTTTAAAAATCTTTTATCCATATTCTCCCTAGTAGAGTAATACATGGCGGCACGACGTTGCACCTCCAGGTCGGAAGTACACCCGCCAGGACACGCAAAGCTTCGGTACTAACAGTTCTATATGCCTTACACAAGAATATCAAGGCCAAGCGTTGGCTCTGGAGCAGTTTTCTTCGCACAGCGCCGATAGTAGCCCTATCAGCCCATACGGGAGATCCGTAACAAATACATCCTAAGTAAGTTGCTCCATAGATGATTTTTAAACGGTTTTATTTAGTTCACCCCGTTTGTTTGGGTCAAATTTAGTAATTGAAATTTAACCCTCTTCCCGTTAACCGATTGATCTGAAATTTGGTATACGCCTTTGATTCTGGTGACAATACAATTATCCATATTCAATATTATTGTGAATCCAAGATGGCCGCCGCTACAAGATGGCGGACAACTTAGTTTTTTTCAATACCATCAATATGGGTATCAAATGAAAGGGCTTGTCAAGTAGAATTCAGTGCACTATACAAAATCAAATCAAAGATGGCCACTGCTACAAAATGGCCGATAATGTATTTTTCAATCTCATCAATATGGGTATCAAAATAAAGGGCTTGGTAAGTATAATACAGTATACTATACAAAATTACAATATGAATCTCCCACCCAAGTCAAGAACTCAACGAATTGAATAGAATGAGAAATAAAAATCAAAAATAAAAAAAATTATTTTTAAGTTAAACGGTTTTATATTGCAGATAAATGTACTAAAAACTAAAAAATAATTTTAAACATGTGCATTGATTAAACTAAAATAAAATCGAGGGGCACGTCCAATATTTAAAGTGGTTAACATTCATTTAAAGTGGTCGTGCCCCATGATTTTATTTTAGTTTAATCAATGCATATGTTTAAAATTATTTTTTAGTTTTTAGTAAGTACATTTATCTGCAATATAAAACCGTTTAACTTAAAAAAAAATTACTTTTTTTTAGTCTATTGAAAGATAGCCCCCAGGTTGATTTTGATATTCTTGTCAAAGCAAAAAAAGTTCCTTTTTGACTTTTCCCCGACGTTTTTAATATGTTCAAGAAAGGAAAAATTCCTTTCCAAAATTAAACCAAGATAACAAACCGATTCGATTCGAGAGAAACGCGTCTGAGACCGATCTAAACAATGGATTCTTTTGTTGTGCGCACATTATCAGTCGTACGCTTATGAATTGACCTTGTATGTTCCATTGTCCCGATTGGTCAGTTAAGCTGAAAACATATTGTAGGTTTTTATCTTACGCATAGAGTAAAGAAGCGGCCATAAATACTAGAGCAACGCGTCTTACAGCGATCTGAACAATTGATTCTTTTGTTGTGTGCACACTGTCGGTCGAAATTCGAGGGCATGACCTTCAAAAACAAAAAACGTCTGAGACATACAGCGCAACTAACATAAATTGACAAGTGGTGAAATTAGGAACTAGAAATGAAAGTAAAAAATATCTCCAACGTTTTCATTAAAATATTCTTTCATAATTTATACAATGTACATTTATACTAGTAGTCCAATAGTAGTAATGATAATAATATCCAATGTAATTAAATTTGAAGAGAGAAAAAAATAATGGTTTCTCCGTGCACCACAGCGCTTTTGAGTGATTTGCGATTATGGACAAACTTGAGTTTACACAACAATAGGTTTTGTAAATATGGCTACCAGCTTTTTAAGCCAAACTAATATAACATTTCTTAAAACTTACAATTAAATTAGAATTTATATTACAAATATGACATCTTAAGTTGAAATAAAGTACTCTTTTGCCTTACGTAGCTACAATTTTACCAAGGTTCCCAACTGGGCGTACCTGAATGGGAGGTACCAAAGATACGAATAAATGTAAAGCCTCTTATATTGGATTATATTTACATAAGCATGTGTACTATGTTATAAGTAATAGAAATCTTCCATCATAAATAAAATTAGATATTATTAAAATTCTGACATTTGGTACATTGACTTTACACATTATTCATTTAAATATTTATACGAAACTAATATGAAGGGGTAGTAAATAAACACAAAAAACGAAATCGAACAACCATGAATTTAGATATTAATAAACATTTTCAATTGAATTAATTAGGATGCAACAACAATACATGTATTTATAAAATTACGAAGTGTCTACTGTTTGTGATTGTTACATTCATAGAAATCAAACAAATATTTGGAGAGAATATTTACATTTTTGATTATTAAATTGATGAGTAATGATTTCTTATAAGTTACGAGCATTATTTTCCAAATATTCAATTGTTTCCTTGACGTCACTTACACTGCACGTTTAATACACTAAAAGAAAATACAAGTAAATCTATCGACGCATTTGTTGTAAACAACATGGCGGCCCGGGGCGCAGACAGGCGCTGTTACACAATTAACGCTGGGTACCTCTATATTTATCGGTAGATGGCGCTGTTACACAATTAATGCTGGGCATGCATAGAATGGCTTAACACATCATTATTCGCCAATAGATGTCAGTCAATAGATGTAAGTCATATTTTCAGTTTGTATTTCAGTTTTTTTTTGCAACATTTTTTAAACATTAATCCTAATTATTAATATTCCTATTTCCTAATTAATATATTAACATAATATTGTTCGGGTTCGATTCCCGCACCGAAACAAATATCTGTGTGAAGTAGAGGTATTTGTTTCGGGTCTGGCTATCAGTGAGACCGAAAAGTCTGTTGTAGTTCCTGATACCCACGACACAAGACTAGTTCTTTGTGTGGGGTCGAGACTATAAATGTGACTGTTGGGTGTATTTATTTATTTGTTTTATTACATTTTTGGATATTTAGGAGACTGTCCCGCCCTCACACCCGGCACTGCAACTCCTGTAAGCCAGGATCAACAGTGGCACGCAATGTAATGACACCAAGCATTGAAGCTCGGCGAGTCTCCGGGAATGTCTAACTTGTCTTTAACCCGCAACGAAATGAATCAGAAAGTTAAATTAATAGGAGGAGTTGGAAATAAATAATGTCCACTTCCCTCCGTGCAAAGCGGGTGACAAAACATTGAACTAAAGAGGTAAATGACCTCCCAAAAGACTTTTACAGCCGGAGAAGCCAGCTGTAAAGCACCACGGAATTCATCATTTCATTTAAATGGGACCTATTGTGTGAGCTGTTATACTTGATTCCAGTAATAGGTATGGCAAAAACGCCGGAAAGCACGGAAATTCGTCCTAGTCTATTTTTGGATATTTGATTACAATATATGACATCATATTTTCAATAAACAATGATGTGTCGGATTTGATAATGGCAGCTTTTCAATAATTTTTGCCAGCCCCCAAACCATTTAAAATCCACCAAAAGCAATGTTTCCCAACCAGGACCAAACTACCAGATTTTGTGGAAAATCCACTAAGTTGGCAACACTGGTAAAAAAAGCTTGAAAGATGGCCGCCCATGTAAGTTCTTGTCCAGACGATATTTGATACAGATGTTAACCGGTTTAAAACAGCGCGGGGGCCAATAAATAAGTTACTATCTACGTGTAATAACATGAATGGAATATAAATGACTTAGTCCTATCAAATGTTAACATTGTTATACCTAGTTTTTTAATGTATTTATTGATTTTGCATTAATGAAATTTTAGCGATCGAGACATGCAAAGCTGTTATCCTTTTTTATAGTGTTTGGTTTAGAAACCAAATTATAGTTTATGGTAGATTTTTAAGAAAATGTCCTTAATTACGACGAGATTTGTATAGGTAAAGGTACTGGTAGGTATAGCGTAATCCATTACAATAAAAAATTTTAATAGTATTTAAAAATTACGAATAAGGGTAGGTAAGTTGAAAATTAAAACAAAATAAAAATAAACAATTATTATTATTTCAATCAATGAATAAATATTTAGGAATAAATACTGACAATTTCAAATCTATAAACTAATAATTAAAGATATGTACGATTTATTTAGTACTTTTTTTTTATTTGGCCCGGCATAGTAGCCCGGCACAGTGCCTCTGCCTCGGCTTCTGCCTCTGCCTCTGCCCGGGCCTCGGTCTCCCCCATTTCCACACTGCCCGCTCAATGTAAAGTTCAAGTTAACTCTTAGCACTAGTGATGGTTTTTTATTTGTTTAATTGACACAAACTATGCATGCACTCTATCACTGAAATAAAAAAATAAAACACTCACGAGCATTCTTGCTTTTCGGTTGATGACCTAAAATTAAAAATGTATTTTATTATTATTCTTTTTTATTTCAATAAATTTGTGCAATTGTAATATGTACTAGTTTTGTATCAGAATAACTACGTTAGTAAAGCCGGGTACAATTTATAAGATGCGGCTGATGGACGCAGCTGAAGATATTTAGAAAATTGAAGATTCTGCCCCGCGGCGTCCGAGAGACCCTGAATATTATACCACTCTTCAGCCGCGTTCGGCAGCCGTATCTTATAATTTGTTTTTGGCTTAATAGTAGAACATTTCAATGTTCGGATTATTCGCAGTCGCGCATCTATACTTTATCGTAATGTACGTAACGGTTTGCGGTCCCTGATGGCGGCTTCCATTCCGTATATATATATATTTAATAGCCTAGATTGTGTCCCACTGCTGGGCAAAGGCTTCCCCTTTATCATTCCATTTGACCCTGTCCTCGGCGAGCTCTTGTGATTTTGGCTCGAATGTATCCAACTCGTCTTTCCACGGTTTGGATGCATATTTGGAAAGGAAATATTGAAATATTTAAACTGAATTAATAAAATAATTCTTTGATATTGAAAATTTAAATCACCATATAATTGGCTTCATCATACTTAATTTATAACAATCACATCCAACATCAAACATACCACACATTCTAGTTTGAACAAAAACTTTGGAACGCAAACTCTGATCTTCCAAAAAATGGCGCGCGACTTTCTACGGAATACTGGAAATCAATTTAAATATTGAATTGTTTTGATATATTTTCAATTATCAAATGGCACCTATTTATTCTTTATATTCTGTCTAACGAAAGCTGAGAGTGATTTATTTTTTTCTTACACTGGCAACAATTTAACGCCATTGACATTAGTGATTGTTTACATAACCTCTCTAATATCAGTTTGTGAATACTTTCGTAGTTTTCGACATTAAACCATGCCTAAAACAATTAAAAGCGGAGTGAGAAAGTTACTTTACGACATGATTAATAAGTATGAAGAAGTGAAACGCGAAAAAGAGACCGTTTTATGTGAAAAATCACGATTGTTGTCAACGATTTCCGAAATTGCATGTAAGTGCTTGTAGTCATTTTGATACTTTTTATTTAATAATTCAAATGAAATTATTTAAGTTTAAATAAAATAAAATTTGTCTGTTCATTTCAGTTTTTAATTTATTGCAATATTTTTTAGCCGAAATTATTAGCGACGACCAAGAGAAGTTGCAGGTGTTTCATAACTCTATTGAGAGTCTAAAAATCTTGGAACAATCCGATGAAATGTCCTCCGAAACGCAATACATAAAGAAAATATCGTTGACTGGTAAATTAAATTTATTAATTTATAATTACACACATATTATGTATGCAGGTGCAAAAATAATTTATTTTCTATAATTTGTTATTTAATCATATTATTATTTGTTATTTCAGGTTTCAGTTTAAGTACACTGTGGCGAATAAAAAAAGAAGGTTCTGTCAACAATGGACAGTGGGATACACCAGGCAAGAAACGTCCGCACAAACAAACTATTTCTGAATTAGATAGCTTCGACACAAATGCTATACGGAATAAAATTAATGAATACTACATAGTAAGAAGATGTGTACCAACTCTGAGATCTTTAGTTGCAGAACTCCGAGAATCAATTAATTTCACTGGATGTGTGGAAACACTTCGACAAATATTACTGCGTAATGGATTCGAATTCAAGAAAAATTCTAGTGAGAGATCCACACTCATAGAACGCTATGACATAGCTGCTTGGAGACATCGCTATCTTCGAACTATTGCCCAAAAAATAATATTTGTAGATGAGACATATGTTCATCAAAATTATAAAGTTAAAAAATCCTGGCAGGGCCCCTCTGTAAGTGGTGTCAGCGATAAATTATCCTTAGGCAAAAGGTATATAATTGTGCATGCAGGTTATGAAAAAGGTTTCATACCCGGCGCTCTACTGACATTCAGTACGAAATCGAAATTAGCGGATTACCACCACGACATGAATTCATGTAATTTCATGAAGTGGTTGGAACAAAAACTAATTCCCAATTTGCCAAAAAACAGTGTTGTTGTGATGGATAATGCTAGTTATCATGTAAAACAAATAAACAAATCTCCCACGGCACAAAATTTAAAAGTGGATATCCAGAACTGGCTTACTGCTAATGAAGTTCCATTTGAAGATTTTTTTACAAAAGCTG
Source organism: Hyles vespertilio (assembly GCA_009982885.2). NCBI lineage: Eukaryota > Metazoa > Arthropoda > Insecta > Lepidoptera > Sphingidae > Hyles > Hyles vespertilio. The sequence goes on along the minus strand of CM042812.1, from coordinate 10,009,142 downwards.
AACTTCTTTGCCTTGTCGACAAAAATAAGCCTGCACCTCTGTATGAAGTGGAAGAGCTCTTAAGAAAACATGGCCATGAAGTATTGAATTTGCCGCCATATCACTGTAACTTAAACCCAATTGAATGATATGGAGTTTAGTGAAACGCAATATATCTAGCAAAAATGTTGGACTACAATCGGCAGATATGGAAAAATTGATAATTGATTCATTTTCACATGTTACTCCTGATGACTGGCGAAAATGCGTAAATCACGTAATAAATATCGAAAATATGTACAAAGAAAAAGATAGAATAACAGATTCTAATTTAGAATCATTTATTATTAATGTGAATGATGACAATACAAGTGACACTAGTAGGGACTCATTAGATGGAGTAGAATTTTTAGAATCTAATTTTGATTATGATGATTAATTTACTTTGAATATATGTATTTTTTAGCAGTTCCGCTGTATTAATTTTGAGGGTTCCGTACTGAAAACAAAAATAAGTCACTCTTACAGGATCACTTCCTAATTCCTTGTCCTTCTGTTGAGAAATCTTGCAAGGTAATTCTCGTTGACGATGATAATGATGAATTTGAAGCAAGGTTTCATAATACATGTATATTTCTGTCAGAACCATAAACCTAAATGAAATGATTGCGATTATAATGTATTTTTTTGCAATTATAAAGTTACACTTGTAGTTTTATGTATATAGTATAACACGATAGTGTAAAGCACAAGACCTTCTACGCATGAGTCTGACTCATATTTGTGATATTAATTATTAAGCTATTTTAAGTGGCCCCTAAGAAAATATCTCTCTTTTTAGGATCAATTTTAAACACTTATTTTTAGGGGTCCTTACTCAATATAAATAAATCATAAATTAAAAATACGTTGCATAAAAAAAATCTTTGTATAGGTCTACCAGAATCTCATGGCATAAAATTAAAACAAACATAAAGATTTTTATGTGGCAATACCATCGGTCAACAGCTGTTTCAAAACTTGAGTTATGTCATTCGATGTGAATAATTTATGATTTCTATACTTCCTTAGCGAAAATATATAAATTAGTTCTACGATTACAAGTGCGACACATTGTATACAAGGTTTATCGCCAGATCCGTGTATAATTTGGTCAAATTTAAACAAAATCGACGATTTTAAAATCGACGTTGTTTTAACAAATTAGTCGGAGTGAATAATTTTGATGCTTAATTTTTTTTGGTTAGTGTTGGATATGTAAATGTGTTTTATCGTATATACTTTGATATCATTTATGAAACTAAATAGTACTTTATTAAATACCTATGTGCAGGACTTTCCAGAGATTTTAGATAAGAATCCATCAAACAATAACATATTTTGCACTTCTAGTGAAAAGTTGTAATCCCAGACGTAATCTTTATTATAAATAATTATCATCAACACCTTCGTCTCATCATGTACTACCAGGATCTTTAGAAATAAGCCCTGACTAAAGTGTAAATTAAATAAAGAAGACTGAAAATAAAGTTACTTACATACGTTACATAAATACATTATCTTATTTTACAATCTTGCATCTTTGGTATAACATTTTTGGTATCTAATAATTATTTCAATAAAACCGACTCATAATCAAACTACTTACAATTTAGAAATTGAAAGTTGTTTGACTAAGTGAGAACTAATAAGAAGAGAGAATTAAAACGATACTAGTGGCTCTTTACCGCCATTTTCATCTACGTTTTGGAAGTACCAGCGCTCCCTCTATAAATACTCGTAAGGCACGTATGTATATTATAGTGTAAAACTGAAAAAAAAGTAATCTAAAAGTACAATTTTGAAGTCATTTTAATTTTTAAATTACCTTTATATTTATATTTAAAACATTATGTACTTTATTTACAAAGTTGTACTAAAAAAACATGTCAATTTGAAATAATAATTAATTACAATTATTGAAAGTATCAAAATATGTTCATCCAATTACCCCAGTGTTGCAATGCGTAAATTCAAATTTCCCAAAATGCCATGAGATTCTGGTAGACCTATATATACAATATTTAAAATTAAAAATCATCAAGTATCAACTATGTATTTCCTAGTACACTCGGGGTTGTAAGCGCTATATTTTTTAAATTTCCCGCTATTTTGCACTCTCAGCTTTCATTAGACAGAATATATGATATGTTTTCTCTTTCTAACACTTAATTTATCATTTTTTCATAGAATTAACACAGAAATATTTAATGAAAACCGACAAACAACGACCGTGATTTACTTTCGTGTCTAAAAAACTTCGAATCACGCGTCGAATATGGCTTATTTTTAGATAATTGATAATTATTAATGTAAAGGTATCTTTTAATAAACTATATAACAACAATAAGAGAGTTAAAAATCAATATTTACATTTTGAAAAAATCCTGCGCACCACTCGTCGTTGTTCTTAAACAACACACGAGTTTGCCTGTTTTTTTTTAAATATGCCTATTGCTAATGTCTTTTTGGCCAATGTTACATTAAAGGTACTTTATTCAAGCATTATATATATTTTTTTCATAACGCTTTTTATAATATATTTTGAATTTAGGACGCTTTTTCATTACTAGTGTATTTTACTATAAAAATGACAGCTTACGTCAAAATTGGAGGTCGGGACGTTTGAGTGGTAGAACATCGGTCACGTCCATACATTTTGCGACCTGACAAAGAAATATATTGTACACAGCTGGGATATAGTTTATTGTGTTGTATAGTGCATGAGGAGTGATGTCCAGTTACAAAAAGATTTCTAAAAAGCCGGAGATTTTAGAATTATTCATATATTTGTAACTTTTTAGGTTACGATTATACTAATAAAAATAGCACATTAATTCGGGTACTGCATGCAACTTCATTCGGGATAACTCGGTTCCGTTCGTTATTCATTCGGGCGGAGCGTTCAGCCCGCATCAGCTTATTCGCATTGCATCGCATTCGTACTCGCTCGAACTGGACACGTGTTGACGCGATTGCGGTTTCAAACTGAAACCGGGTTGGGTAGACTGTAGCTCGGTTTGATGCGAGTTGCCCTCAACCCGAATTGATTCGGTTTGGCAAACCGGGTTGACACATCGCTAGAAAATACCTTAGAGTAATTACCTCTAGAGAGAGCCGAAATGTACTGTACATCGCAAAAATGAGACACACCGATACGAATTTCTTTGTCAGAATGAGATGCAAAATAATGTTCTATTTCATGTGACGTGCCGCGTTTAGTTGTTGAGCGAAAAAAGAATTTCGCCAGACAAAGCGACGTCGTTCAAGCAATAAAGCAACCTAATGTTATTGAAATAGGGTCTATTTTAAATCAAGGCCACAATATGGCGCTTATTTTCTTGTGTTGCTAGATATAGCTATTGATGTCTCATGTGCGGTTACAGCGTGAATCTCTCTAGAGGTAATTACTCTAAGGAAAATACATTAGTGAATAAATGTAATAGCACAGGGCACAGAGTACTTTATTGATTATTGAAATTTAATAGGCAATAAGTTTATGTAGGTACTCTCCATATAAAGTTTTATGCAATGTACTCGTGATACATAATAGATACATTATCTACTTGCACGTCCACTGTCAATGTCAAAGGAGATGGGCCAGAAATGTATGGGCCTTGGGCCGTTTGTAGTACATTACACCAAAGGAGAATGCCCAAAATTGGCCCTGCACCTGCCCACTTTAACGTTTTATTACAAAATCATAACTCAATTTATCCACAATGATAGTATCATTTGTTTACTGAAATACTCCGGGAATATTATTTTTATAATAAAACATAAAAACATATCTGCATTTCGCTCTAAGCTCAAGTGGCTCCCTATCCGCCTTCGCCGGAATACTCATATTCTTTGTCTTCTTTTGACGTGACAACGTCTTAAATTAGGTTGCGGCTGGGAGTCACTTATGAAAAAGTGTAACGCCCGGTAACGTAACGGTGCGCGCGCAGCACTAGAGAATTATTTTTTTTCAGTTTCACCCACTTTTTCCAAAATTGTCCCATAGCCCCCCCCCTGCCTTCCCCCACCCTTATTCCGAAATAGTGCCTATTAGCCTCCCCACGAAACCTACCCCCCCCCCTCCCCTACCCCCACCCAACCAACATAGGTCGTAGACCCACCGAGTTTGGTATCCTCGGAACCGTCTTGGTGAGGGCTACAAATTGACCCCGCCAGAAATCCCAAATTACGCAAAAAATTACCCCCCCAAAAAAAAATATTTTACCTCCAAAAAATTAATTTAAGTTAGCCTCCCCACGAAACCTTCCTCCCCCCCCCCCCCTCCCTTACCCCCACCCCGAAAATTTACCTCACCCCCCCCCCCAATCCTATCTCGGCCAATATAGATCGTAGACCCACCGAGTTTGGTATCTTTGGAACCGGCTCGGTGAGCTCTACAGATTGGCCCCAACCAAATCCCCAAATTCCTCCCTCTCTCCCCTAAAATATTTGTCCAGGCATAACTCCGTCATTTCTTAAAGTAAACCCCCCGTGTTTGGAGTCAGAGGAATCGTCTTGACGAGCTCGACAATCGAGAGCAGGCAAAATACGATTTTTCTTATTTTGACGTGACAACGTCTTAAATTAGGTTGCGGCTGGGAGTCACTTATGAAAAAGTGTAACGCCCGGTAACGTAACGGTGCGCGCGCAGCACTAGAGAATTAGGCGCATTGAATCGGCGCATGCTTGTGTCTCTGTCTTTGTCTTTCTCGAACGTTCTTGGCGTTGGAAAAACAAGAAAGCGTCACAATACAAGTTCACACGTGTGGTTAAAGTATCGTCAGCTGTGTCTGTAGTGAAAATATGGAGTGCTTAGATTCGTCATTACATGTACAATGTTTTAGTAAACAAAATATATTTCTATAGCTAAAATTTGTGCAATTCTTATTTTCATTCAATTCCTTGTTCCTATTGTGCAATTTAATTATATTCATATCAATAAATATTCTACCGAGAAAAAGACGTTGTCACGTAAAATCTTCGCCCGTAAAACCGACTTTACAGGCAACCATTTTTTTAACATTTTATTTAACCCTAGTTCTCCCCATTATCTTAAAGAACGTTTTGATTACCTTCATTGCTCTCATTCTCGTGCCTTAAGATCGTCAGAGAATCTGAAATTAAAGACTCCTAAACACGGCAGTGTTTTCTTCGACGGATCTTTTGCCGTTCAGGCTGTTCGCTTGTGAAACACTGCCATTGACAATTCGACAGGCGCCTTCGCTGAACGTCTTCAAAAATAAATTAAAAAATCATTTTCTTTCCAAATTATCTCATACATAGTTCCTAGTAGTATTTTATCGATCTTGTCTTATATAACATGCTATAACGTATGTATTAGTTTAATATTTGTTTCATATATGTGTATGTATTTATATGCTTTGTTTTATATATATGTATATATATATATATATATATATTATTATTTTTTTTCCTCCTAATCATTATTGTTATAAGTTACGCACACACAATAAACACCCACTTTTATTTTTTTTCTTTAATGTCCTATTCTATTGCTATATGGTTGTCTGGAAGAGATCGCTATTAGCGATAAGACCGCCAGTTGTTCACTATTTGTAAGTTTTTCTATTATTTTTGTTTTTTGTTATTTTATGTTATGTGGTGTTCAATAAAGTGTTGTGTATTGTATTGTATTGTAGCTACCGGAAAAACAGTTACATGACTATTTGTTTTAGACATTCCCAGATCATACGCCATGAAAGTGTTGCCAATTTTTCATTTTCTCCTAAAAATTGTGGATTTGGGTGTAGTTGTGATATATTATTTTAGTTCGTAATTTTTTTATAATTCTCTAAAAGCTGATGATTTTATGTGATGTTTCTATAACAAGCATTCAAACCAACAAAATAATGATTTCCAGAAATAGAATAGAGAATCTTGTCCTAAAAGACACCTAGTACCTAATCATTAAATATTCACTGAAATAAATACATGCTTCCAACAGTCGTATAACCGACTTGATCCCACATTCAGTTAATTTAAGTCTTTTTTTTTTAATGGTGAGTTATTGTTATTTTGTGTCTTGGGTTTGGCAGTTGGCAACATTTGTCACAACCACAATTAGTACTACTTGGTCTGTGACCACAATTCTCTGTAATTTTACAAGTCAAACACAACAAACACAAGTTAAACAAGCAAGCTCATATTACGGTGAGCATATAAGATTTAATATAATAAGTATCGCAAATGTGAATACACAATATGGTTTAATGAAAACTATGACAACAACGTTGTAAAAACTAGAGTAAGGAGAAAATAAAAGTGTTTTTCCTTCGAACCCCCAAGTTTTATTGCATCCAATCCTTTTAAAAGTTATTTACTACATTGTATATAATAATTTGAGTGTATTTCAATGATATATTATACAAATACGACGTAGATATCGCACTAGCACTTCAAAAGTGAGGCGTTCAAATTCGGGCAATTGGTGTAATTTCATCTAGTCGCATAGCAACGGCGACAGAGGGAAGACCTCAGTGCTGTAAACATAATTTATTTCGAAAATATTGTCTAAAGTGTCGAATTGTGTGTTTTAAAAGTGTTAAAACAATGGTGCAAAAATATGAAACTAAATTGGACCTACACACTATACGTAAGTATATAAAAACCACACAAAATTTAATTTTTATTTTAAATTAGTAAACACCGCCTTCAATTGTATAAGAAGGATCGCCTTATACAAAGATTGTGAAGTGCGATAGGGACAAAAAGCGTACGTTATAGATTAACAAGTCAGAAGCGAAACCGATCATACAGAAAATTGACGATGAAAGTTTGAATGGATTTGGATAGTTGTATATTTGTTTCTAATTCAATCATATTTAAAACGATTAAGTTATTTGTTATGAATTATTTTCATAATAAATAACATTATTAAATACATTAGCTTCCCCATATATTTTGAATAACTATATTTACATATATCATTGAATGTTTCCAGATTTCCACGTGATGAGCTTTTGAGACGTAAATGGATATGCACTAAGCACAGCTCGGACAAAAAGAGGGGATCGTGACTGGATGCCTTTAAAACTGATTAATATTGGTTTAGCACATTTAATTATGATTAAAAATATACAACTACGAAAATATATATATCCACCTAACAAACCCTGCACCATCGGTTGTTGTATCGGTTGTTTACCAGTGGCAGGTCGCTCATACGTTACCACCATGTGTAGGTACCACCGCAATGTCTATTTCCCCCGCCACACGGCAGTTTAAATGCCATGTTATGTTCCGGTTCAAAGGACATTCTCTCCCGAGTAATCGCTGTACTTATAGTTAAGATCTTATGTCTCGGGATGGCGAGCGCAGTGAATGCCAAGCATTGCTTTGTAATTTAAGGTGTCTTGGTTTCGCTTATGTCCACGAGCGGTCGTATCACTTGTCATCATTAAAACAAAAAAAATATTAATAAGAGACATTTTTCACTGCATGCTTACCATAAACTAATATAAAAAACGGCAATCAATTTATTTTTTATTTGATCAAGGTTGTAAGCAAATAAAAATATATTTGTTTCAGGATGGCCGTACCACAGGTGTCATGTAGCAACCTCAAAGTTAATATATTAAATACTTATAAACCCAAATAGGTAGTTTTATTTATCGTTACCCTTCTGTTTCTATCGCTTCGATTCTATGTTTGGATAGCGCAATGCTATCTCTTTTCGTCTCGTACTTTCTGTATAATCTGTTTCATTCACTAAAATTGTCATAAAGTATTGACAAATGAGTATGTATAGGTAGCAGTACAGTTTTTAAACGTCACGCAATATGGATATGCGTCATCTTTAATAAAACATCATTGGTGTATTTTGAAACGTGGGCAGCTGGGGCCGACATCTGTATGGGGAGTGGGCATGCCCCTTTACTTAGTGAAATTGGCATTCGATTTCTGTATGAAATACTATTATACGTTACATATTAGCTTTATACAAAAATAAATACCAAGCCAAGAACAGCAACAATACAAGGGGACAATATGGCGTCTGAAACGGCTTGTTTGACAACCGATGTCAAAACTTGACATTTATGAAATATGAAGTCGTAATTCGTTTTCCTATAAATCAAATATTATTTTTAGTCGTCTGTGCTATAAATTACTGTACTCTATATAACTCGTAAATGTTTTTACGTCAACGGAATTAGTATCATACTTTATTGATCATCTTATATAATATAACATAATGTCTATACAATAAATTGCAACAAGTCTGTCAGAATCTCGTCATGTTTATAGTTATTTAATATTAAGAAAGTGTACCTATATCTGGCCGTAAGTGCGGTGCATAATACTTGCTAAACAACCTATTTAAATAATCCACAATAAAAATCTGCTAGGCATGAGATACAGCACGGCACAGACTGATCACTTGTCGCGACTGCTAGCATCTGTATCAGCCCATATACGTCCCACTGCAGGGCACGGGCCTACTCTACAATCAAGAATTCGATTGAGAGTGATTAGGCCATATAGTCCACCACGCTGGCCTAGTGCGGGTTGACGGACTTACATACTAGTGATGTAACGAATGTTAGTTTTCTCACATTCGCGAATGCGAATGCGGATGTGAATATTCATATCTAACATTCGCGAATACGAATGCGAATGCGAATGTTGATTTTCAAATTTATCGCGCAACATTTCGGGCCAGCCATGTTTAATACGAACATAGTCGAGCATGTCGAGCCGGCCCGTGCTTTGACAGGTTGGATGAACAAATTTAGTCGTTAGAAATTATTTGTTTATTTTGTTTGAAGTTAATTTAGTATTACTGTGTTTGTCTTTTATAATGGCAATGGCAATGGCCTTTATATGGCAATTATTCAGATAAATTTGTATCGTTAAGAGAAACTATGAAAATGATGTTGGATTCCAGTGAAAGCGAAGAAGAAACAGAAATTGATCCAATTCCAAACCCTATGGAAGTTTTAATAAAAAAATATTGATGAATATGTGATGGACAAGCGCATTGAAAATGAAGAAGATCCTCTTCTATGGTGGAAGATTAATATAAAAAAATATGGTTTTCTCTCTCCGTAAGCCAGAGAATATTTAGCAACTCTACCCACAAGTGTGCCCAGTGAAAGAGATTTCAGTGGAGCTGGATTACTTTATACACCACAACGAAACAAGCTGCATAGAGAAAGAGCCTCAAAATTATTATTTTTGAAATTTAACATTCCTTTACTTAGATTTACTTACTAAGAATTAGAGTAAGGAGAGTTTAAGTTTAGGAAGCCAGAAATAGTCAACTGTGTTAATAACATATTGCCATTTAATTATCTTTAAAGTTTAAATCATAGAAAATATATTTAAAATAAGACCTAAGGTTAATTATTATCAATGTAGACATTAAAACTTTGTATGTTTAAAACCAAATAAATATTGTTTTCTTAATTGTAAGGAAGAAATTGTAATTTTATTTACAAGTAAGTATTTATTATTTTGTTTTCCTGAGTGTTTATTAATTGCATTGAAAAATAATTGAAGATGAAGCTTTTAAAAATATAACATTTTGGATATTAAATGTTTAATTTTGGTTGATTATTTTTTATAACTGTAAATAGCATTTGGTTTTATTAAAAAAAAAATAGAAGTTATAACTTAATAAGTACAGTCAAAAGACTTACGAGACGTAGATAGTATCAATATTATAAATAATTACAAAATACGCTAATTATAATAGTTGTATTATTTATCCAGTACCATCAAAATTTGTATTCCTTTTTATTTGTCAAAAACATTCGCCTAACATTCGCTTCGTTTCTTGCGAATACGAATGCGAATGCGAATGCCAAAAAATATGCGAATATTCGCGATTCGCGAATGCGAATGCGAACATTCGTTACATCAGTATTACATACCATAGAAATTCTTATGAATCGCTATGGTAAGCAGGTTTCCTCACGATGTTTTCCTTCACCGTTTTAGTGCGTGGTGATTGACTATCAATACACACATGACTCCGAAAAGTCAGAGGTGTTCCCTATGTGCATATGAATAAATAATCATTTTATTATTAGGCATATGCACTTAATAAGCTCTTAGTTATTATAGTCCATACAAATGAATACGCTATAAAAATGGAATCGAATCTGATAGCAGCCATGTTTATTTCTATACCTTAATGTCTAGTAAAAGAACATACTAGCAATCATTTCTGTACAAGCTAACATTTCAAACATTATATTTAGTCTACCCCTAGAAGTCTAATATACTTTAGTATATTAGACTTCTGCATACTTAAAAATAATATTATCCTAAGGTTTAAGATATTATTTTTCAAATAATGTATTTGACATTAATTCTAACTGGTTATTTCTGAGCACACATAAGGAAAAAGTAGGATTAATTGACGAAAGAAAACTAAAATCAAACAAAACTTAAGGTCAATAAAGTACAACCAGATCTTGCTTTATATTTTTTATTTATATTCGCCTAAAAATAATCTCCAGTCAAAACATCTAGGAACAATGCCGGTGCTCCTATATTGTACTATTGGTAGCCCAACCTAAAGGCTAAATACCACAGTATAATCATGGTATGAGTACAGCAACCCACTGTCCAGTATCCAGCCTAGCCCAGTCATATTAGGGCTTTCACCTCGGAATGAAAGATAATAAGCTGCAAATTGGTATGAACCTTTGTTTTGTCATTCTAAATGTTGTCTCAAAAGTCACAATCGTTATCGTGTCCGCGTCTCAAGATATTCAAGGTCAAAGGTCACAAAAATCGGTTTTTCGCGAATATCTGGCTTCCTATCGGTTAAATGAGATTTGCATTTATTATAAAAGTTGTAGGCTATAAAATTCCCTACAACTTTTGTTTAAACTTTTTTTTCATACGACCAACCGTTTTGAAGGTAGAGCGCGAAGAGTGCACATCGTACAGTCATATACGGCCTAATGCAAGGTCAAGCGTGAGTTATGGTTATCAGTACGTTATAAAGTCAATTATTTACTTGGAAATTATAAATATTAAACAATGCCTATTATTTATGTACTAACTATTAATTATTTATATTTAATTAAAGTAAGTAACTTGATTATTTATATATAATTATTCATATTTAACTATTTAAGTATAAAATATTATTAATTCTGGATTATATATTTTAGTTTTATTTTAAGTTAAAATGATAGTAAGAGTATATATTTTACACATATTTTTATTTATTATTAAATACGGCATAATATACATTTATCAAAATGTGAGTTCAAATATCAAAAGTATCTTTGTTGATTTTAATTGTAATGAAATTGGAAATGGAAGCTAATTATCTTCTTCTTGTTCGTCGTCTTCTTCTTCTTGTCGCTCAAAAATGTTCGATTCATTGTCATCATCCTCATTATCTGTCATGTTCATCTCCAAACCTTCCAGAATATCGGGATCATATGTATTTTCTTCATCGGGATTACTTGGATACAGTGAAGCGTTGAGGCAAGCTTGTCCGTTGCACTGGCCGCAAGCTAAAGAACATTGTAGCCCTGATTTTCTGCATCCACAGCGGGAACCACAACCATTTTTGCAATTGCAAAATATTACGTTTAGTAGTTCGGCTGGTGCTGGAGGTAATAACGTTCGTATGGGCTCCAGGATTTCATTTTCAAGCATCCAGCCCCATTCTTGAGGTTCTAAGTCCTTCCCTAACCACGTTTGAATCTGGTAGTAGACACGTTTTATGTGTTGATGAGCTGCTACACTTGTTGGTGGAAGTGTTGACAGTTGTACAGGTTTATTTAGTTTTGTAAATTTGATGAATTGCGTGTAGCGGAAATGATCAATGTTGTCCTCAGATTTTGGAGCATTATATAATGCCAACAAGATGCGCACTCCATTTTCTAATAATGTTTGTTTTGGGCAGTTTTCTTGTTGAAATACTTCCACCAGTTTATCTAAATCAGGAATTTTTTCCAATGCTCTAGTAACAGTTTTTTTTCCTTTTTTAAATAGCGCAGAAGTCGTGTCACAGCCACTGAATGCGTGTAAAAATAAAATGTGCTTTTTAGTACGAGGATATTGGTCAAAACTTTTAGTAGAATATATTTGTGTTTTGACATTGCCTTTGCCAACTTTTTTCAAAAAAATTTCCTGATGATGTGACTGAGTACGTCCAATTAAAATAACGAGCAAATCGATATCTTCTCCTATGATGACAGCAGTCTTTTGATGTTCTGATAAGGCAATAGCTGTGTCAATGATGAGAACATCAGCATCATCTCTGGCTTGTTTTGTTGTGATATTAACAGTTTTAAATTTTTCAACAAGCATGTCGATATTTTTTTTTATTAGACCGATTTGATAAAAAATATTCTTGACTGATTGGCACAACCATTGTTTCGTCAAAACAAACTTCATATGATTTTGAAAGTGCAGCAGTTCTTCTTTGTTGTTCCAGTGCTTTAATATTTTTACTATAGTCCGAATATCCGTCAAATACAACAACAATTGCTGAGCCATAATGTGTTTGTAAATATTTAATGTACTTATTTAAAATAATAGAGAAAGTATCGTCTTTGCTCCATACGACGCGATGCAGAAGAAATCCACCATCGATGATGTATGTTACATTATTTTCATCAAGATCGATAACGACAGGCATCATATTGTCATATAATGTTGCTTTCGTGGTTTTTCTCATGCCATTACTATCAAATAAAGATGTCGGATACGGGCTTAGTTCATACTGAAGATATTCTTGTAAATTACTTTCAAATTTTTTGCTTACAATTATTCTCTGGAAAAGTAACATTGGATCTATAGAAACTTTACAATCATTAATTTTGACAGATTTGTTAATGGCTGAAAGCGGTAAAACCTTATCGACGCGTTTTAACTTTATTTCGTTGAAGTTCAAACCAGTTATCTTTACCATAGATTGCAATCCGATTTCATGGGCTCGGTGACAATTAATTTGGTCATTTCCAACGATTCCTGAAGCTAAGGATACCAACTGATTCGTATTTGGAAAGGGATTATGAAGCGTAAACCAACCAACCAGTTCATTTACATCAGTATCATCCCTTTTTATTCGTGAATCTCTAGCATCAACATGTTGGTCCACAGAATCGAAAGAAATGTTACAAAACCGTTCAATTTCTTCACAAATTGTATTCGTGGCATACATAGCATATACCCACTTACATAGAACACTTTCTTGTGTACTTCGGCCTCGAGATACTCCTCCTTCTGTCTTCATAGATTTCATCAGACTTTGCTCGATTACCATGTCTGTCCATGTACCAGAATTGAATTTTTCTGTTCGTTTTACAGTAAAGAATCCGTTTTTAAAGTTCTCAAAAGCCTGTTGATCCATTGTCTCCTCAAGTTTTAACATATCTTGAAGATACAAATAAGCTGATTTCGCATATAGGAAATGACCACCAGCATGAAAATAGGGCAGCATTTTTCGCACTGCATCCAAATGTTCTTGAAAAAGTCCCAGCCTTTCAGCGCGAATGAAATCTAGGGCTATTGATACCATTTCAAAATATTGCACCCATAACTGTGCCGTGGGACCTCGAGCTTTTAATTCTTTTAGTTTATCCTGAAATTGATCAATTAACGAGTTGGAGCTGCTCGTACATCCTTCAACATCTTCGTAGGAAACATCGCGACTAGTTATCTGTTCAATTAACTCATCTAACACACAATTTTCAATTTTCATCTCTTCAAAAATCTTTATTGATAATGCAAGTCGTAATAATATATGGCCTCTGATACTTCTTGCATAAGCGTGACCATTCAACATTTTGTCGACCGAATTTGTAGCATATATTTTACTTAAAGCTTCCTTGAGACCACTACCGTCCATTACATGTCCTATGCATCCAAGAAAAGACATGAGCATATGAAATCCTCCAAGTTTGACAACTGTTTTAGACAAGTCTGAGTTTGCATCTGACGCAGCAACCATTTCACGTGCTTTTGAGTACAGGGGCTGATCAAATGTAATTATGCACGTTTTTTGTTGATGTGACTTGGCAATATTTATAGCACTATGTAAAGTTGTATAAATTGTGTCTAAATTACTGGCAGGATGATCAATGAAAGGTAGAAATATAACCTGAGAAGTTGAAAAATTTTGATTATTTTTCGTAAGTTGTTGAAGATAGCCATTCCACCCTGGCAACGGTGAAAGATTCTTCCATTTTCCGTATAACCACAACAAATCAACTGCATTAAATTTTTTTTCAATCAGTACTTGATCATCATGTAGATTTTGGACTTGAATCTTGTTGTACCCAGGTACAACTGGCTTTTCATATGCTAAAAGAGATACATGTGATATTGCTGCTAACTCTTTTGCACTCGGTTTAGTTGTACATTTTTTTATGCGATCATCATAAATTACAGCATCTTTCGGAGTAATTATTTTTATCATTCCCATAACGTGAAGAGTATTATTACCGTCAAGAGTACTGACATTAATATCTGCATTGTCTCCAACATATTGTACCAACGCACCAGACTCTGATGGTAAAATACGAGGTTGTGGATGGTAAACTGATGAAACTTCATACTGTATGGTATTACTATATGATGCAGCAAATCCTAAAGATGATAAAACATCCAACAATTTTTTAGACCCATATCTTCTGTGAAGAAATGCGGAAAGGCCCAACAGTAGCTGTGATGAAAATGAACGTTCTCGTATCGAAGCCATTATTGCGTGGCTAATAGATGTGCATTTCGTTTTTAAATGATCTACTTGTCCTTTTCTATTTTTTAATATCATTTCTTCCAAAAAATGTGATAATGTTTTTGGTATTTCTTCATTAATACAATCTAGCATTTTATTCGGAGGTGGATACGTTTTTGTTTCAACTACAGATGATCTGATGTCTTCCCTAATAATAGCCGCAGCAGCTTCTACAATCCGTAGACGTTCTTCTACAGGAGTACTTTTTTTATTTTCGTACCAAGCTTTTGATAATACGTTAAGCTGTGTATCACGGAAAGATATAATTGTAAATGATCCAATTTTTTTTGTGATTATTATATCAGTTAAATACTTTTGTTGTAATTTTGTAATAATTGTCTTATCGTCAGGTATGTATTCCGTAGGGACATCTTTAAGTTCTTTCAAAGTAAATTGAGAATCTTCATTATTTTCTATATAACAAAAAATCTCCTTCATTGCTTGAGTGACTTGATCATCTTGGCGAGGCATTTTATCTGCAGATGGTACTCGGGTTAAAAAGTTGGTATAGCAAATAGTATGATACTTTGCTTCAGCAGCGATCAAATCATACTCGTAATATATACGTTCCTTTACTAATTCTCCTAAGGAATCGTTTCGTTCTTCTGCTCTCTTAATTACGTTGTCTTTGAATGCAAGAGTACTTACATTACTTATTGTCTGTCTATACTTTAAATTTTTTTTCTTTTCTGCTATTTCATCAGCTTCTTGGCCACAAAATAAGCATAACTTTCCAAAATCAAAGACTTCATTTCGTTTTTTACGAGGTGCACTTGACGTTGAAGGTTCACTCTCATCTGTGCGTCGTTTTGATGCAATAATAACATTTTTACTCGTGTACACTTTTCGACACTCGGAATGCACATTTACAGAACTTAAAGTATTTAAATAGTCTATATGTCCATCATTTCTTTCAATACTTGCAGTTTTTAAAGTTTGTAAACCACGTACGACATTCACAGAAACACCTTCTGAAAGTTTCTTATCACATATAAAACACAAATCAGCCATAGCTCTTAAAACCGTACGTCCGTAGTTGCAACGGTACAATTTCAAACTAACGAATAATCTTGACTCATACAAAGTGGAGAGAGTGGCCTTGAATACTATAGAACATCTGTCCCGGCAATGAATAGAAAAGGGCATAGGGTAGGGACAAGTATTTCCAGGTATAGAAGTATTGAGAAATTTACGCGTTTTAAAGAAAAGATATATAATGTCGTGTTAACTTAAAATAAAACTAAAATATATAATCCAGAATTAATAATATTTTATACTTAAATAGTTAAATATGAATAATTATATATAAATAATCAAGTTACTTACTTTAATTAAATATAAATAATTAATAGTTAGTACATAAATAATAGGCATTGTTTAATATTTATAATTTCCAAGTAAATAATTGACTTTATAACGTACTGATAACCATAACTCACGCTTGACCTTGCATTAGGCCGTATATGACTGTATGATGTGCACTCTTCGCGCTCTACCTTCAAAACGGTTGGTCGTATGAAAAAAAAGTTTAAACAAAAGTTGTAGGGAATTTTATAGCCTACAACTTTTATAATAAATGCAAATCTCATTTAACCGATAGGAAGCCAGATATTCCTTTGACCTTGAATATCTTGAGACGCGGACACGATAACGATTGTGACTTTTGAGACAACATTTAGAATGACAAAACAAAGGTTCATACCAATTTGCAGCTTATTATCTTTCATTCCGAGGTTGACCCCTTTTTTTTACCTAATATGACTGGGCTAGCCATGTTCCTTTCAACATGAAGCACTTGTGGGTGTTAAGTATGTCCAAAAGAATTGAGATTGATACAATCTTTTTACGGCGGAGTTGGAATAAAATCTTGCTCATTGTCTACAGCTTGATTTATTTGCAGCCAGCAGTTTGTCCAGATAATTGCTCGTCCTGATAACTAAAAAAAAATAAAAAAGATTTAATATTGAAGATATCGAAGAATTATGATGAATAAATAACTCTTTGCAGTCATATGTGTATGATCCCAGGTCTTCTTCTTTAAACAATAGCGGACTATTGTTTAAAGAAGCATCTTAGCAGGCCGGCCGGATAATTAACAATATATAAAATATCACTTCTTACATATTTATGTACTAGTAGACTTGTCCTGTGGACACAATGCAATTCAGCTCTAACATGAATACTTTTGTAATACTCCATACTTTGTATTGACCTTGATTAATTGGCATAAAACATACATTTCCCAAATTAATGAAGAAAATAGAATACTTACTTCTTGTTCTGCCATTTCAGCAATAAAACGTTTTGAAATACTCTACACGAGAGTGAATTGGCAGCCCATGTAGTTACTAAGATTCTGTTGAATGATAGAATCCATTTCAATTTTTGATTGCAGAAGTGCAATTCAACCATTTCACAACAATTGCAGAAGTGCAATTCAAGCAAAGCGCCACTTTTGATGTGCTGAAAAGCAGAATTGTGGGTTAGAAGAGAAATATGAACATAGAAAAACATAACAGTATTACTTACATGTGGCATTCAAAATAATAAATAATATGTTTACTCACCAAAATACGAACTAGTAATTGCGTTTAAACGTCAAGATATATCATCTGCGAGAATCAGAATCCATAAAACAAAGCCAGGTATACAGAGAAGCAAATACACATTTGCGAAATGTATGCGAATAATAAAAAATAATACGAATTACGGCCACAGACGTAGACAGATAACACAGAGTTTTGCAATTGCTGTCAAGTTAAACATTTTCGTTCTTAAACTAAAATCATGTAACATAAATAAAATAATAAAAGTGACTTCTTTAACAACATATATCGTCTTTTAAAAAGCGAAGAAGATGGAAAATGAAATATAGACAATAATTATAATTTGTAGGGGGGTTTTAAAAATAAGACATATTCAAGTTAAAGATAATGGGTTCGCGCATTTTTGAACGAAATGACAATTAGGCATCATGGAGGACAGATTATAGAAGAAAATATTGCTTCTCTACTAAAACAATCACATTTTTGTATAAAGCCCCCTGTTATCCAAGAAATCTAAATGTATTTTATTTGAATTCCACATTTTTTTCTAGAATTTGTATTAGACGTACACAAAACGGCCCAAGATAGCACATCTCCTTTCAAATTTTTAAAATAAATTACATTAGGCTGAAAAATTGAATTTGACAAACGTCAACTGTCAAAATCGGAGGTCGGGACGTTTTAGTACTTATACAGGGAGCGCAAATAAATGGCGCACTTGCTCAGTTGGGTACAAGGGCATAATATTAATATCGTAATAAAAAATAATATTTGGAAAATACCTATCCGTTTTGAAGTTATGACCGTTTAAAGTTTTAAGTTTAATCACCACTTTTTCGCATAAAATCAGTTGGAATGGATGAAGAACAAGATTTAAACACATACGTATTTTTTCGTTTCGTCGTTAATTGAACGGTTAACGAAATATACCACGAAAACCATTTTTAACAGCATCAAAACTTTCTTAAACTTCGCTTTAACAGCTGTTTACACATGAGTAAGGTCATGAACTCTTAGCTGTATAATTTATCCTTCTCTAACTTCAAAAAAGGATATTTTTTGTTTCATTTCAAATAAATCAATCAGTTAAACAGGGACGTACTTAGATTTAAGCGTCAATAAATTAACAACATAATAACTTTAGGTGCAGTTGCATCGTGAATGGATTGACTATTTTGTTTGTCATTATTTTCCTTAGTGTCACAAATCCAAACTGAAAGATACCAAGAAATCACACTGGTCATCGCCTAAATCATGTAAGATTGCGAATTTAATTATAATTAGAAAAGTTTTGGTAATACCTACATAACATTTAAATTTTCTAAATAATTTAGATTCATTGAAAAAATAATCTGATGACACTGATTAATAAAAAATAATATTTTTAAAATGATGGCCCAATTCGGCCCTATTAGTCAAAGGAAGCCGCCGGTCATAGTGTACTTTGTCGGATCCAACGCGGCTCGATTATTCTTCCTTTGAGGTCGCCGCCGCCGTTTGTGAGTGCGTGCCGAAAGGCGGCAATTTCTTTGTCGGTAACTTTTAGCATTTTGCAAAAGAAGACCGACATCTTGAGGTGTGTTCACACTACACACTTGATATAACTTAATTTGATTAAGTACTCCGATATAAAAGTTACGTTAAAAAAAGATCTTATTGGACTGATACTGATACTTACTCAAGAGCTTATAATGTTATTTAAATATGTCATCAGCCGATCCAGTCAATAACAAATTGCCTATTTACTTTGCTTATTATTGTATTTAACATTATTTTAATGTATTTTGAAAATAATGTTACTTTAAAGTGATAAAATTTCTTCTAAATTATTATACCTAGAGAAATGTCGTCTACCATTATAGCATAGAATTTGCATATGAGACTTATTTGAGATAAAATTAGTGAAATCAATAAACACTAACTACTAATTTACTGCACTGGAGACCCCGTGCCCTGCAGTGGCACGTATATGGTCTGATACAGTAGTAATACTAATTGTTCAGATGAATTATTATGAACTCAAATAGGAAAGCTTTGTATCTAATGTGAACAGGCCTTTATCTTTCAAGAATCAAAATAATATTTTTTTTTTATTAGTTGAATTCGGATTGCGATCGCGTGTGCATGTATTAGTCGTGTGCATATTATTGTAAATTCGTTTCAGTTATTTTGAGTAAATTTTATTAATTTCACTATGCTTTGAACATTTTGATAGCTTTTGATGTAACTTGTGTTATGTGAAATGTAAAAGAAAAAGTGATTTGTGCTACCAAACTGTGACAGTGTTTTCGTGCGGGTTTTGGCGGATCCTGCGCTTCCAGCTTTGCCTATCAAGGTCATTACGGTTTACATTACAAGGTCAGTTAACTATTTTGGTGGTCATTAATGACAACTAACCAGCCCATATGAGTCACCGACGGCCTCCGTGGCGCAGTTGGTAAGAACCGCCTGTGAAATGAGAGACCGCGGGTTCGGTTCCCGCCCCGAGACAAATAATTTCCGTGAACCATAATTATTTTTCTAATACCCGCGACACAAGATTTGTATCTTAGTGTGGGGTTAGTACCCATGTATGTGACTGTTGGCAGTATTAATTTAATATCTTTTTTATGTACCCTGAGCGTGATGTACACAATCGACTTATAAGTAAATAATGAGCTCTGCTTATTTATTGTTGAATGTCTACCGTTCAGTTGTAAGGTTCAATCACTTTAGCTTAACATGTTAAGGGGTAGCATGTGTAACGTTAGTTTTTTTTTTCTCGGCATCTTTCTTAATATTCGCTAGCGCCATACAAATCCGTCTTAATTAGATTCCTTCACCATATACTATAATGTATATTGGCAGGTGCGCCGTTTTCTTGTCCACCCTGTATATTATACTGTTTCCATTCGTTTATTTTATTATTGACACATCGAGTACTGAATCAAATAGTGATGGCCTGATGCGTTATCGAATCAATTTTTTATAACAAACGATTTTATTTTTGAACAAGTTTTAATCGATTTAATACATATTTTATTTTTTGCTCCATGTATTGTTTTATAAAACTTCAGGGATATTTAAGTTACTTGATTTAATAATTATATTAAAATAAACCATTTACTTATGTTAAGTTAATATTCTTATCACTTCCGTCGGCAATAGTAATGTTGTTAAAAACAAATTGTGAAACGGCAACACTGGGCAGACAGGTGACGCGCGCCGCCATTTTGTGGTCACTCACAACGAGACGCCCGCGCCCGTGCTAGTGTTTTCCGTTCGCTGAATTTTAATTCACATTTTTCATACGTCGAGTTGAGTATTTATATTCCTCCGTATTGTTTTACCCGTGAATTCCTACATTTGGTTGAATTGAGAACATCGTACCTGCCTTCATCACTTTCAAAATGCCTAAAGGAAAGGTGCTTAAAGGACAAACAAGGGAGTTTGTGTTGCGACTTCATGAGTACTTTGAAAGGGAAAGCCGTAATGGTGGACCTCTTATACCAGTGACTCAAATCAGAGACCGTGTTTCAGCAGCATTAGGTATTACTGCTCCAACAGTTTCAAAAATAACTAAAGAAGGCTACGGCAGTAGTGGCATGGAACAAAACAAGCCATCTACACCTAAGAAAAAACGTCAGCCCTTTAAAGTGACAGCAATTGACAGTTTTGATGGTGATGCTATTCGTCGTCATATATACGATTATTACCAAAGAAAGAGATTCCTACTTTACATAACCTAGTACAATCTCTGAAAACTAGTGGCTTGTTCCGTGGTCAAAAGTCTTCTTTGGCGAAGGTATTGAATAGGATTGGATTCCAATACAAAAAATGTGACAAAAGAAAAATATTGATGGAACGCAATGATGTTGCTTTGTATCGATGCGAATTTTTAAGACAAGCTAAAAATATAGAAGACTGGTCGAATGTTGTTTTCACCGATGAAACTTGGCTCAATGCGAATCACACGGTATCAAAAACTTGGACTGACAACACTGCTAGCTCCTCGACCGCAGTGCCAATGGGAAAAGGTGAAAGAATTATAATTTGTCATGCAGGAACCGCAAAAGGATTTGTGCAAGATGCTATGTTAGCTTTTAAATCAAAGAAAACAGGGGATTACCACGAAGAAATGAATTCCGAAGTATATGAAAAATGGTTTCGGGAAATGTTATTGTCACTCGAACAGCCATCAACAATATTTATAGATAATGCGTCCTATCACTCTCGGCAAATTAACAAAATGCCAACGCAAGCCAGTAAAAAAAATGAAATAATAAACTGGCTCCGTAACAATGGCGAGGAGGTGGACGAGTCCCTATTAAAAGTAGAGTTACTTAAAATATTAAAAATGAGGAAGCAGCCTAAACGATACGTTATAGATGAAATGGCTGCAGAACATGGGCACACCGTCCTTAGAATTCCTCCATATCATTGCCAGTATAATGCCATAGAGCTAATATGGGCGCAAGTGAAAGGATATGCTGCGAGAATAAATACAACTCCTCCTTTCACCGCAAACAAAATGCTGGAGTTGCTTAAAAATGCGTGTGAAAATGTGACGCCTCATAACTGGGCGAGTGTCGTAGATAAGACGAAGAAAGAAATAATGTCTGATTGGGATCGCGATGTCGCATTTGACAACTTACCCATGCACTCATTAATAATTAGTGTTACTGGGGATACGAGTGACGACGACGCCGATTCCGACGAAACAGACGATTGTTTATAAATAAAAATATTAACAAATTACCTTTTAGTTGTTTTAATTATTTAATCCTTAAAGTACTATGAATTCCAACATGGTTTAACTGTTTATTACAAGTAGGTACTAAACATTTATTTTCGTTGTAATCATTGTAATTATTTTAAATTAAACTCTTATTAAAAGTCACTTCAATACGTATACCTTTATTCATATTAATTAATTTGCAGCAAATACATTCGATCCTAATATTGGGTACTATATTACGTTTAACTGTTTTCATTAGCATTTTAATGTAATTTTATTTCAAATGATTCCGATTGATTGATTCTATTCAAAATCGTTTTTGTTATCTGTGGTCATTCGTTACGAATGGCACAACTCTAAGTGGGCGTTACCCGTCAAGAAAGTATCTACTTTTATTTCAAAATATTGTTCTACTGTAATGTCGTACTTTATAGGCGTGAACTGTCAAAAATAAAATAAACGAATGGAAACAGTATAGTGGTCTATTCTTTGCTCACGTCTGTGGTGCTCATATCCACATAAACAAGGTAAACTGTTGTCAACATAAATATTGGCATTGGGGAAAATCGTAATAACAAAACATATTTTTTTATATAAATATTATTTGTTGCGCAAAATTGGAAGATGGATAAAAATCTAGAATTGCGTAAACTTCCAATGGGATCCCTGTACAACATTGTGAACACGCTGGAAATCGACAATAGTTGGCAAAAAGTTATGGCTTTTATACCGAAAAATCCTCAAAGTGATCAATTTGAACAAAAATACAACATGGACCACATGAGGTAAGTGTTACAATTAATGTTGATTTACATTACTGTTATCATATAGGTACCTATATCATGACTTTGTTGCATGACCGAGATCTTACAAATCTAGTTCATAATTTGTTATTTACATGTTCATTTCCAATTTCAGTAACTTAGATCCAGACTAAGAAAAAGTCCTAAAAGTTAAATCAAATATTGTGGGAGCTTTAATATCAAATGTTTGTCATGGAGGGAAGTGGACAATATCATACACCAAGTTCTTGGCACAAGATGTGCAGTAGCAGTGTGCTAAACCAAATGTGCCAGTAGTATGATAGTTACATCTGCCTGTACAGCTGCCATCATACATATTAGTGGAAACTGGGAAACCTGTTATACCCACAAAAGTCTTGACGTCTGAGTCCCACATGTAAAAATCTAATTTTTATCACTGCATCTAATTGTGCCACGGTTCAGATATGACCATCAACCTTTTCTTTTTAGTGGACATTCCATCCAAATTTTATTGTGCTTAATTATACAGAAAACAATAACATTTAGGGAAGAATTCAGTATTTTATCATACTTTTAATAACATCTGTAAATTCAATTTTGTGATTAAATTATGTAATTGTATATTAGGTATTATGATAACAAGTTTTAACCCAGATAAGCCTGAAACATTTGTTTTTGTAAATCATCAGAACTAATGATTTTCTTTGATTTCATTACTCTCAAGACTAATAAAAAAAATGTTGAAAAAATTATCTACCATAAGGCTTTCCGGGAAATGAGCGTCCTATACAGGGTATATCAAGACTGCTACCGAAAACGAAGCCGGGTGGTAGTTTAAGCGACTTCAGACACAATGCAACAGAAAAAGTTGCAAAAATAAGCGACAATATTTTTTTGAATTTTTTTTCCTATTGCCATATTTTGGTGGTAAATAATTTTTTTCCTAAAATAATAGTGTATACCCTTTAATTTATAAATACTCTAAGATATAAGAGAGTTTAAATTATTATTTTAGCAAAAACTATGGATTTACCACCCAAAAATGACGATATTTAAAAAATCATAAAAAATAATTGTCGCGTTTCTATGCGAAAATTTTTGTTGCATTGTGTTTGTAGCCACTTAAACTACCACCCGGCTTCGTTTTCGGTAGCAGTCTTGATATACCCTGTATATAGGACAGTAGGATAATAGGTAGCAAGTATAGTTTCGTAATGATATTGACCAAATTGAATATAAAGGTATGTTTACTGATTAAAAGTGTCCTAAATATCTACATTGTCATGGACATGAATGTCGTGAAAGAAAAAGTCAAATCTACCCACATAAAATATTTAAATTTCAAGCCAATTTACTGAAAATGACTTCAGAACCTATTATTTCTGACCATATTATTTCTCGCAAGAAGCTGCCTAACTTGTAGGTTTGTTTTTGCGATTACTAATGTGATCTCTACCGTGTTGTCCTTGAACAAAGATAACTGCTATTTGAATTATTGTGCTTGTTGGCTAGTTATTCAGCGTCACATTCTCAACCACTGAGTCGTTTTTTACTCTGGCCTATCAAACTGTTCCAGTGCACTTGATGTAAGCTTAGTGCGATCCAAACAGGGTATCTACTGGATATACACAAGCTGATCCCTGAATGCGGTACACTTGCATGGGTCATCGACGAGTTTTCCACCAGTGTATATGATGACAGCCCTACACGGTTCGATAACCAACACCCGGCAATATGGTAATCAAGCACATTGCCAGTTGTTGGTTCTTGGACAATGTCACTCGACGAATGAAACGCAACAGCGAAGATGCTGCTATACAGTTCATCTGTGAGCTAGTAGAGCCTCCTTGGCTGAGGAGACATGTGTTTCGTAGCTTTAACGACTTACAGCAAAACTCTACCACTTACAAAAGTCCTTATACAAAAATCTACATTAGTGTGTCAATAAATGTTAGTCAAAAGTGATCATCTATATATTGAGTTACCTCAAAGTATTTTTTTCCATCATCAGAAAAGATTTCAACATC
Source organism: Hyles vespertilio (assembly GCA_009982885.2). Taxonomy (NCBI): domain Eukaryota; kingdom Metazoa; phylum Arthropoda; class Insecta; order Lepidoptera; family Sphingidae; genus Hyles; species Hyles vespertilio. The sequence continues at coordinate 9,984,339 of CM042812.1, read as the reverse complement.
ATAATCCACGCGATAATTATGACATGCAACTGTAATAGTGTGAACATTAAGTCACTCCCTATTATCCTACCGTCCTATATATAGGACACTACTTTTTATCCCTAATTATTTCCACTTTCCCAAGTATTTTATTGAGGAACGAGTTTTGGAAAATAAAGAACAGGCTATCTAGAGTAAGAAAAATGTGAAATATAAAACTTTACTGTAATCTACAGTTTTTTATACCTACCTTTCGTGCACCTTGTCTGGGGCACACTTTTATTGCGTACTTTGAAGTGAAATATTTCTATGAAATGTAGTTATATCATTGATATTCTATTTTTTTATAATAAAAAATAATCTCCTTACTTCGAATAACAACAAATAAAATCAACCATTTAAATGGTTCGTTCAATATATTTTTTTATTTTGACTGTCCTATATATAGGACAGTAGGCTTATCTGGGTTAATTATGTTATCAAAGACAAATACATGCTGATGTGCCAATTAAAACGTTATATACACACTTATGAGCCACGGGTATCTTACAAGTCTTGGTTTTAACTTTTAATATATTTATACCAGGAAAAATATATTATGTGCACATTTTTCCTGTTATCTACATTTTAAATAAAGCTTGTTGACTAAAAATGAATAGAATAACTTGTTTCAAAAGGGTAATGACTTAAAAATAAAGTTTAAGAGTGTTTTGAAAAACCTATATTCCTTTCAGATTGATCCAAGAACATGCAAAAGAAACTCAACGTAAATGTGCTGAGGTATTATTTGACGAGTGGGGTACATCTGGTAAAGTCAGACCGACAATACAAACTTTAAAAGAAGTGCTGATCAAAGCACAAATTTATAGAGCAGCTGATGAGATCGCAACTATGTTGCAGGGTAAGAATTACATATTTAGGAATTAAACTAGGTATATGCCAAAGAAGTCTTTAAACCATATGTACCTATTAGAACAGCAATAACACTAACATCGCTATTCAATTGTTTTTACTAAAGTATGTATAATTCACCGATACAACATGAAATTATGACAGTATAACAGTCTTCTGTACTCAATCTTGCCAATGGTATCATCTAAACAGAGCAATTATCTTATTTACTAACCGTTCCCCATAACCGCAGAGCATAAATTTTAAGTGAATTATCATTCAATGCAGTAAGTGACCCGTAATGACTTTCACAATATGATTCCTGCAGCCCTGACACAAATTCTATGAGAAAAAGAAGGTGGCTTCAAATGTACCATTTGGGAGTGAATTCTTCAAGTCTTACCTAGAAAATATAACTGGCTAATTTAATATACTTCTCATCAGAAAAATCGAAACACTTCCGTTTTTATGGTTTCTGTCCTAATTTAACACAAAAGAGTTCTCATTTTATGAAAAATATCACATGATTGTATAGCACGCAGTTTGGCTATTACAGTACAACAAAATTAGAATTTGTTTATCCTAAAATGAAACGATGGATACTTCGTCTGCAGAGGCCACCCAGGTGGTGGCATTGCTGGATTCTGGATTTAGTCAGCGTGTTGTGGCTAAAAGATTGCATATAAGCCTGTGGTCTGTGCATGGAATCTACTAATGTTATCGGGAAACTGGTTTGAAATCGGGTCACTTCTGAGCGACAAATCGACGCGTAAAGCGTTAACGCGTCAACTGCAGCAGCAGCTTCATGTTGTACGTAGGGTGGCTCTAAGTGACTACTATTAGGAGAAGGTTGAAGAAACGTGGACTGGTACCGCTCAAACCAGCAAATAGGAAAATTAACTGCAGACCATCAAAGAGCGCGACTTAACTTTGCACGTGGTCATCTAAATTGGTCATTCTCTATTTTCCGATGAGTATATAACCAACCCGCACTAGGCTAGCGTGGTGGACTATATGGCCTAACCACTCTCAATCGTGCTCTCGATTGTAGAGGAGGCCCGTGCCCTGCAGTGGGACGTTTATGGGCTGATACAGATATAACTATGCTGTATGGTAAATGGCCGGAAGGAACAAGGTCAATAGTAGAGATGGAGAACGCCTTGTACAATACTGCATACTGCATATGGTGGCGGTTGGAGGAAGGTTTAGGGAGGAATCAGCGCCAACGGTAAGACAGAGCTTGTCTCCGCGTCGGGGGGCCACGTCTGCCTGCACTAAACAGTAATCGGTACATTAAACATTGTCTTGCGCCTCACGTGATGCCCTATGCATGTTTTATTGGAAACTGCTTCATATTCATGCACGAAAATACTAGAGATCACACCGTGAGCGTCGTACGAGATTATGTTAAAGAAGTCGGTCATAATGGATATCCCACTATAAAATGATCAGAAAGAAGCCTGAACATGAATCCGATTCTTCATCTATGGGACGAATGGGACGAATTTGTGTAACAGATCCTGCCCCAGAAACACTTAGCCAGCTGCAAAATGCAATCCAAAAGTAGTGGAATGGAATGCCACAGTATTAAATCGTGGTTCTCATTCGATCGAAGAAGAACCGTAAGGTTCTACTTCAGAAAAAATGAATTCTTCGTGGATGAAAATGACTCGTTAAACAAAATACGAAACCTATGAAAATTGAATTTGAATTTAGTACATCAACATTAGGTTTTGAAAACTTCATACCGGGTATCTCAAGACTGCTACCGAAAACGAAGCCGGGTGGTAGTTTTAGTGGCTACAAACACAATGCAATTAAAAATTTCACATAGAAACGCGACAATTATTTTTTATGATTTTTTAAATATCGTCATTTTTGGGTGGTAAATCCATAGTTTTTGCTAAAATAATAATTTAAACTCTTTTATACCTTAGAGTATTTATAAGTAAAAGGGTATACACTATTATTTTAGGAAAAAATGTATTTACCACCCAAATATGACCATAGGAAAAAAATAACAAAAAAAAAGTTGTCCGTTTTTTTTTTGCAACTTTTTCTGTTGCATTGTGTCTGAAGTCGCTTAGACTACCACCCGGCTTCGTTTTCGGTAGCAGTCTTGATATACCCTGTATCATTCACTATTAAACGACATTTAACATCGCACCTTTAGAATTAGAGTGATCTAACTAAAAAAAATTATTTTTTTGGGAAACGTTTATAAAAGGTTTGTAACATAAGAAATTTTGTTTCTATAATAACAGGTCGATAGGTCATTTTGAGACAAAATATGATAAAAAGCCAAAATCTATGTTTTTTGGATAAGGTCACTGTAAATACCGGGTATCTCAAGACTGCTACCGAAAACGAAGCCGGGTGGTAGTTTTAGTGGCTACAAACACAATGCAATTAAAAATTTCGCCTAGAAACGCGACAATTTTTTTTATGATTTTTTAAATATCGTCATTTTTGGGTGGTAAATCCATAGTTTTTGCTAAAATAATAATTTAAACTCTTTTATACCTTAGAGTATTTATAAGTAAAAGGGTATACACTATTATTTTAGGAAAAAATGTATTTACCACCCAAATATGACCATAGGAAAAAAATAACAAAAAAAAATTGTCGCTTTTTTTTTGCAACTTTTTCTGTTGCATTGTGTCTGAAGTCGCTTAGACTACCACCCGGCTTCGTTTTCGGTAGCAGTCTTGATATACACTGTATAAAGGTGCGATATATCCTTACTAATATTATAAAGGTGAAAGTTTGTATGTATGTATGGATGTTTGTTACTCTTTCATGAAAAAACGGCTCAACAGATTTTGATGAAATTTGGTATAGTGATAGCTGACACCCTGGATTAACACATAGGCTACTTTTTATCCCGAAAAATGTAGTGTTCCCGTGGGATGAGTCAGGAAACCAAATATACATATTTTCTACTCTTTCAAATTCAAATTGTTGGCACGGGATGTCCTCTCCTACGGAAGGGAAATATAGTCGACGGCACGCGGGAAATATAGTTAGTAGACACGCGAAATAATATGTTCTTGATGTGGATTGGACTCAAAAACTATCTGCACCCGGGCGAAGCCGGGCCCGACAGCTAGTTCCTAAATAAACACATTTTTCTTATAATCTCCAAAAAACATAAACTTGCAAGGTGTTTCGATTATTCTGATGAGAAGTGTATATTAAAAATGTATTGGGTAAGCAAATTAAACGCGTTATAAGGATGCAATAACATCAATGTATGAAGTTATGAGACAAGAAATTAATTTAAATGGACTGATTATATTACCCATAGCTTTTTTCATTTTGTGACGTGAATACCTATCTATGTTTATTATTTATTTCAGAACCTTTACCTCAAAGACCAAGTGTTGGTCCTGCAGCTGCAATTGAATTTGATATTACCTCTCTCCTAAATGGAGATAGCACAGAGCAAAATTATGTTGGAGAAAGAAAATCTATTGACACAAACTCTGATTTACAAAATTCAAGCAATAAAAACCAAGCTTTGCATAATGGAACTACGGTACCAATGAAATCTGCTAGTGATCTCTTAAAATTCTCTGGTATTTGCCGTCCTTTCAAAAATACTAAATCATTTGGACGCCAAACCACTGCTCAGATGCTACCAAATGAAGAGTTTGGAATGAAAAATTCGTCGACATTACAAACAGAGGAACTTCCCGATTTTAGTGCTTTGATGGGCAAAAAAAATGATGGCAAATCAACTGATGGATACACAGAGAAAGCTACTGAGTCCACTCAAGTCTCTGATATAACTCAACCAAAATCACAGTCTCAACAAAATCAGTTCAGTTCTAGTGGTACCCACATGGCAGCACCTTCTATCGACTTATACAGTGTAGTTGACAGTAAGATTCTAGAAGACACTAACTTGATTTCATTTAAGTACAGTGACTTGGAAATGATCACCAACAATTTCTCAGAATTAAAAAGCGAAGGATCTTCCGGATTATTCGGAAAAATAGGTAGAGGTGGTTTTGGTGAAGTTTTTGTTGGTTCACATCACAAGTATGGTTTACTTGCAGTCAAGAAAGTGCGATGTTACCTTCAATTTGACTGTGAGCCAGAAGTGGCAATAAAAGTATTTAATGCTGAAGTAAAATCATTGTCACAACTGCAGCATGTTAATATAGTACCAATTTTGGGATATTCCGTGGATGGACCAACGCCATGCATTATTTGTAAATATATTGAAGGTGGCTCTCTAGAACAGAAGCTAGCAGCAAAAGTACTTAACGAAAATGATCGTATGAATATTATGATTGGCACTGCAGAAGGCCTAAAGTACATTCACAATACAATTAAACCTGTACAAGTTGACAGTAGTGAATCACGACCATCAAATTCAGTAAAGACTTACTTTATCCATGGAGATGTTAAAAGTGCTAACATTTTGTTAACCAACGATTGCGTGCCAAAGGTATATTTTATATTTTCTTGTTTATATGCTTCTTCCCCTCGTATACGTCACTTCTTGCGTTTCACAAAACCTCTTCTTTATTAAGGGGACTTTATCCATACATATATCCTGTAAAATATTGTGTTGTAAGTTGGCAATAATGTCTTAATAGCAATTCGCTCATTCCAACTACTGAGCGTTTTTTTATCAAGCATTACGCGATATCAGTGTGAACCTGGGGTCAAAATATTTTCCAACTAGTACGAAAAACCCAACATGCCGGCTATCTTGTTTGAGAGTTTGACGATTGGCATTGCTAATTGAGGAGAGAATATGTAGATAACAAATGCTATCAGAATTAAAATATTACTTTTTTAATACTGTGTTCCCTATTTTCAGTTGTGCGATTTTGGATTGGCGAAACAACTAGAATCTACATACATTACAAGTTCCATGATGGGCACGTCAGCATACATGCCACCCGAAGGATTCACAGGAACTATTACAAGGAAAACCGATATATTCAGTTTTGGTATAGTTATTCTCGAATTACTTACCGGCTTGAGACCCATTGTGTCAAGTAGCAATGGGAACATCAATATTAAAAGCTATGTTGAAGAGAACTGCGAAAATGACGATATCAGTCATCTTTTAGATCCAGTCGTAGATAAATGGACCAAAGCACAAACTGTGTATATGTTAGCGAGACGTTGCTTGGCTTTGGATAGAAATTTCCGTCCTTCTATGGAAGAAGTATCCGCCATGTTAACAGAATCAATTACCACGATAAATATGATTTGTTCTATGCTCGTGTTTAGAACACATTATCAGGATATAATATTGGTTAAACGCCCTTGTTAATATTGTTACGAATTAGATAAAAATATTATGGCTAATGTTAAATTGACTATATATTTTGTTAATTGCATTATTTAAGCTCTACTGTGATAGATGTGTGTACATTTTAGCTCATTTAAATTGGTCAATAAATCTATACTTAATATTATAAAGCTGCAGAGTTTGTTTGTTTGAACGCGCTAATCTCTGGAACTACTGGTCCGATTTGAATGATTCTTTCAGTGTTGGGTAGTCCATTTATCGAGGAAGGCTATAGGCTATATATCATCACGCTATGACCTATAGGAGGAAAGCAGTAGTGATATTTCTAGCAAATACGAGGACATTTTGTTAGTTTTTCGTGGTCCGATTGGTCGATATTCTAAACTGATAGTCGGAATTAAACATTTTGACCGCCATTTTAAAACGTGTATGCACCCGGGCGGAGCCGGGCCCGACCGCTAGTCGGTTAGGATAGAGTAGCTGAACGGAGTGCGGGAACAACAGACACATACGTAACCAATATGCCTCTTGCGGTTGCTATCGACTACTAAACACGGCGTATGCAAGCAGGCCCTACTAAGTACTAATTAGAAGTCTCTCGGGGATGCGAGAGGCCAACTTACAATATATGGAACATTTGGTGCCCTAAAATATATTATTGTTTATTTTTAGTTACCACATACAATTATTATAATAAACTGAAATTATATTTTATACGCCTTATGTATGTCTTCCCTTATTTTCTCTAACCGATCTAAAAATTCTTCATTCTTAATATCACTTGTTTGTTTCATTGATGCATAAATTGTCTTTTGTTCTTCTTTTGTGCATAATCCAATTAAAGTAATTATTATGTTTTGTATCTGAATAATGTATGACTGCTCTCTCGTGTTATACAAGATCTTAAATAATAAGGCAAGAATTTTATGATCTGATGACAGCCGCCAAATGCACCAACAATGTTTAACCCAATGCTCTAGAACCTGCAAAAAACAATAATAATTATTTATTATTTTAAAAACATCAACTTTTTATTTAAATATTCAATTTGAAAAACGATAGTGCTTCTTTTGTTATGCTGATAATACGTGTTTATTTTATCATAAAATTAAATCCAAATATTTATTTTTTAGGTTTTATAATCGGATTAATTACATACGGAGTGTTTTCTAAAGCAACAAACTAAAACCATACGAATAAAATAAACATATAAATTATTTAAAATAGCAATCGATACCTCAATAGCGGAAGGTAATAAAATATCTGCAACAGCTTGATTGGTACATTCTTCCAAACTGTCACACAAAACAGCTTTAAAAGATTTTCGGTTAATGCAGTTCACTCCATGCATGTCTATCACACTTGCAACGAAATTAAGACATGCGGCTTTTCTGTGCAAATTTGATTCCATTATCATCTGGTCCAGAATGGTAGCAAACGTTTTGTCTATATTATATTTCTGAAAAATAAAAGTGCCGTTATACTACATTTTTGATAGCTATATACATTTTTTACACATTTATTATACACAGCCTAAATTTATTAATTTCACATTGCGAATTATAGACTTACTTTAGCATGTCCTGGGAGAATTGTAAGTAATTGTACCAGATTCTCAAATACTAAGCCCAATATTTCTGTTTCCTTATCAGTAATAGCTTTCAGAAGACTTCTCAATATCACTTCATAGAAATTGCCTTCATTGAAGCTTTCATTATTCTGGAAGAAATATATACTAATATATAATTTTTAGTTTAAACAATAAATGGCCCTTTAAATAAACTGACTTTAAGGCCTATTTTTTGGGCTTCTTTAAATCGCCATTTATTTCTAGAACATTTGGACCATAAACTGTGGTTCTGGTATTAATTTCACATATGCACAATGTGGTAGCCGTAAAAGAATTACTAGCATTTAAAAACATAAGCGATAGCTTATCTTTATTGCTTATTAGTAAAGTCCAAAACTCCATAATAATATGACTCCCGCATAACTTTACGTAGAAATATTTTTTCGTACAGCGAATTTAGATGTCTTGCCAAGGAAAGAGTTATATCCTTCGAAAAGACCATTAGATACAAATTATACATTGCTTGTTTTTGTTGGTCAAAAGACTCCGAATATATTAATTTTTTAAATAAGATGTAGAAAATAAAGAAAGCTTTTGAATGGCATATTTACTACCATAATGCCGAAATATGCTTACAATGCACATAAAAAGGGCCAAATATGATTTATCAATTTTGAATACTGCTTATTGTTTGAATTTACGTTTATATTGACTATCCTTCATTATGTATAAAATATAGCTTTTTTAAAGAGTATAACTTTCTTGTTGACTTAAATGACATTTTAAGTCATAAAAAAAGCCACGAAAATCTGGGTTAATATAATTTTTAATTTGCTGCCGCAACGTAAAACAAATGGAGAATGAATGAATTATATACTCAAACTGCGTGGTGGCCTGTTGGTAAACGGACTAGACGCGGCTGCCAACATGTTCACGGCGGTCGCGGGTTCGAATCCCAGGGCACACCTCTGACTTTTCGGAGTCATGTGTGTATTGATAGTCAATCACCACGCACTAAACGGTGAAGGAAAACATCGTGAGGAAATCTGCATACCATAGCGATTTATATAAATTTCTATAGTATGTAAGTCTGCCAACCCGCACTAGGCCAGCGTGGTGGACTATATGGCCTAACCACTCTCAATCGTACTTACGATTGTAGAATAGGCCCGTGCCCTGCAGTGGGACGTATATGGGCTGATACAGTACAGTAGTATATACTCAATAGTATTGGTAAAGAGATTTGTTTTCAAAACTGAACTTATTTTTTTAATATAATGTTTTTAAGAGACCAGTTCTGAAAAATTTCAGCTTGGCCCTCGGAGTACAATGTACGGCCAAGCGCGAGTCTAAGATAAGAAACAAATGCGTTGGTGGTATTAAATTGATGGTATTAAATTACTTAAACTAGAATTATATTAAACTATAAAGTTCAAAATTGGAATTGTATCATGTCTGACGTCATAAGCATAAGCAACTTTCATTTAAATTAAAACATAACTGGGTTCCGCGCTATAAAAAAACTCTATAAGTAAAATAGTGCGTGGTTCTGGAATTAAATATTTTAGAAATAGGTATTTATTATTTTCATTAATATCATCCCATTATAGATAAATAATTACAAATTGTAAAGCTTTCGATTTTTATATTTTAAGTGGAGATGAGGCGGGAAATAGTTATTGATAACGTAAGTAATAGGCCACATCATTTGCGCAACAGGATACTTACAAATAATGACGTGTTTTAGAATTTTCTCATTTTGGGGGACAAACGTGGACAATATCTAATTTAGGGGAGTATGCATTGATAGAGTGTTTACACGTCCACCTGTCAACGGCCAAATGTTTTTTTTAAAATATACCCCATAAAAAAACATTAAACATTATGGCTGGATTTTGATTTTTATAATTTGATTTGATTTTTATTATTATAAAGTATATTGACAGGCCTCTAAAGAGGCTGTATAGAGATATAAAATAAACTCATTTGCAAAAAAAACGGGCACCTAAGCAATGAACCATTTCAAATGTTACTATTCGTTTGTTTGATAATTATAGGTAGTTTTACTTTCACAATTTTGTAAATTAATAAGCAAATAATCGTTTTCGTCAATATCATCATAAAATTATGATAAAATTTATGGGTTTTAATGCTAAAGTTCACTAGTAGTGCATGCTCGCTAGTAGTGCATATGCTCGTGAAGTAAAAGTTAACAAAGATTTTTGTTTGTTTTTTCTTTAATAAAGTAAAAGCAGATAAATGTTTAGTATCGAGTGTGACCCCCTCTAGCTGAAATCACAGCTTGAATTCGTCTGGGTATGCTAGCGAGGATATCCCGGATACTTGCTTGCGGAATACGTTCCCACTCCGCGGTAATCACATTCTTCAGCTCTCTGATGGTCTGCGGAGCCGGTTGTACTGATCTCACGCGTCGTTTCAGAACGTCCCAGACATGCTCTATAGGATTGAGGTCGGGACTTCGAGCTGGCCAATCCAAACGACGAATGCCGACCTCTTGCACATACGCTTCCACATCGCCAGGCCGGTGGGCGCGAGCGTTGTCGTCCATAATAAAATAATTTAATTAAAAAATGGTTGCCTGTAAAGTCGGTTTTACGGGCGAAGATTTTACGTGACAACGTCTTTTTCTCGGTAGAATATTTATTGATATGAATATAATTAAATTGCACAATAGGAACAAGGAATTGAATGAAAATAAGAATTGCACAAATTTTAACTATAGAAATATATTTTGTTTACTAAAACATTGTACATGTAATGACGAATCTAAGCACTCCATATTTTCACTACAGACACAGCTGACGATACTTTAACCACACGTGTGAACTTGTATTGTGACGCTTTCTTGTTTTTCCAACGCCAAGAACGTTCGAGAAAGACAAAGACAGAGACACAAGCATGCGCCGATTCAATGCGCCTAATTCTCTAGTGCTGCGCGCGCACCGTTACGTTACCGGGCGTTACACTTTTCATAAGTGACTCCCAGCCGCAACCTAATTTAAGACGTTGTCACGTCAATAAGAAAAATCGTATTTTGCCTGCTCTCGATTGTCGAGCTCGTCAAGACGATTCCTCTGACTCCAAACACGGGGGGTTTACTTTAAGAAATGACGGAGTTATGCCTGGACAAATATTTTAGGGGAGAGAGGGAGGAATTTGGGGATTTGGTTGGGGCCAATCTGTAGAGCTCACCGAGCCGGTTCCAAAGATACCAAACTCGGTGGGTCTACGATCTATATTGGCCGAGATAGGATTGGGGGGGGGGTGAGGTAAATTTTCGGGGTGGGGGTAAGGGAGGGGGGGGAGGAAGGTTTCGTGGGGAGGCTAACTTAAATTAATTTTTTGGAGGTAAAATATTTTTTTTTGGGGGGGTAATTTTTTGCGTAATTTGGGATTTCTGGCGGGGTCAATTTGTAGCCCTCACCAAGACGGTTCCGAGGATACCAAACTCGGTGGGTCTACGACCTATGTTGGCCGAGATAGGATTGGGGGGGGTGAGGTAAATTTTCGGGGTGGGGGTAGGGGAGGGGGGGGGGTAGGTTTCGTGGGGAGGCTAATAGGCACTATTTCGGAATAAGGGTGGGGGAAGGCAGGGGGGGGGCTATGGGACAATTTTGGAAAAAGTGGGTGAAACTGAAAAATAATTCTCTAGTGCTGCGCGCGCACCGTTACGTTACCGGGCGTTACACTTTTTCATAAGTGACTCCCAGCCGCAACCTAATTTAAGACGTTGTCACGTCAAAAATTTAAAGACCGTCTTCAATGTGCACTACAAAGTAATAAATAATATATATTTCATTGTGCTAGTACACATTGATTAATTTTCTTATTGACTAGACTAGCCAACAAATCTTAAATACGTAATATTTTGAAGGCGGGTCGCAAAGTGCCAAACGAGAACAAATTAAGTAATGTAACACAGTTGAATATTACCTACTTGTAAATGTATCGTTGGCGCTCAGTTAGGTCCATATGTAAACTAGAAACAAATTAATTTAACATATTGATCCTACGTATACATTTGTTGAAATTTTAATAGAATTAATATGTGTCATATGTGTGGTCTAATTTTAATTTATTGCATATGATCAAAGATATAGTGGACAAGGGTTTTAACTCCAGGATACACCATTGACTTATTGGAGTCACTTGCATATTTATATGTATATACAATTACTTTAACAGTGATAGGAATCATAGTGAGGAATGTATAAGAAAGGGAAGGGTTGTTAAGTTTGTATGTTTCGCTCGATTGTAGATAAGTCCGATGCTCAACAATGTTGATTAAGAGCTGATATATTAAGGACGGGCGATTTTTCTATTATGTAGTTATCAGGACAGGGACTGGAATTTGCACCGGATATGACTATAGACTCTCGTCCCCAATCACACCGAGGGACAAAACACGCAAGGCGTAACGTGGGTGTCCTGGTTGATACCAGGAGAATCTCTGCATACCCCTTCTGGGAAAATGGCGTGAGTTTATATAGATTAAGGTAAATTATTATTGCGTGTAAAATTGCGTATTTTTCGCTAGGATGTTTTACACAAATTAAATTTAAGTGTAGGACGTCGTGTTCTTCATTTGGCGACCCGCCTTCAAAATATTACGTATTTAAGATTTGTTGGCTAGTCTAGTCAATAAGAAAATTAATCAATGTGTACTAACACAATGAAATATATATTATTTATTACTTTGTAGTGCACATTGAAGTCGGTCTTTTAATTTTTAATTAAATTATTTTATTTATTACTTTTTAGTTTTCATAAGCATTGCAATGATGCCAAAGGTAATCATATAATGAAAAACTGGAATCAATGTATATAAAAAATGAACCACTGTAATCTTTTATAATTTCAAAAACGAAAATTAATATTTTATGATTTTTAAGGAAGCTACACTGTCATTTCGTTTTTATGATAAAGAAAATACTAAAATCGGCTCAACCTGCTAGAGATATTGAGTACACTTATGCGTGGTAATCATTCGTTACCCGTTATAAAACACATATACTTAACCTAATGGACGAAAAATCATTGCGTTTCTGCAAAGTTTTGTGGAGGTCTGCTCTCCAGATATGTACCTATTCATCAGATCATCACCATATTTTATGTGACCAACATTATGTTAATTATATAATTCGTTCCGATTGTATAATTCGTTCCGAAGAAAAGTTATTTAAAATCATTTATTTATTGTCGCAGATATTTAGTATTTATCTTTGTATATATCCCCCCCCCCTTCCCACGCCCCTTTCCACCCCCTCCCCCCTTGTAGTAGTAATAAACGTATACTGAACCTAATGTAAAAAGAATTATTGCTGTACTGTTCAATTTTGAGGAGTTCTGCCCTTCAGGTCCAAAGATATTCATCAGGTCTTCACAATATTTTTTTGGTCTAACCTATCATATATACCTTAAAAATAACTCTTTGACAAAAAAGTTATTTTTAAGTCGGTTAAGAACTGCCGGAGATATTGAGTATTAACAATTGTACCTATTTTCTACCCCCTCACCCCCCACCCCCACCCTTTTCCCATTTTTACCCACCCTTTGTAATAATATACTTATACTTAATCTAACGCAAAAAGAATTAATGCTGGACCGTTTAATTTTGAGGAGTTCTGGTCGGCAGACCCTAAGATATTCATCAGGTCTTCACCAATTTTATATGGGACCAACCCTGTATATCATGCTTTCCAACAAAAAAGAAATTTTCAAAATCGGTTCACAACTGCGGGCGTAATCGCGTAACAAACAAACAAAAAAAAAATTCAGTCGAATTGATTACCTCCTCTTTTGAAGTCGGTCAAAAATTGAGTCTTCGCCTAAAGCGGCCAATGTGGGTTGTGCATGAGGAATTAGAACTTCCGTTATGTATCGATGTCCAGTCAGTGAGTCGTTTTCAATGAAGACTAACTCTGAACGATCCATTGAATTTATTCCTGTCCAAAACATAACAGAGCCCCCACCATAAGGTGTGATTTCTTCAAAACAAGCCTCTGTTAAGCGTTCTCCTCGTCTTCGTAGCACTCGCCGACGTCGATCTTCACCGAACAGAGATGTCCTGGCTTCATCGGAGAACAATACCCTATTCCAGTCTTCTTGAGTCCATGACTCACAATTTCGAGCAAACCTAAGCCTGGCAACTCTGTGCTCACGGAGTAACTTAGGGCCGCGGGCCGGGCGATGACTGCGTATATTGGCCGCGAGAAGCCTCCTCCTGGCCGTCCATAGACTAATATGCACATTTCTTACTTCTTCGAGGTTGTTCTTAAGGTCCACATACGAAGACTTGCGATTTCTCAATGCGCGACTCACAAGAAAACGATCATCCCGTGGTTGGGTACATGGTTTTCTTCCAGAACCAGGCTCAATCCTATAGAGCATGTCTGGGACGTTCTGAAACGACGCGTGAGATCAGTACAACCGGCTCCGCAGACCATCAGAGAGCTGAAGAATGTGATTACCGCGGAGTGGGAACGTATTCCGCAAGCAAGTATCCGGGATATCCTCACTAGCATACCCAGACGAATTCAAGCTGTGATTTCAGCTAGAAGGGGTCACACTCGATACTAAACATTTATCTGCGTTTACTTTATTAAAGAAAAAACAAACAAAATCTTTGTTAACTTTTACTTCACGAGCATATGCACTACTAGCGAGCATACACTACTAGTGAACTTTAGCATTAAAACCCATAAATTTTATCATAATTTTATGATGATATTGACGAAAACGATTATTTGCTTATTAATTTACAAAATTGTGAAAGTAAAACTACCTATAATTATCAAACAAACGAATAGTAACATTTGAAATGGTTCATTGCTTAGGTGCCCGTTTTTTTGCTAATGAGTTTATATTGTAAATACAGTTAATCACGCAAAGTTACGGACAACAGCAATATTCAACACAAACTATTGGCCTAACCAAGGGCGGATCCAGGGGGGAGGTCACGGGGGTCATGACCCCCCCCCCCGGGCTGGTCCCAGATTGACAAAATTTATTAATTATCTTGTTGATAAAATATATAAGCACATTTAATTCTTAGTATGTCGTTAAATAAAGTAAAAAAGTATGTGTATGTTCACATATCACGCCTGTAACAAACTTTAAAGTCATTATTACGAATTGGAGTATTGAAATCGAACCAAGCCAGTGTTCTGACATGAATCATATATCACCCCCCCCCCCTCCCCTGGCGTAAAACTAGGATCCGCCCTTGGGCCCAACCCTTCCCGTAAATGTCAAATAGGCTATTTGACTAATTTCTGGAAACCATACCACATTATGAAGTGGGGTCTATAGACCTTACAAATAAAGGTTATTTTTAATTATGATATCTATACAGGGGGCGCAAATAAATGGCGCACTTGCTCAGTTGGATACAAGGGCATAATATTAATATCATAATAAAAAAAAAAATTTGGAAAATACCTATCCGTTTTGAAGTTATGACCGTTTAAAGTTTTCAGTTTAATCACCACTTTTTCGCATAAAACCAGTTGGAATGGATGATGAACAGCATCAAAACTTTCTTAGACTTCGCTTTAACCGTTGTTTACATATGGGCAAGGTCATGAACTCTGCAGCTGTATAATTTATCCTTTTCTAACTTTAAAAAAGGACATTTTTTGTTTCATTTCAAATAAATCAATCAGTTAAACAGGGACGTACTTAGATTTAAGCGTCAATAAATTAACAACATAATAACTTTAGGTGCAGTTGCATCGTGTATGGATTGACTATTTTGTTTGTCATTATTTTCCTTAGTGTCACAAATCCAAACTGAAAGATACCAAGATAGTGTGATTTCGTCATCGCTTAAATCATGTAAGATTACGAACTTAATTATAATTAGAAAAGTTTTGGTAATACCTACATAACATTTAAATTATCTAAATAATTAATATTCATCGAAAAAATAATCTGATGACACTGATTAATAAAAAATAAGATTTTTAAAATGATGGCCCAATTCGGCCCTATTAGTCAAAGGAAGCCGCCGGTCATAGTGTACTTCGTCGGATCTAACGCGGCTCGATTATTCTTCCTTTGAGGTTGCCGCCGCCCTTTGTGAGTGCGAGCCGAAAGGCGGCAATTTCTTTGTCGGTAACTTTTAGCATTTTGCAAAGGAAGCCCGACATCTTGAGGTGTGCTCACACTACACACTTGATATAACTCAATTTGATTAAGTACTCCGATATAAAAGTTACGTTAAAAAAAATAGATCTTATTGGACTGATAGAATAGTCCTTATTTGCTCAAGAGTTTATAATATTATTTAAATATGTCATCAACCGATCCAGTCAGTTACAATTTGCCTATTTACTTTGATTATTATTGTATTTAACATTACTTTAATGTATTTTGAAAATAATGTTACTTTAAAGTGATACAATTTCTTCTAAATTCTTATACCTAGAGAAATGTCGTCTACCCATTATAGCATAGAATTTGCATATGAGACTTCTGTGAGATAAAATTAGTGAAATCAATAAACACTAAATACTAATTTACTGCACTGGAGACCCCGTGCCCTGCAGTGGCACGTATATGGGCTGATACAGTACTATATAATACTAATTGTTCAGATGAATTATTATGAACGCAAATAGGAAAGCTTTGTATCTAATGTGAACAGGCCTTTATCTTTCAAGAACCAAAATAATAATTTATTTTTTATTAGTTGAATTCGGATTACGATCGCGTGTGCATATTAAGAGCGTTTACACCTTGCGCGCAAAGTCAACTATAGGTATTACTTCGTTAATTTCACGCACACATAAGCGACCAAGGCTGTGTGCGTAGAGCTGCCGCGTCGCCTCGCTATACAGTCAGCGCAACCAACTTTGATCCGTGCGCTTCTAAATTCTAATATTCAATTGAAATGTAACTTATGATTTATATATTATTAATATTATATCATAAAAATATTTTATTTGCATTATAAGTAGACAAATATTACTGTGCAAGCAATGAACAATACAAATTTAGATACTAATCATATTTTCTTTATTATTACATTGTTAAGTTGCATTCAAATCAGTGTTCAATCAGTAGATACTACGGACGTTTATTAATCGTTTCGTGTTCGAACACATGAAAAGAGTTAGGGGACTTACAACCCCTTGCAATTACGAAATATATTTAATTTTATATTACAATACATAACATAATTTAGCCTCGGAATTACATCACATTATATTATCTGAAACATAATTTATACTCACTACAAAATCATTGTAGGTAATAAAAAGAAAAAATATGTTTAATATACGAGGATACAAAATTAATGAATATAAAACAAACGTACATATACTACACATGTATTCTTATTCGTAAAATATTAAATAAAGAAATCCATTCGAATTTAAAATTTATATCGAATTAACAGGCACAAAGGATTAAGCTGGTTACTTAGTTACCCGCCCACCTAGAACTAACTATGGTAAAAGAAACTTGGAGTTGGAGGGTGTCAAAATTTACAATAAATTACCATCTGCCATAAAAGATCAAAAAAGCTATGTCCGATTCAAAAAGCTACTCAAAATATATACAATTAATACATACAACTAAGAAAACTAATTTAAAAAAAAAGCATATAAAAAAAGCAATAACTTATACACATTTCTATAAGTACACATAAATTATTGATTATACATATTATTACAATAGCTTAAGTAAATAACTTCCAAATTACAAAATAAAGATTAGTTGTTTTAAATATGAAGCACAAATTAAATTCCAATATGACAATAATTCATAAACATATACATACTTAAAACATATATAGAATAATGAATTAATAAATCCATTAGTCTTATAAATATTATACCAAAAACTACAAATTAAAAAAATAGGATATATAAAAAGTATTGCTCGAGATCAAATCAACAATGCTACATCAAGTAACAAAAAAAAATACATTCATGTTCTATTTGGGTAAAACTGACTTTGTTACTGATATGCATTTGGCTACCTACATTTTTGTTATTTTTTTTTCTTTTTGTTTGCTTTGTATGTACCTACCTCTGTGCGCTTGTAATGTTAATTATAGTTTAAACATTGTTTCTCAATATGTGAATTATGTATACAATTCTTGATGAGAAATAAAATTCTTCTTAAACCACAAGTACTAAGATGTGGCAATCGCAGTCCGCGCGTGGCTATTTTTACTACGCACGGCAAAAATCGACTGCAGCCAGGCCGGAGCGACGAGCGATACGTCCTCCCTCTAGAAGGCCTTGGCGGTCTGATTTGAGGCATGTCGGGCAGCGTGTTTTATAGTGGTTTTTAAAATATTTGTAGAAAACATGAAAACTAATTTTGTTGAAATATAAAAATGGCAATTTATTGATAAGATGTTCTTCTATTATAATATGCAATTGCTATAAAAATTATGTACGATAAGTTGGTGAAAAAAAATATGTTGTTGACGAGAGTTTCTGAATAATTTCCCATTGTTTCAATTTTTATTTTTCAGGAACTAAACATAAAAGATTATTTTTCTCAGCAAAATCCCTCCATAAGGGATAGGGATAGGGATTAGTCGGATAATATTTTTATTTTCATCTTATATTTAGTGATTTCGGATATCTTAAGCTTCTAAATTGCCACTTAAAGCCTAAATAACGAAACTTGTGTTCAGTAATCCTTATAGTACTCACAAATTATCCATCAATCTATAATGTTTTCCACCAAAATCCCTAGATGACAACCTTTTCTAAAATTAGTACTAATTATTTTTCCTTTAAATTGTTTATTGGTGGCTTAGATTATATACTCGTCTAGATTGAACAATGTCAACAAACGATGCGCTAAAAGTGTCCTCACTTTCGTTGATATGTGTGAGTACCGGTCGTGTAATTATTGTAATCCAACTGTCAAGGTGTGTGTGTTTAGGGATGCCTACTCCAGATTATTAACTTAACTTTTCCCCATTATTTGATATACAAAATAGGTTAAATAAAATATTTTTTCTTTATTTAAAGTAATCATACTATTAATTATATTTATAACGCATTTTAGTAAAAACAATAAAGATCTAAACCCATCTCCTAGTGTTTGTTTCCGAATAGAATTAACTCTTTGGATTTATTGCCTGGGCTGTTATCTGATTTCTGTATTTATGTAAAATATAAATCATCATAAGTAAAATGTTCGGAACACACAACTGAAGTCATGTGAGGCTACGAATGGTCTTCTTTTCGTTTCCACTGTGTAATGTCTCTCCAGCAATTTGCTAGTACGGAATCCGTAGTCTAAAAATGTTATTAGGACCTTGAATAATTTGTCGCTGCTTCTTCAAAGATGATAATAGCAGTACCCCGTTTGTGAAATTTTGAATGGTAATACACATGCAAGGCAAAGAATTAATAAAATTATTATGAAGTGCATGTCGTCGTGGGTTTCATTAATATCGTGTAGGTAAGTATTATTTACTCATTAAATAAATAATACCATTCTTCTTGTTGTTATTCTGATCGAAATATTATGTAATGATATTTGTGTTTTATAGTTTCTCCCATAGTTTCAACAAATCTTCCTAGTAATAAATTGACAACACTGGCCAATGAAACTCATCTTCAAAATAATGAATTAAAAGTTCATGTTTTCTTCAAATAATAGTGGTTTAACAATAATGTTACCGATAGAAAGTGATATTGGTATTATTATACAGTTTTCCCACACAATTGCGATACAATTCGACAGCACAAACCGGCATAATTAATTATTTTTCGGGAGCACGTTATCCATATGTAGTTCAAATGACACTGACGTACGTGAGAAGCGAGTCTACCAAATTTGGTAGACTTTTTTGAGCCGTGCGGTGAGGTGTGATGTGTCATCTAGACGAGTATATAATCTAAGATTGGTGGCTATTAACTCGTTTAAAAAGTCCTGTTTTTTAGCCAAAAAGCGCGCAAAGTGTATAAACGCTCTTAATGTAAATTAGTTTTCAGTTATTTTGAGTAAATTTTATTAATTTCACTATGCTTTGAACATTACCCAATTTGATAGCTTTTGATGTAACATGTGTTATGTGAAATGTAAAAGAAAAAGTGATTTGTACTACCAAACTGTGACAGTGTTTTCGTGCGGGTTTGGCGGATCCTGCGCTTCCATCCTTGCCTATCAAAGCCATTACGGTTTACATTACAAGGTCAGTTAACTATTTTAGTGGTCATTAATGACAACTAACCAGCTCATATGAGTCACCGACGGCCTCCGTGGCGCAGTTGGTAAGAACCGTCTGTGAAATGAGAGACCGCGGGTTCGGTTCCCGCCCCAAGACAATAATTTCCGTGAACCATAATTATTTTTCTAATACCTGCGACACAAGATTTGTATCTTAGTGTGGGGTTAGTACCCATGTATGTGACTGTTGGCAGTATTAATTTAATATCTTTTTATGTACCCTGAGCGTGATGTACACAATCGCACGACTTATAAGTAAATAATGAGCTCTGCTTATTTATTGTTGAGTGTCTACCGTTCAGTTGTATTGCATGTGTAACATTAGTTTTTTTTTCTCGGCATCTTTCTTAATATTCGCTGGCGCCATGCAAATCCGTCTTAATTAAGATGCCTTCACCATATACTATAATGTATATTGGCAGGTACGCCGTTTTCTTGTACACTCTGTATAATTTAAAAATAAATTTACAAAATACACTGAATCATTACACTGTCAAAACGCTCTGTCGGACAATATGGCGTTTAGTTCGTAACATAGACGTAGTATCAATAGACTTGACATGCATTTGACATATATAGTCCATCTCACTTAGACTTATGCATAAACCTTAAAAAATGAAAGTGACAAAACACAATTTGCGGTCCTTGTCATAGTTTCACATAATTTTGTAGGGGAACACTGCGTGTACCCAAACAAATAAGACGTGCGGTTTGTTATAAACTTGAATTACTGAGTATTTTACGAATATTTGCGGTCAAAAATGTATGTAAAAGAGTGTTGAAATTGATTATAAGACAAAAGGTATGGTGTACTGCTTTATTATTGGCTGTGATAGCCGATCTAAACGATAATATGAAAATATAACCTCTCACTGGTAAGTGCATTTTATTTAGTATATTGGTAAAATAAATGTAGACGTTCATTATTACTAACATCTGCAATTAGTATTTCATAGAATACATTGAAAAATAGGATTATATTTGCATTAAAAAAAATGCTTTTTTTTTACTTTATGTCTGTCCCTTACGGTGGAACTCGAACGTCGAGTCCATTTGATACTACGTCCATGGTTCGTAAACATCCGCTCCACAGATTCGTTCGCATATGTCACTCATTCTCAAATCGACCATAGATCAATTAATCAATCAATCGTCCGAATGAGTTTTTGTCAAAAAAATTAGAATTATTTTTTTTTTCTTCACATTTTATTACATTGGACATGTTAATTTGCAAATACCCCCCTTAATGGCGACACATATTGAGACCAGGCCCCCAGTCCCCGGCAGCCCCACTATTCCTGGCTATGGTAGCAGTCATGGTTACGGTGGGGCAGGGGGTGCTAAGAATCCCCGGGTTGGCCCCGGCTACCACCCCCGACGACGACTGGCCCTGGTAACACACAACATTCGCACATTGAGGACAGACGAGAAGATTGTCGAACTGGAAGAAGAATTGAGCAGGTTACACTGGGATATTCTGGGGTTATCGGAAGTCCGAAGAATCGGGGAGGATACGATAACCTTGAAGTCTGGTAACCTGTTCTTCTACCGGGGGGACGACCAACAGTCCCGAGGAGGTGTCGGATTTCTCGTCCACAGGTCTCTCATCAACAACATCGTATCCATCGAAAGTGTGTCGAGCAGGGTAGTATACCTTATACTCAGAATATCCAAAAGATATTCGTTGAAGGTCATACAGGTATACGCGCCGACCTCGACACACCCAGATGAAGAAGTAGAGGAGATGTATGAGGACAAAAGTCGGGCCATACATACTTCCAAAACCTACTTCAATGTTGTTATGGGGGACTTCAACGCAAAGTTGGGCAAGAGAAGCGATGCAGAGTTGAAAGTGGGGTAATTTGGACATGGGCAACGGAACCCCAGGGGTCAGAGGCTGGCCGACTTTCTGGAGAAAGAGGGACTCTTTGCGATGAACTCTTTCTTCCAGAAGCCGCCTCACAGGAAATGGACCTGGCTGAGTCCTGACGGTTCTACGAGAAACGAGATAGATTTCATCTTGACGACGAATAGACGGATATTCAGAGATGTCTCTGTGATCAACAGGGTGAAAACCGGCAGTGATCACCGAATGGTTAGGGGCACACTGAATATCAATGTCCAGTCGGAAAGGCGTCGCTTGATGAAATCTACGATCCGACCTACTCGCGCCCATATCCAAAACCCCGAGAGCTTTCAACTCGAGCTGACAAATCGCTTTGATTGTCTAGGAGAAAACCTTGCAGTGGACGAGCTAAACAGCGGGTTGGTAGAAGCTGTCCATACGGTGGGATCTAAGTATTTTAGACCTCGCCGTAGAGATAGACCACAAAAACTCTCGATCCACACTCTTGACCTCATGGCCGAACGTCGATCTTTAGCGCTGCAGTCTTCCGTTGACGCCGAAGCATATCGGCGGCTCAATAGACGGATCTGGAAGTCCTTGCGACACGATGTACGTGCTCATAATACTGTGAGCATTAAGGAGACAATTGAGCGGAACGGAGGCTCCAAAGCGTTTGCAAGAGACTTGTCTATTGGGCAAAGCCAGTTGTCTAGGCTGAAGACGGACGACGGCCGCGTGGTATCGACGAGGGCAGAGGTATTAAGGGAGATCGAGAGGTTCTACGGACAGCTTTACACCTCGGTTGCCAAACCTGCTGTTAGCTCGGCCGAAGACCCGAGAGCCGAGTTGATCCGACACTTTAGCGATGATATCCCGGACATCAGCCTGTGTGAGATTGAGATGGCCCTGAAGCAACTTAAAAACAACAAGGCGCCGGGCGAGGACGGAATAACTTCAGAGCTTCTGAAAGCAGGCGGAACGCCGGTACTGAAAGTCCTTCAGAGGCTCTTCAATTCCGTTCTCCTCGAGGGCTCAACGCCAGAGGCATGGAGCAGGAGCGTGGTGGTACTGTTCTTCAAAAAAGGTGATAACACTTTGCTGAAGAATTACAGGCCCATCTCGCTCCTGAGCCATGTCTATAAGTTGTTTTCGAGGGTCATCACAAATCGTCTCGAACGCAGGTTTGATGACTTCCAGCCTCCCGAACAAGCCAGTTTCCGAAAAGGCTTTAGTACCATAGACCACATCCATACGCTTCGGCAAGTTATACAAAAAACCGAGGAATATAACTTGCCGCTTTGTTTTGCGTTTGTGGACTATGAGAAAGCCTTTGATTCGATCGAGACTTGGGCTGTGCTACAGTCTCTCCAGCGGTGCCATATCGACTATCGGTACATCGAAGTGTTGAAGTGTATATACAACAACGCCACCATGTCGGTCCGAGTACAAGATCAGAGTACGAAGGCTATTCCACTACAGAGAGGCGTGAGACAGGGAGATGTCATATCTCCGAAACTGTTCACTGCCGCGCTGGAAAATGCCCTCAAGCTCTTGCAATGGAAAGGATTCGGCATCAACATCAACGGCGAGTATATCACTCACCTTCGGTTTGCCGACGATATTGTAGTCTTGGCAGAATCGCTGGAAGACCTTAGCACTATGCTCGAAGACCTCAATCGAGTCTCCCAACAGGTGGGTCTTAAAATGAACATGGACAAAACGAAGATCATGTCGAATGTCCATGTTGTGCCCACCCCCATCGGTGTTGGGGGTTCGACTCTTGAAGTTGTTGACGAATATGTCTATTTAGGACAAGTGGTCCGGTTAGGCAGGTCCAACTTCGAGAGAGAGGTCAATCGTCGAATCCAACTCGGTTGGGCAGCGTTCGGGAAACTACGCGACGTCTTCTCGTCCAAAATACCTCAGTGCCTTAAATCGAACGTCTTCGATAGTTATGTGTTGCCAGTGATGACTTACGGCACCGAGACGTGGCCTCTCACTATGGGCCTTATTAGGAAGCTCAAAGTCACTCAACGAGCTATGGAGAGGGCTATGCTCGGGGTTTCCCTACGAGATCGAATCAGAAATGAGGAGATCCGTAAGAGAACTAAAATAACCGACATAGCCCACCGGATTAGCAAGTTGAAGTGGCAATGGGCAGGGCACATAGCGCGGAGATCTGATGACCGATGGGGTCGGAAAGTACTCGAATGGAGGCCACGTAGTGGAAAGCGCAGCGTAGGACGTCCACCCACAAGATGGTCCGACGACCTGGTAAAGGTCGCGGGACGTCGCTGGATGCAGGCTGCCTCCAACAGGTCTCTGTGGAAATCATTGGGGGAGGCCTATGTTCAGCAGTGGACTTCCTTTGGCTGATGGATGGATGGATGGAAGTTACTCTCGCAAAAAATAGCCGTCTTTCTGTGAAAGTCCCGTCAAAATCGGTCCAACCGTTCTCGAGATCTGCGACATAAAAGCCTTAACTATAAATAAATTTAAATCTATTATTAAACGACAGTTGTGTAAAAAGGCATACTATAAAATTTCAGAATACTTAGAAGATAGTAAGTAGTATAAGTAGTAGTAGTTTAAGTAGTAGTAGTAGTATAGGCTTTGATTAATTATCAATTAATTAATAATATTAATTATTTATGAACTACTCTGAATTGCAAATCCTGTATAATCACTGTATTGTAAACTTATTTTGAAAAGAGCAACGCTTGAGTTTCTTGTCCGTTCTTCTCTGGACCTGAAGCCTTATGAACCGGGTGGTAGTGGAAAAAAAGTAACTGCATCTAAATAATGTATGGTCATTTTGGTTATATGTTTCCTGTATATAACGATATGTAGTTGGACATTTTTTTTATTTTTACTTTGAAAGAAGACCTTCAATTTTAATTGTTTAAATAAAATTGAAGTGTCTTATGAAAAAGTGCGTGGTGGCCTGTTAGTAAACGGACTAGACGTGGCTGCCCACATATTCACAGTGGCCGCGGGTTCGAATCCCAGGGCACGCCTCTGACTTTTCGGAGTCATGTGTGTATTGATAGTCAATCACCACGCACTAAAATGGTGAAGGAAAACATTTTGAGGAAACCTGCAGACCATAGCGATTTATAAGAATTTCTATGGTATGTAAGTCCGCCAACCCGCATTAGGCCAGCGTGGTGGACTATATGGCCTAACCACTCCCAATCGTATTCTCGATTGTAGAGTAGGCCCTTGCCCGGCAGTAGGAAGTATATGGGCTTATCCAGATACAGAAACAATATTAATATTGGTAGAATATTATCTTCAAATATAGGTATAAAGTGCAATCTCGTTTTATTCTGAAACTAAGGGCCATGATAAAAATATTTAGACTGATAGGTTGCAGGTTGTCTTCTGACTTCAGGTTGTCGCGGCGTGGGACACACTAGGACTTTGCTAGTTGCTTGGTGAAAAAAAAACATATATGATAAATGACTACACCCCCCCCCCCCCCTTCAAGCCTCACGTGATTAATGGGCAACCGGAAGGGAAAATCAATCATGGGCGTAGCCAGCCATGGGCTCAGTATATATTTATATGTGTATAGTCAGTGTATATATGTATATAGTCGACGGCGCGCGGGAAATATAGTTAGTACGCGAAATAATATGTTGTTGCCAAATCAGTACTGGACTCAAAAGCTATCTGCACCCGGGCGAAGCCGGGTCCGACCGCTAGTATACAATATTTTGTAATTGTGATATTGATTCGTTGGTGGGAGAAGTGGTGGGAGGCGCCCGACGTGACGGTCCAGTGGTGGCATGCGCGTGAGCTGCGGTCCAGCCATTTCAGAGATTAGCCGGAACAAACAAACAGACAGACAGACAGACAAAAAAATTTTAAATATCATTTTCGGCACATGTATCGTGTATATAACGATATGTAGTAGGACATTTTTTTTTTATTTTCACTCTTAAAACAGACACTTCAATTTTATTTATATGTATAGATAAAGAAAATTTTCAATAAAGCTAATACAAAAAACTGATATTAAATGATAATTAAAATTTCATCATGGGACTGAAGGAGACGGGACATAAACTGGATAAAACGGGACGGGAAATATAGTCGATGGCGCGCGGGAAATATAGTTAGTACGCGAAATCATATGTTGTTGCCAAATCAATACTGGACTCAAAAGCTATCTGCACCCGGGCGAAGCCGGGTCCGAAATAATACATATTTAAGTAGCAAACTATACACGAGTATAGTCCCGTTGATATATCAACTGTGTTACCGAAATCAACTGAGTAACTGAAAAAAAAGTTATAGCGTTTTTCGCGAATTTTTTATTTGCAGTGTTTATAGTGTGGTCAGCGATGCTCCTATCTAGTATTAGATATTATTGCTATTTACCACCTTATTATTTTTGAAGCCTATATTTCTGCTATAGCTAATTACCCCCACAAAATTTGTAAACAAAAAACTGACCATATATTATAACCATTTTTCACATCCAAAATTACACATTCAAAGTTATATGTTCGGTTACTTCTTTCCATGGGATCGATTTCAAACGCAAAGTTGGACATGAGAAGCGATGCAGATTAGAAAGTGGGGAAATTTGGACATGGGAACGGAACCCAATTGGTCAGAGGCTGGCCGACTTTCTGGAGAAAGAGGGACTCTTTGCGATGATCTCTTTTTTCCAGAAGCCGTCTCATAGGAAATAAACCTGGTTAAGGCCTAAAAGTTCTAAGAGAAACGAGACAGATTTTTTCGAGATTAGATCTTAACGACGAATAGACAGAATAAGTTCAGTGATGACTTAGTGATCAACAGGGTGAAAACTGGCAGTGATCAATGAATGGTTAAGGGCACATTGAATATCAGTGAACAATTAGAAAAGCGTCGCTACATGAAGTCTACGCTCCGACCTACTCGCGCCCATATCCAAAACCCCGAGAGCTTTCAACTGTAACTAGCGAATTAGACTACAAGCCCGTGGCAAAAAGCGATGGGTCAAATGAACCACCAGGAGACCTATTTAGTAAGATACAGGGGCATAAAATAATAATATTCAGCCCTATGCCGTCACTTGTAAGCTGTCCGTCTCAGTGCAGATGAGACTTCAAAAGCATCAAGGAGAGGGGTTCATTTTGGTCATTTATTTTTATACGGCATTCCTACCATCGATAGGTCCATGAAAAATAATAAAAGAACACGTAGTGCCGTACAAAAATAGTGCGTCACAAAGTCGGAAGATCGTTAGATATTCCGGCAAATTTGTCGGTAAATTTGGTCATTTGATTTTAAACGGCATCAGTTCCATACAGTCGCAATACCTCTTCTAAACCATTATTCCGCAACGCCGTACAAAAACCATGCGACAAGGGAGAAAAATCAGCGGTTGCAACCCACTCCCCTTCAGTGGTCCAGGAGGTGATTTGACACAACATGAGATTAATTTATTTTGAAAGTATTTTAGACATAGATAACATTTTTTCACATGCCGTACATTTTTTTGTGATCCAAAGGTCTGTAGAGCGGAAAATAACTCTCAAATAATCCATGTAACAAAACATACTTTAGGGTGATATTTAGTATGATATTTACTGTACATCATTTAGACATTTTATTTGTATTTAATGCAATCGTCTATAAAAAGTCAATGCCGTACATATCTGAAGGTTCACATTGATAAAAGGTAATAAACAAAACAATACCTTATAATTATTAATTCCTTTTTTTTAATTTTATTTGTCCGCAAAATAAGATGACACATATTCATGTTTCAGAAGGTGATCGAGAAGATGATTCAGACGTCGATGAAGACGTTAATTCCGATACCGACTCAGTCGCTAATTGAGATATTGAATTAAAATTTGAAAGACATACCTACCTATTTTTTCATTTTTGTATATAATAAATCATTTAGTATATTTAATAACACAATTCAAAAAATATGTCCATGTTTGAAGTATATGACATCGAAAAGTTTACAAAAATACTAATACTAAGCTTGATAGTCTTCAATTTTTGGATATAATATACACTCAGTTTCACTTTAAAAGCTAGCATAATGATTTATACATGTTATCAATTATTCTCTTAAAAATACCGGGTATCTCAAGACTGCTACCGAAAACGAAGCCGGGTGGTAGTTTTAGTGGCTACAAACACAACGCAATTAAAATTTCGCATAGAAACGCGATAATTATTTTTTATGATTTTTTAAATATCGTCATTTTTGGGTGGTAAATCCATAGTTTTTGCTAAAATAATAATTTAAACTCTCTTATATCTTAGAGTATTTATAAATTAAAGGGTATACACTATTATTTTAGGAAAAACTGTATTTACCACCAAAATAGGGCAATAGGAAAAAATTACAAAAAAAATTGTCGCTTTTTTTTTGCAACTTTTTCTGTTGCATTGTGTCTGAAGTCGCTTAAACTACCACCCGGCTTCGTTTTCGGTAGCAGTCTTGATATACCCTGTATGTTAATGCCGTGTAGTATCACATGACCATAAAGTACTCCTGAAATGGTGGTGCCATTTTAATCAGCCAAAAAATTATATTCTGCATTAAAATGTACGGCATAATTTTTTCTTCATTCGTTTACCTGAGAACTATTTAAAACAACAATTATATTTAGAAAGTTGCTGCATTTCACTAATCTACGATAATTTAAACTTTTGAAAACTTATATTTTATTCTCCTCTCAATTTCTTTTTAAACATTTTTTATTGAATGGCAATACTATATAACAATTGTATTTAGCAATATCATGTTAAGAAATAGGTTGCCGTACAGGATCAAATGACCTTTCAGCTTTAAAAGTCAAATTTATGAGAAATTTATGTATACATTCAAATTAACAATAATTTAGTGACGGCTTTTTTTGAAATAGTAATTTTGACCACTGAAGGGGAGTGGGTTGCAACCGCTGATTTTTCTACCTTGTCGCATGGTTTTTGTACGGCGTTGCGGAATAATGGTTTAGAAGAGGTATTGCGACTGTATGGAACCGATGCCGTTTAAAATCAAATGACCAAAGGGCATGCCCACTCCCCATACAGATGTCGGCCCAGCTGCCCACGTTTCAAAATACACTCAAATTTTTATATACAATGTAGTAAATAACTTTTAAAAGGATTGGATGCAATAAAACTTGGGGGTTCGAAGGAAAAACACTTTTTATTTTCTCCTTACTCTAGTTTTGACAACGTTGCTGTCATAGTTTTCATTAAACCATATTGTGTATTCACATTTGCGATACTTATTATATTAAATCTTATATGCTCACCGTAATATGAGCTTGCTTGTTTAACTTGTGTTTGTTGTGTTTGACTTGTAAAAATTACAGAGAATTGTGGTCACAGACCAAGTAGTACTAATTGTGGTTGTGACAAATGTTGCCAACTGCCAAACCCAAGACACAAAATAACAATAACTCACCATTAAAAAAAAAGACTTAAATTAACTGAATGTGGGATCAAGTCGGTTAAACGACTGTTGGAAGCATTTATTTATTTCAGTGAATATTTAATGATTAGGTACTAGGTGTCTTTTAGGACAAGATTCTCTATTCTATTTCTGGAAATCATTATTTTGTTGGTTTGAATGCTTGTTATAGAAACATCACATAAAATCATCATCCATCCATCCATCCATCCATCAGCCAAAGGAAGTCCACTGCTGAACATAGGCCTCCCCCAATGATTTCCACAGAGACCTGTTGGAGGCAGCCTGCATCCAGCGACGTCCCGCGACCTTTACCAGGTCGTCGGACCATCTTGTGGGTGGACGTCCTACGCTGCGCTTTCCGCTACGTGGCCTCCATTCGAGCACTTTCCGACCCCATCGGTCATCAGATCTCCGCGCTATGTGCCCTGCCCATTGCCACTTCAACTTGCTAATCCGGTGGGCTATGTCGGTTATTTTAGTTCTCCTACGGATCTCCTCATTTCTGATTCGATCTCGTAGGGAAACCCCGAGCATAGCCCTCTCCATAGCTCGTTGAGTGACTTTGAGCTTCCTAATAAGGCCCATAGTGAGAGGCCACGTCTCGGTGCCGTAAGTCATCACTGGCAACACACAACTATCGAAGACTTTCGATTTAAGGCACTGAGGTATTTTGGACGAGAAGACGTCGCGTAGTTTCCCGAACGCTGCCCAACCGAGTTGGATTCGACGATTGACCTCTCTCTCGAAGTTGGACCTGCCTAACCGGACCACTTGTCCTAAATAGACATATTCGTCAACAACTTCAAGAGTCGAGCCCCCAACACCGATGGGGGTGGGCACAACATGGACATTCGACATGATCTTCGTTTTGTCCATGTTCAAATGTTTTTATAATTCTCTAAAATCATCAGCTTTTAGAGAATTATAAAAAAATTACGAACTAAAATAATATATCACAACTACACCCAAATCCACAATTTTTAGGAGAAAATGAAAATTGGCAACACTTTCATGGCGTATGATCTGGGAATGTAT
The DNA here is from genome assembly GCA_009982885.2 of Hyles vespertilio. Taxonomy (NCBI): domain Eukaryota; kingdom Metazoa; phylum Arthropoda; class Insecta; order Lepidoptera; family Sphingidae; genus Hyles; species Hyles vespertilio. Next base: position 9,954,077 of record CM042812.1, on the reverse strand, counting down.
ATAAAACAAATAGTCATGTAACTGTTTTTTCCGGTAGCTACTTTTATTATAAAAATAATATTCCCGGAGTATTTCAGTAAACATATGATACTATCATTGTGGATAAATTGAGTTATGATTTTGTAATTAAAACGATAATGTGGGCATTCTCCTTTACCGACAAAGGAGATGGGCCAGAAATGTATGGGCCTTGGGCCGTTTGTAGTACATTACACCAAATTTACTTAGTGAAATTGGCATTCGATTTCTGTATGAAATACTATTATACGTTACATATTAGCTTTATACAAAAATAAATACCAAGCCAAGAACAGCAACACTACAAGGGGACAATATGGCGTCTGAAACGGCATGTTTGACAACCGATGTCAAAACTTGACATTTATGAAATATGAAGTCGTAATTCGTTTTCCTATAAATCAAATATTATTTTTAGTCGTCTGTGCTATAAATTACTGTACTCTATATAACTCGTAAATGTTTTTACGTCAACGGAATTAGTATCATACTTTATTGATCATCTTATATAATATAACATAATGTCTATACAATAAATTGCAACAAGTCTGTCAGAATCTCGTCATGTTTATAGTTATTTAATATTAAGAAAGTGTACCTATATCTGGCCGTAAGTGCGGTGCATAATACTTGCTAAACAACTTATTTAAATAATCCACAATAAAAATCTGCTAGGCATGAGATACAGCACGGCACAGACTGATCACTTGTCACGACTGCTAGCATCTGTATCAGCCCATATACGTCCCACTGCAGGGCACGGGCCTACTCTACAATCAAGAATACTATTGAGAGTGATTAGGCCATATAGTCCACCACGCTGGCCTAGTGCGGGTTGACGGACTTACATACCATAGAAATTCTTATGAATCGCTATGGTAAGCAGGTTTCCTCACGATGTTTTCCTTCACCGTTTTAGTGCGTGGTGATTGACTATCAATACACACATGACTCCGAAAAGTCAGAGGTGTTCCCTATGTGCATATGAATAAATAATCATTTTATTATTAGGCATATGCACTTAATAAGCTCTTAGTTATTATAGTCCATACAAATGAATACGCTATAAAATGGAATCGAATCTGATAGCAGCCATGTTTATTTCTATACCTTAATGTCTAGTAAAAGAACATACTAGCAATCATTTCTGTACAAGCTAACATTTCAAACATTATATTTAGTCTACCCCTAGAAGTCTAATATACTTTAGTATATTAGACTTCTGCATACTTAAAAATAATATTATCCTAAGGTTTAAGATATTATTTTTCAAATAATGTATTTGACATTAATTCTAACTGGTTATTTCTGAGCACACATAAGGAAAAAGTAGGATTAATTGATGAAAGAAAACTAAAATCAAACAAAACTTAAGGACAATAAAGTACAACCAGATCTTGCTTTATATTTTTTATTTATATTCGCCTAAAAATAATCTCCAGTCAAAACATCTAGGAACAATGCCGGTGCTCCTATATTGTACTATTGGTAGCCCAACCTAAAGGCTAAATACCACAGTATAATCATGGTATGAGTACAGCAACCCACTGTCCAGTATCCAGCCATGTTCCTTTCAACATGAAGCACTTGTGGGTGTTAAGTATGTCCAACAGAATCGAGATTGATACAATCTTTTTAAGGCGGAGTTGGAATAAAATCTTGCTCATTGTCTACAGCTTGATTTATTTGCAGCCAGCAGTTTGTACAGATAATTGCTTGTCCTGATAACTAAAACAAAATAAAAAAGATTTAATATTGAAGATATCGAAGAATTATGATGAATAAATAACTCTTTGCAGTCACATGTGTATGATCCCAGGTCTTCTTCTTTAAACAATAGCGGACTATTGTTTAAAGAAGCATCTTAGCAGGCCGGCCGGATAATTGTATGAAATGTCTTGGGACAGTCATCTGATGCCATAGATATTCCTCCTGGACGGCATTTGTGCTTACCATCAGACATAGTGTTGTTATTATGGATATAATTATAATATAATATATTATACATAACACAAGATCATCTGAGTGTCCAGAGGGAAATAAAAGAAAATGTAATTCATTTAACAATTTAAACAACAATATATAAAATATCACTTCTTACATATTTATGTACTAGTAGACTTGTCCTGTGGACACAATGCAATTCAGCTCTAACATGAATATTTTTGTAATACTCCATACTTTGTATTGACCTTGATTAATTGGCATTAAAACATACATTTCCCAAAGTAATGAAGAAAATAGAATACTTACTTCTTGTTCTGCCATTTCAGCAATAAAACGTTTTGAAATACTCTACACGAGAGTGAATTGGCAGCCATGTAGTTACTAAGATTCTGTTGAAATGATAGAATCCATTTCAATTTTTGATTGCAGAAGTGCAATTCAACCATTTCACAACAATTGCAGAAGTGCAATTCAAGCAAAGCGCCACTTTTGATGTGCTGAAAAGCAGAATTGTGGGTTAGAAGAGAAATATGAACATAGAAAAACATAACAGTATTACTTACATGTGGCATTCAAATAATAAATAATATGTTTACTCACCAAAATACGAACTAGTAATTGCGTTTAAACGTCAAGATATATCATCTGCGGAGAATCAGAATCCATAAAACAAAGCCAGGTATACAGAGAAGCAAATACACATTTGCGAAATGTATGCGAATAATAAAAAATAATACGAATTACGGCCACAGACGTATGCCCAAATACTGGAACGTAACTTAAATATAAATGGCCGCTTAACTACGTTAATCCCGATTAAATGTACTGGCTAAAGTGGGCCGTGCGCTGTTAAGAGCAACTTATTATTTGAATGGCGTTTCCAGTATTCGGGCGGTAGACAGATAACACAGAGTTTTGCAATTGCTGTCATGTTAAACATTTTCGTTCTTAAACTAAAATTATGTAACATAAATAAAATAATAAAAGTGACTTCTTTAACAACATATATCGTCTTTTAAAAAGCGAAAATATGGAAAAAGAAATATAGACAATAATTATAATTTGTAGGGGGGTTTTTAAAAATAAGACATATTCAAGTTAAAGATAATGGGTTCGCGCATTTTTGAACGAAATAACAATTAGGCATCATGGAGGACAGATTATAGAAGAAAATATTGCTTCTGTACTAAAACAATCACATTTTTGTATAAAGCCCCCTGTTGTCCAAGAAATCTAAATGTATTTTATTTGAATTCCCAATTTTTTTTCTAGAATTTGTATTAGACGTACACAAAACGGCCCAAGATAGCACATCTCCTTTGCCGGAATATCTAACGATCTTCCGACTTTGTGACGCACTATTTTTGTACGGCACTACGTGTTCTTTTATTATTTTTCATGGACCTATCGATGGTAGGAATGCCGTATAAAATAAATGACCCAAACTGACAGTGGCGGTACTTCCATACAGCCCAAAAGCCCGGCTTGCCTTACTCAATACGCATATACTCAATCCTTAAGGCAAATTAGTACCTTAAATAAAATACATTCGTTTAATGCAAAACGTCTATCATTTTTAAATTTACCGCGCCATAATGGAGCCCCGCGCCTGCGACGGAGCACCCGCGCCCCCGCCCGGCAACTCGCCTAAGCGAGAGCCGCGGTCTAAAACTAATATAAAATTATTTCTTTCAAAATCAACGCTGGTCCACGCGTGACGCAATATCTTAAAAAGATGGAACACACCAAAGTATTATCTATCTTTTTCTCTCTCGTGTGCTTTTACCTGACTTCTCGCGTATATTGCGCTCTCAGTCACACCTATTGATGAAATGCTACTACCATGACTCTACGTACCTATACATATAGCTATTTTTTAATGCAATTTGTACCAAGCAAAATGCCCGGCTTCGCGGAGTGAAGTTGTGCACTTGACATGTCATATTATGATCCAAAGGAGATATGCTATCTTGGGCCGTTTTGTGTACGTCTAATACAAATTCTAGAAAAAAATGTGGAATTCAAATAAAATACATTTAGATTTCTTGGACAACAGGGGGCTTTATACAAAAATGTGATTGTTTTAGTACAGAAGTCAATATTTTCTTCTATAATCTGTCGTCCATGATGCCTAATAGTCATTTCGTTCAAAAATGCGCGAACCATTATCTTTAACTTGAATATGTCTTATTTTTAAAACCCCCCTACAATTATAATTATTGTCTATATTTCTTTTTCCATATTCTTCGCTTTTTAAAAGACGATATATGTTGTTAAAGAAGTCACTTTTATTATTTATTTATGTTACATGATTTTAGTTTAAGAACGAAAATGTTTAACTTGACAGCAATTGCAAAACTGTGTATCTGTCTACGTCTGTGGATACTCTTTGGTCTGTGGCCGTAATTCGTATTAGTTTTTATTATTCGCATACATTTCGCCTCAGACTAAATACTCTCTAGACGTACAGCCATGCCGTGGCCGCACAAGAGGACAGATATATACTTCTTCAGTGTGGCCATGTTGGGAAAAATTCCTACTTTTGGTGGGTACTAACACAGGCCAACATAAGCGTTGCCAATCGTACGATTTAAATCGTATTTATTCGTATATCATATTTATATTAAATGATAATGAGTTATGATTATTTTTTACTTTTTAGTTCGATCTTATATGAAAGCTTGTTTTTTTAGTTTTTTAAACTATAATTTAATTGCTTACACTAAAACATCTATCTTCGGCTGTCTTATCAAAGAAAGACAACTGCGCGCAAATTACCAATTATATAGGGTAATATTTTTTCAACAATAATATTTGTTATTATTCTGGATAAAATATAAAATAATATCATATACTTTTTAAATTATTGCGTCGTCATCAGTCCTGGATACGTATGCAAAATTTCAAGGTCAATCCGACGTTTTGAAGTGTTCGAAAATCGACTTCACAGATTCTGTACATACATATAGGGAAGTTAATAAAACGGTGTTAAAAATAATTAATGATCAACTACTTACATGAACATATTTTATTGGGACTGCTTTTGGTTTTACTATAACATTCTTCTTTTTATAATGAAAGGAATCAATCTCGAAATGTATTGAGCAAATTTTAAAATTATTTGTTGGTTGCCAATTTTGGTGTCCATTAGCTTCCACCCATTTAATTCTAATTACTGTTAGTAGGAAACCTAAAATAAGAAGTAATTTTATTTTTTTACGTATGAATAACGCTATATATGCAAGGAATAATATGCAAGTATTATCTAGGGTAAACCAATTTTCATAACAAGGTAACACTAAACTTTTAAGAAATTAAGGTATTTAATATTATTTGTAGAATTTCTAAATGTAATCGATATTTCTCTAAGTAAAACACTTTGTATTGATATTAAAATACAACATTATTTACCAATAAACGACAAAATAATTATAATGTAACATAAATGAGTAACTTACGAGTGAAATGTTATTCCACAAATTTTTCGTTCACTGCGCCTTTTGCAGCCTAAAATACTACAACCCACCATTGCATATACACTATAGTCACTAATATTTGTATAAATTGCTGCTTTACACTATCCAAAACTATTAAAATATCGGAAAAACTGATTGACGTATATTTGTTTGACAAACTGCGCTTATTGACAAATAAAAAAACCGGCACGGTGACAAGGACAAAGAAAAAAAACTCTGTCTCTTTTACGCACACTAATTTTTTAACTTGCGGTCTCACTCTTATTTCTCACGTTCCAGTTATGGCTACGTCTAGAGAGTATTTAGTCTGAGCATTTCGCAAATGTGTATTTGCTCTCGTATAATTGCTCGTTCCTACCTGGCTTTGTTTTATGGATCTGATTCTCGCAGATGTATATATCGTGAAGTTAAACGCCATTACTAGTTCGTATCTTTGGTGAGTGTAAACATATATTTATTACTTTGAAATGCCACATGTAAGTAATACTGTTATGTTGTTTCTATGGTTTTTCATATTTCTCTTCTAACCCACAATTCTGCTTTTCAGCACAGCACAAGTGGCGCTTTGCTTGGAATTGCACTTCTGCATATTGTTGTGAAATGGTTTGAATTGCACTTCTGCAATCAAAAATTGAAATGGATTCTATCATTCAACAGAATCTTAGTAACTACATGGGCTGCAATTACTCTCGTGTAGAGTATTTCAAGGAACGTTGTATTGCTGAAATGGCAGAACAAGAAGTAAGTATTTCTATTTCTTCATTACTTTGGGAAATGTATGTTTTATGCAATTAATCAAGGTCAATACAAGTATGGAGTATTACAAAAATCTTCATGTTAGAGCTGAATTGCATTGTGTCCACAGGACAAGTCTACTAGTACATAAATATGTAAGAATGATATTTTATATATGTTGTTTAAATTGTTAAATGAATTACATTTTCTTTTATTTCCTCTGGACACTCAGATGATCTTGTGTTATGTATAATATATTATATTATAATTATAATCCATAATAACAACACTAGTCTGGATGGTAAGCACAAATGCCGTCCAGGAGGAATATCTAATGGCATCAGATGACTGTCCCAAGACATTTCATACAATTATCCGGCCGGCTGCTAAGCTGCTTCTTTTAAACAATAGTCCGCTATTGTTTAAAGAAGAAGACCTGGGATCATACACATTGTGACTGCAAGAGTTATTTATCATCATAATTCTTCGATATCTTCAATATTAAATCTTTTTATTTTGTTTTAGTTATCAGGACAAGCAATTATCTGTACCAACTGCTGGCTGCAAATAATCAAGCTGTAGACAATGAGCAAGATTTTATTCCAACTCCGCCGTAAAAAGATTGTATCATCTCGATCTTTTGGACATACTTAACACCCACAAGTGCTTCATGTTGAAAGGAAACATGGCTGGATACTGGACAGTGGGTTGCTTGTACTCATACCATGATTATACTGTGGTATTTAGCCTTTAGGTTGGGCTACCAATAGTACAATATAGGAGCACCGGCATTGTTCCTAGATGTTTTGACTGGAGATTATTTTTAGGCGATATAAATAAAAAATATAAAGCCAAGATCTGGTTGTACTTTATTGTCCTTAAGTTTTGTTTGATTTAGTTTCTTTCATCAATTAATCCTACTTTTTCCCTTATGTGTGATCAGAAATAACCAGTTAGAATTAATGTCAAATACATTATTTGAAAAATAATATCTTAAACCTTAGGATAATGTTATTTTTAAGTATGCAGAAGTCTAATATACTAAAGTATATTAGACTTCTAGGGGGTAGACTAAATATAATGTTTGAAATGTTAGCTGTACAGAAATGATTGCTAGTATGTTCTTTTACTAGACATTAAGGTATAGAAATAAACATGGCTGCTATCAGATTCGATTCCATTTTTATAGCGTATCATTTGTATGGACTATAATAACTAAGAGCTTATTAAGTGCATATGCCTAATAATAAAATGATTATTTATTTCATATGCACATAGGGAACACCTCTGGACTTTTCGGAGTCATGTGTGTATTGATAGTCAATCACCACGCACTAAAACGGTGAAGGAAAACATCGTGAGGAAACCTGCTTACCATAGCGATTCATAAGAATTTCTATGGTATGTAAGTCCGTCAACCCGCACTAGGCCAGCGTGGTGGACTATATGGCCTAATCACTCTCAATAGTATTCTGATTGTAGAGTAGGCCCGTGCCCTGCAGTGGGACGTATATGGGCTGATACAGATGGCTAGCAGTCGCGACAAGTGATCAGTCTGTGCCGTGCTGTATCTCATGCCTAGCAGATTTTCATTGTGGATTATTTAAATAGGTTGTTTAGCAAGTATTATGCACGCACTTACGGCCAGATATAGGTACACTTTCTTAATATTAAATAACTTAAACATGATGAGATTCTGACAGACTTGTTGCAATTTATTGTATAGACATTATGTTATATTATATAAGATGATCAATAAAGTATGATTACTAATTCCGTTGACGTTGAGAGTACAGTAATTTATAGCACAGACGACTAAAATAATATTTGATTTATAGGAAAAACGAATTACGACTTCATATTTCATAAATGTCCAAGTTTTGACATCGGTGTCAAACATGCCGTTTCAGACGCCTATTGTCCCTTGTAGTGTTGCTGTTCTTGGCTTGGTATTTATTTTTGTATAAAGCTAATATGTAACGTATAATAGTATTTCATACAGAAATCGAATGCCAATTTCACTAAGTAAATTTTGTGTAATGTACTACCACAGATCACTTCCAATAGATACCGCATTACGATAGTTTTGTTTTGAATCGAAAACGCCAACGAAGGGAACTGCGCGGGGGGTGGGCGGGTTGCAGCGCGGTCACGTGGACTTCACTGGAGAGATGAGGCATAAGTCGATAAATAAAAAATGTATCGATAGTTCGATTTGCCAGTAAGTTCATGTGTTATTATCGCTTCTATAACTTAATTACCAACTTGTTAAATGTTTGATAATATTTTTTCACCGGCCTGATCTGATAAATTATACCAACCGGTAACCGCGAACTACGAATAAAATAGGATTAAGATTTATATTTAGTATGTAACGGTTTTATTTCTATTATTCATCGTGTATTTTTGTATTCCATAATGGGCGAAATACCCAAATTAAGTGTTGATATAAAAGATCAGATAAAAATATGAATAGTAAATAACTAAACCTCACGCCCTAAAAGGCTACAATAACTTATTCCGTTTCTTGAATTCTGACGGCGGCTGTAGTAAATGTAATGTACAAGTGACGGTGAAACCCACTTGACAACGTATGTTAAAATTAGTGCAATAGCTTGTGCTACTGATTCTCAATAAACTTAGTATACTAAAACTTATGATAAATACCCTCCCATTATATTGGAAAACGTATACAACTAGAGGGAAAAAAAGGAAATTTAATTACACCAAAGATAAATAAAAAAATATTGTAAAAGTACCTTGTTAACAAATTTAACTATTTCAAATTACATAAATAACGTAATTATGGTAATTTGCAATTTTTATTTAAATCAATATATGTTTTGTGACATTGTCATTTAATAAAATTAATTTACATTATTGTTTTACAATATCGATATTTCTGGGAATTATATTATAAACATGCGTCAAACACTAGAAGAACGCGTGATTTCGCCAAATAAAGATGGCTTATTACGGTTATTGCTATGCGAAAAAGAGACGGCTGATTCTCCATCCGTACTCGACTGTTTGACATTGATACATTAACCAGTATAAATTGAGCTCACTCGGGACCAAAATAATTTAAAGAATATTAGTTATCGATGAAAACTTATTGCGTTTTTTAGATACTTTCTTTTTTTGAGTTTTTTGCACACCATTTTATTGAACAAATCATTTTTACTTTAATATTGTGTTCCCAAAATGTAATTTTCGCTAACGTGCGACGACATGTGCGGGTCCACTACGTGGACGACACTGATGACGCGACATTTGGCATCGGTTTATATCTATCTGATAGCTTAAATGTGTTGGGCGCAACCGCTGCCTTGCATTAGGTATCTATTGGGAGTGATCTGTGTGTACTACAAACGGCCCAAGGCCCATACATTTCTGGCCCATCTCCTTTATCGAAAAATATTATGTTTTGCTACAAGTTATATTGGAATATATATAAAATAAATGGATATTTTTTGAGACCGTATGTTTTAAATATTTTTATTAATATATAATTAGAATACTTAATTTGGAATTGTCCATAATATAGGACCTGTGGCTAGCTTCACACTTATTATTATGTCTTTCGAGCGGACGATTAACCAGTAACCACTGAATATCTACGTTTAGTTTTCGTTTAATTATAGTATTTTACGTTATTACGTATAATAATTGGTGAAAATGTGCCTTGTGATGGTTTGAAGTGTGTGCAAGTGTTGATCGGCGAGGAAAAGGTAAATTCATTACATTTCGTAATTCGTAGACAAACAACTACCTCGTATCTGGTCGATAACCTACGCCTGATTTGTTGTGTATTTCTCGAAAGTAGTGAAAACTATAGAATACACATTTTAAAGATCAGTGCACATAACTACTATAGATTGCTGGATGTTCTAATACTAATAAGTTATACTGTCGGTGTTGTATATTTTTTCGAACGATGTACTTAAATTGGAATTGTTCCGGCTATAGTGATATAAATAATTTAACTGGTAGGTACTTTATAGTCATTGACAAAAACATGTGAATGCATGCATTAATATATTTTCATAATTCCGGTAAACAGCGTATAGAAACCTCTATAAGCGTCATATACATAACATAATATGTGATGAGATTTCTTAACATTATGCTCGCGTAGACAGTAATCGTAGTGTTTTTCAGATATTCCTTAGCTTCCTTTCAGGGCTCATGATGAATCAAAAAATCACATGCATACACAAAAACATAATATGAATGTATTAACAATAATTTCTGGCCGCGAAGTTAAACACGGCGCCGTACTTGTGCTATTGTAGTGCTGTTTATTAATTTACAACATAATTACAATATAAGTTACGTATGCATGCCCAAAAGTAATTTAACTTACACATTTGTTTTATTCATCTATTTAAAACTAATGATGGGGCCTAAAGTATTTTGACAATATTAAATAGATGGCCGAGAAAATCGCGCCATCTATTAGATTTTTTCGAACAACTTGTTGTAATACATTTTTCATAACGGTGATAAAGATAATTATTATTTAATTGGTTTTTATCCTAATCTTATATAGATCGTGTGGTAGTTCTAGGACTGCCTCGATGGCGCAAAGTTGAGGTCTCGGATTCGAGTCTGGGGTCGTTTTCTATATATTTTTTTATTTAATAACATCGCATAGGTTCGCCCCCTATCGCATGATGAACACGTTCTTCTTTCTTAATACCATTTTGCTCCTGAACCAATACATATTCTTACTAAAAAAATATTGGGCTTGCCCTAGTCCACAACCCTAGGCACGCCACTGCAAAATGAACCCCTCTCCTTGATGCTTTTGAAGTCTCATCTGCACTGAGACGGACAGCTTACAAGTGACGGCATATTGCTGAATATTATTATTTTATGCCCCTGTATCTTACTAAATAGGTCTCCTAGTGGTTCATTTGACCCATCGCTTTTTTGCCACGGGCTTGTAGTCTAAATTGCTTTGATTGTCTAAGTAAAAACCTATCAGTGCCGTGTGAAAGAGCGGTTTTGTAGAAGCATTCCATACAGTGGAATATAAGTAATTTCCACCTCGCCGTAGAGATAGACCACAAAAACCCTCGATCCACTCTCTTGATGATATTGTAGTCTTGTCAGAATCGCTGGAATACCTTAGCACTATGCTCGAAGACCTCAATCGAGTCTCCCGATAGGTGGGTCTTAAAATGAACATGGACAAAACGAAGATCATGTCGAATGTCCATGTTGTAACCACCCCCATCGGAGCTGGGGCTCGACTTTTGAATTTGTAGACGAATATGTTTATTTAGGACAAGTGTTCCGGTTAAGTAGGTCCAACTTCGAGACAGAGGTTAATCGTCGAATCCAACTCGGTTGGGCAGCGTTCGGAAAACTACGCGACGTCTTCTTGTCCAAAATACCACAGTGCCTTAAATCGAAAGTGTCCAATAGTTGTGTGTCGCCTGTGATGACATACGGCACCGAGACGTGGTCTATTAGGAAGCTCAATCTCACTCAACGAGCTATGGAGAGGACTATAATCGGTTTTCCCTACGAGATCGAATCACAAATGAGGAGATCCGTAGGAGAACTAAAGTAACCGACATAGCCCAGCTGATAAGTAGAAGTGGCAATGGACTCGGCACATAGCGCAGTGAATTGATGGCCGATGGGGCCAAAAAGTTCTCGAAATGAGGCCACGTAGCGCCCACAAGATGGTCAGAAGACGTGGTAAAGGTCGCCGGGACGTCGCTGGATGCAGGCGGCCTCGAACAGGTCACTGTGGAAATCATTGGGGGAGGCCTATGTTCAGCAGTAGACTTCTTTTGGCTGATGGCTGATAATGATGTGTTTATAGTCACTAAAACTAGCACCCGGCTTCGATTACGGTCGCAGTCATGATATATCCTGTTATGTATAATTCGAATAAACCAAAACATTTTCTTATTGCTCACCTTCCAACTCCACAAAATCATCCATCTAAAAAATGTGTCTCAAACTTCAGTCACTTGGGCTCTGGGAGTATGCCAATTTGTCATCAATCAATTTATAGGTTTATATCTTAGAGTCTTAAGGTGAAAACACATTGTAGGTTTTCGTCTTACGCATAGAGTAAAGAAGCGGCCATAAATACTAGAGCAACGCGTCTTAGAGCGATCTGAACAATGGATTCTTTTGTTGTGTGCACATTATAGGTCATACGCTTAAGACGTGACCACAGACTACTAGAAGAACCTTGTACGTTCCATTGTCCTGATTGGTCAGTGGCCCCGTACTTACCGCTCTTTACTCTATGCGTAAGACGACAACCTATAATGTGTTTTGAGCTTTAGAGTATTTATATATAGAGGGAGCGCTGTCATACATTTGAGTCTTGAAAACGTAGATATTTTCTTGTTCGTTTTGTTGGTAGCACTGCTATATTAATGTTACCGATAAATGACTTTTCCACGAAAAATATATAAATAAATAAATAAACGGAAATGACATATTCAAGTTACATTGTTTTTAGCTATCATAATACAAAATATTAATAATGAATGAAAAATAAAACTCACCCTTGGCTTATTATAATTTATTTCGCTCCAAATTCGAATAGTTTATATTTTTTATATAAATTTTATTCCGGAACTTTTCGGAATTTTAACATTTAATTACTTGCAACATTGAATAAAAAGGCGTTCGAAAATTCAAAAATATGAATGTTTTTCTGTAAAATGATTTAAATTATTTCTTGTTAATTAATAGGAAATTGGATTTATTGTCGATGATGATGATTTTCACCTGCCTTATACATCTTGTTTATAATTTTTCTTTATTATTTCTCTTAACTATACTTGTATTCAATGCTCATTTGGGTTCCGATCGTGGTTTACAGTTGCTGTATTTATGTAATAATAGAAAATGAAGGGAACTCACATACTACATATATTTTTTTCATACTCTTGACATTTTTCACGGTCATTAATTTGTATAATGTTAACTTTCTACTGACTTCATTTGTTATCACTTTATGGTTCTTCAATACACCTTATACATGATACACTTATTGTATTTTATTTTCCAACAATGCACGACTATTTTTAAACAAATAGGAATATAATACATAATCACATTACAGTCTATTACTTAGATTACTTAGCAATCAACTTTGTAAACCTGTAATATTATGTTTTTTTATTTTTTATTCAATTTTATACATTTCCTGGGGAAAATATTTTATAAACGAATACTTATTTGTTTTTTAGTAACCAAGGCATAATGGCTGAAAATATCCTATCATATTTTATCAAAACTGTTGGGGGCTTCGTACAAAAGCTAAATACTATACATATATGAATATATTGTCGCATAACTATGATATTATCATCCTAACAGAACGTGGTTGCGCAGAGATATAAGTAGTAACGAGTTTGTAGATAATAGATATAATGTGTACCGATGTGATAGGGATTTGGTTAGAAGTGGGCGGTGTGACGGTGGTGGCGTACTTATTGCAGTGAGTCGCGCACTGAACGCTGTACCATATGTTTTGTCAATTCCGAACCACGTTTGCCACTAGTCGACCAAGTCCTTATCGAACTTCGATCACGTAACTATAAACTCATTATTAGCGCGGTGTATATTCCGCCTAACTTAGGATCTGACACACATACAACACATTTTAATACTCTGTCCGAAGTAATATATTCACAACATGTGGATGATTTATTATTGTAGCTGATTACAACTTACCTACATTGAATTGGCGTAATGTTTCTACTCACATGGAACCAATAATAGGTGTCAACCAGTACCCACCCCCACTTCTGTATTTAACTTTCTACATACACATAAATGCTATCAAATTAATAGATTCTCAAATATAAACAATAGGATACTAGATTTATTCATCACAAATATACAATGCAATAATACACTCATCCCCGCCCTATGCAATGGCTAAAACCTGATGATCATCATCCCACCTCTACTCTGTACTACTAACAATGAACAATTTTTATCATCCCCATGACACTAAAATCTCGAACATTATTCAATTTTAACAGAGGAGATTATTCTATAATAAATAACGACTTGTCCAATATTAATTGGGAACAAATCTTACAAAATAATGACGCAGAATGTACGGTTTCAATATTTTATGAAAATATTTATAAAATTATAAGGAAACATATTCCTCAAAAAACTGTAAAAGGCTCTAAATTCCCAATATGGTTCTCACCTGCTTTGAAACATATTTACAAAAATAAAAATAAGTATAATAATAACATAATAATAACACCCAACAGTCACATACATAGTCCTGACCCCACATTAAGATCGAGTCTTGTGTCGTGGGTATCAGGAACTACGAGAGACTTTTCGGCTCACAAACACCCAGACCCGAGAGAAATATTTGTGGGCCGCACAAACATTTCTCTCGGTGCGGGGATCGAACCGCGGCCTCTCGTTTCACAGGCGGCGTCTAACCGCCTGCGCCACGGAGGCTGTCAAACCTCCTGGAGGCTGTGTGGTTGTTTAAGTCGTGGATTAAATGGAAAAAAATATCGAAATATATCAGATTACGAAACCTTTGCTGTGCTTAGGAAACGTTTTCATAAGAATCTCAAAAATGCTACAAAAAATATAAAATTCAGTTGAGGAGGCCGTATGCAATAATGTTAAATATTTTTGGAAATATATTAATAATAATAAGAGCAATGCAAGTATCCCAGAGCATGTATTTTATAAAAATACTGTATCAAACGGTCCTGAGGATATTGTTCACTTATTTTCATCCTTTTTTCAATCAGTTTTGAGAAATCCAATGTTAGTGACGTATTTGACAGTAATCACATACTGGATAGTAACCCTCGATCCGATTTTGTTCTGAGCAACTTGCAAGTTCATGCTGACTCGTT